>CM042011.1:51388853-51716353 GCA_023525715.1 Cichorium intybus
GACATAAGTGTGAAGAATAATGTTTGATGTCGATGTTTTTAATTTTAACATAAACATTAAGGGTTGGTCAAATGAATAAATGTTAATCTTTGAGACAGAAGGATAATTTTGTTAAATTGTAAGGATAAGATTAAATCATTAGATGGGATCGTCAAGATTATCTACTCGGTTTGGTAACAATAAACACGGGTATTTTCAATCTTCTTGTACAATAAACACGGGTATTTTCAATCTTCTTGTTTTACATATGTATATAATAATAATTCTACATAAATAAATAAGAAATAAAAATAATAATAATAATAAACCACATATTTATATAACAATAACTAGGTTATTAACCCGTGTACTACACGGCTTGAAAATTAAAAATAGCAAAAATAAATACGAGTATAGATACTAACTAAAAATATCATAGAACAAAAAGTATTAAGATTGTAACTTTACATTTTAATGAAAAATCTAAGTATGAAACATTAAAAAATTTAATACATAACATACAACAACTAATATAATACATTTATGTCATTTTTTGTACATACTCACCAAGTGTGTTTGGTATCATAATAGTCAAGTTTTAATAAGCATCCTCGTTAAACAACTACCTGACCTAGGACACTCAAATTTCGTTTTACAATGCCTTTACACCAAAAAATGAAAGTACAATGCCATTATTGCATAGATTTTTTCAATATAAAATGCATAAATAACAGAAAATGAAAGTACATAGCCGTTAGAACTGTTGAAATGAAGTTCATTTTGAAGGTCCCTTAAATGCATGAAAACAGTTTGAACCATATTGTTATAAATGTTTACTGTGAGTCAATTCATCTCTTGCAATAATAGAGGTTATAAGTCCAATAACAACATTTAGGAAATATGAATACTGCATACTAAGTACTATTAGTGATTATGATTTGACAAATTTTGTAAAAACTTGATAAATCACGTGCTCAATTATTTCTACAAAAAACAATTCTTAAACGTACACTGTTATTTCATGGCAATATAAGAAAGTAAGTCGCCATTTCTATAGGATTTTAGAAAGTATGTTGTGATCCTTTTTTCTACAACGGAAAGAAAAAGCTTGTAAAATAATAAATATTTAATTAAAATAGTTAATATGTTCAATCACTTTGGTACCATTTAAATTTCTACACAATATTTATACCTATTATCACTTTGTTATAATTAAATATCCATTCATTGCTCACTAATATACCAATCATTCATCAAAATTCTAAGTTAAAGATTAAAAGCGTAATACTTTACAGGGAAATTCCAAACACATTTTAACATTTCATAGTAGAAAGGGGCAATGAATTTATTAAATGAAAACAAACAATGACCTAACAATAGTACTTTAAGCATAGAAGCTGAGTGAAAAAATAGCATGTTCCTCTTATACCTGTAGATAGATATATGGTCAACAAAACAAAATCATAATCAGAAAATGCCAAAAAGGTTAAATTGGAAATTAGTCAAAATGGTGAAATTAGTAAAATGTCAAAATTAATCTTTTTACCAATGAACTATTGCGTAATTAATCTTTTCAAACACAAATAAAATACTTTCAAAAGAAAGATAAAGCGTGAAATATCATTAACATGTTTGGAAATAGTTAGGACATTTTTCGCAAGTGCAATAGTTTGGATGATATGATAAAACACATGGCCATTCACCAGCAAAACCATTTCTCAACTTCAGTACCTGGACTTGAAATGTCTAATCTAACAGTAAAATTGCTAGCCTTTTGATAAAATTAAAAACCAAATTATAGTGAGTTATAAATTTCAAATTATATCAAATTCATATTGAAGTAACTGCACATGCTAAAAGGTTAAGTGCCCATCATCCAACAAAAAATCATTTTATTCTTTAATCACAATACAAAAAACAATATGGAATATCTAATTACTTTATGAAATTTGGTCAGTCCAAGCGATAATCAGCCCCCGCTGATAAAATTACCCTCCAACCAACCTGTAAAAACAAAATGAACTTCTACTAACAAAAGAAATTCATTTGTGGCATTGTTCATCTATAACTTTTAATTTCTCAATTTTCTAGCTATAAGCCTCTGTCACTATCGAATTCTGTTGACAGATTCAAATAACAAAGTTTAAACATAAACATACACAAATAAACACAAACATCCAGAAATTTAGGTTCAATATCCTTTAATTTTGTGTGGTCGATGCTTCTCGCAGAGATTCAACAGATATGTACAAATACACACTTATAGATAAAGAATCAAACATAAACAAATACACACAGATAGAAATAAACACATCTACTAATACACACAAATAGATATAAATACATACAATATTTAAAATAATAATAATAATAATAATAATAATAATAATAAAACATACCCATATAGTGTGACCGTGTGTAGATCCAGGTCAAGGGTGTTCAGTTGAGAATCAAATCAGTGGAATACCTCTCTGCTACCACTTTTCTAGAACCATGGAACATAAACACATCAAGACGTAAAGCTTCGCCAAAATAAAACCCTGGCCCCTTCAAAATTTCCCAGACAGCGTTCGTCATCATGTATTTATAGTTAATAAGTCGTGTTGTTTTGCAATTAAGAAAGTGAACAGAAGCATGCTACTTAGTCACTATTAAAAATTAAATTAGAAAAATGTATGAACATTGAGACATTCAAAATTACAATCAGAAGATTGATCTTACTTTTTTGCAGGGAAGCCAGTAAGCTTGGGTATCATCCTTAAAGTCAGCTAAATCTTCACCTTTATTATCAGCATCAACAATTCCACCCTATGAACAACAAAATAAAATGACATTATTACATGTTTGACTTCATTACAAAGCTATATGACGTCCATCAAATATAACAACAAATTTTGTAAATCAAGGAATGGCAAGCTTACTATACTTATTGTTCCGCATTTAATTGTTGGTGCTATGCTTCACTTTTGGTTGACCTTTATCCGTAGGTTGGTCAAACACATAATCTAAAGCTTCTTCAAAGAACTTCCCTACCTAATTTTTGCACAATTAGCTACAAACTATTTTAAAACCTTAGAAGAAAGAAAAGAAGGAGACGAAAAAAGAAAAGAGAGTGGAGGAAGTAGAATAAGAGGCAAGAGAAATTCTCCACCACCTCGAACCCATCAGTCAACTTCACAGCCTCATCACCATGGCTCATCAAAACAAATAGCTTATCACCAATATTCTTACCCCCAAATAACACACCACAATCTTTTACAGCCTCAATCACCATTCTAACGTACCCCTGCTTCTCGCCAGTCGTGACCTCCCCAACCAATTTCTGCACAATTAGCTGCAAACCACAGCAAATCCCCAATACAATAACATCGTTTTTTCAACATAATCCCAAAACTTATATAGGAAAGAAGGTGCACCAGGCGAGTGGACCCAATGAGGGCCACCGTAGATAATTGTTACAAATAGGTTTAAATCGGTGATGGGTTTGAGTGAAAAAGCGCCAGAAATGCATAAAGAGAAGATTGATAGGTTGGGTATACTGGGAACATTTTGATGTAAAAACATCCCAATGAGAATGATGTAATTGAGAATCAATTTTGTAGAGAGGATGGCTGGACTATTGTGATGGTGAAGATGAAGCATGAATAGGGTTCACTATGGCCTTGATAGAGAAAACAAAATCAATTCTACGATTTACGATGTTTAGGATTTTTAGTTGGGATGAAGAAGTAGTGGTAACAAGATATGTCTAGGGTTTATAGAGAAAATAGAAGTGTTTATAGAGAGGAAAAGAGATTTCAAATTTTGAGATGCAAAACAACCTCTTTCTGAGAAGGCGATGAGAGCACAACTACGATTTCAAAATTGCAGGTTTCGATTTATGTTGCGGAGTGAATGCGTTTCTAATTTCATATAAGGAGATTTGAGAAAATATTTTGGAAACAATTAATTTGATAAATCGTTTCCAAAATAAAAGGCAAAATTGGAGGAGATAGAATGTAATTAAGGGGAAAGGATGATCAGACGAACTATAACGAACCAGAGATAGAAATTATGTCCAAATACATGTTTAGGCGGGAAAACAAAAAATTGGGTTAAGCACCACGTGGCAGATTCAGTATTCTTTTATTAGAGATAGAGAAGAGATTCTACATAAATAAATAAGAAATAAAAATAAAAATAAAAATATTTTATAAAAGGAAAAGAACTAAACCACAAAAGGATGACGGAGAATCTTCCGTTGTACATCAAATGGTGGTGATACTAAAAGTATCAAGAATCCTTCATATTTTGGTGTAACTCTTAAATTTACACGATAATTTAAACAAACAAAAAAGGTACACATATGGATATATTGAAACGATTGGATTTTTATTTTAATGTTTTAATATTTTTTTTAATATTTGAGAGTCGAAATGTCCGGAGGATCGAACCCGACATCCCACTTGAATCCTTGAAGATAAAATACCACAAACTTTTACACTAATCCAGTAAATAAAAACATGACACAATTGTAAACTAGTCTAGTAAATAAAAGCATTCAGAAACTACAATATTATTTTATATATTTTACATTTTATGCAATGACACAGCATTTTTATTTTTATCGCACCAAAATATGAAAGATGGTAATCACAAATATACCAAAATTAATTTGAGTATAAGTTCAAGGGTTATTGTCACTGTAGCACAACAAAGTTTAGTGATTTTTCCAGATTGATCACTTTTTTTTTTTTTTTGCGCAATAAGTCACTAAAGTTAAATTTTACATCCTAAATAGGTCTTAGACGTTAAAACTAACTGATTTTCACGTTAGTATAGGGACCTATTTAACACGTAAATTACACTTTAGTGACCTATTGCGCAAAAAAAAAACTTCAATGACCAATTCAGAAAAAAAAAAAAAAAACTTCAGTGACTTATCGCAACCACAAAGACCATAGTCGGTCTCAATCTCGCCATCTCCATCTCAAATCTCTCTTCTCTGTTCCACTCTCTCTCGCCCTCTCTCTATCTCTTTTTCTGGTATTGATCGCGAATCACAGTCGCCGCCGGTGCGGTGCGATTTTTATTTTTATAAAAACCGAAAATTTTCGGTGTTGTGTGATTTTTATTTTTATAAAAACCGTAAAAAAACCAAACAGCGCCGCTTGTAAGAACCGAACCGCACCGTGTATCTTATATTACAACTGAAAAAAACATCAAGAAAAATCGAAAAAACGCATCGCATTAAAAAACCACACTGATGAGTTATTTTGAAGGAAAACCGCATTTGCGGTTTGCGGAGCGGTTATTATCAAAAATTGCATCGTAGGATTTATAGAGGAGTTTGATAGCGGAGGTTTCATAGGGGAATTTGATAGCCCAAATATATTAAATAGGCTCGTTATCTCGGAGTTTCATCAGAGTTGATTTCCTGCTACGACTATGTACATGGTTGGAAACAGGCAAAACAGTCCGGCACCGAGTCATAGCCATCCGTTACTTTGGTGAGTTAGAAGAAATATTGGTGAATAACCACCGTTTAACCCGTTTATCCTTCTCCTTGGACCCAGAAGTACATCGTAAGAACCCAATAGTGGTCCAGAGGAATACAACACCGACAACGGTTGTGATTCGCGATCAATACCAGAAAAAGAGATAGAGAGATGGCGAGAGAGAGCAGAACAGAGAAGAGAGATTCGAGACGGAGAGTGCGAGATTGAGACTGACTATGGTATTTGTGGTTGCGATAGGTCACTGAAGTTTTTTTTTTTCTGAATGTCACTAAAGTTTTTTATTTGCAATATAGGTCACTAAAGTTTAATTTACGTGTTAAATAGGTCCCTACACTCACGTGAAAACCAGTTAGTTTTAACGTCGGTGACCTATTTAGGACGTAAAATTGAACTTTAATGACCTGACCTATTGCGCAAAAAAAAAAAAAAAAAAAAAAAAACTTCAGTGACTGATCCGGAAAAATCACCAAACTTTGTTGTGCTACAGTGACAATAACCCTAAGTTCAAAATCCTTCTAAGCTTGATGACTTGATGTGATCTTAGATCTTCCTATAACACCATCTAAAAAATTAGTTTTTCTTAAATTTTACGGGAATAAGTTACTTAAATTATAGAGTAAATTACACTTTTGGTCCCTGTGGTTTACCTCAGTTTTCACTCTAAGCCCAACTTTTCAAATTTCACACTGATGGTTTCTGTGGTGGCCAAAATCTTGCACTTTGGTTTCTTAGCCGACTAAAAAGACTAAAATGTCATTTTTAATTTCTTTTTTCATTTTTCTTTTAATTTATTATTTATTAAATTAAATAAAATAAAAATAATAAAGAAATCTATCTCTCTCTCTCTCTCTCTCATATGAGCAAGTCTCGTATCAGTGATCATCTACACCGCCCTTTCTCCAGTAACCACACCCTCGACACCGTTAGCCTCATTGATTTCTTTTTTGTTGTGTATCTGATTCTTCTTTAGAATAAATATTTATATCCCCTAAGGGTAGAGAGAGTCGTGAAAGATGACGTGGTACTAGACGTACCTCCAAGTAGGGGTGAGCGTTAATCGAATTAAACCGCGAAACCGCCCGAACTGAACCTTATACGGTTTGCGGGTTCGGGTTAAACGGTTAGCGGTTCGGTTAGCGGGTTAATTGGTTTGGTTAGGCGGTTTGCAGTTTGGCTTACGGTTTCATAAAAATAATACGGTACCCGTCCGTAAACCGTTTAAACATATTAATAATAAATATTTATAAAATATATTATATATTAAATTACCTAACAACACATTGACATGATTATTTATGTTAAATCACAGGAATACTTCATATTTGAAAGAAACGGCTAAACCTATATCCCATATTTCACTTCAATTTCTTCACATAACATTTAATGATATCAAAGTATTTCTTATTTCCCTGTCATGCATCACATATCTTGAGCTATGATGACTGTTTTTATGATTCTCTTCAAAAACCTCTATGATTCTTGGCTCGTTTACGTGTTCATTCACTTCATTTATATGAGACGCATGCAACAAGTTAGTTTCATTATTAATTAAATCGCTTGTATAGTTTATTTCGTTTTTGAGCTAGTCACTTTTTGTTAAATAGGCATTGCTTAAATGAGTTAAACCAAACCGAACCGCCTAAACCGAAAACCGCCCAAACCGCTTTTAAACGGTCCGGTTTACGGTCGGTTTGACCTTCATCCCCAAACTGCCTAACCCGAACCGCCTAACCCATGAAACCGCAAAACCGCCCGTTACTCACCCCAACCTCCAAGATCAGCATCCTTTGGTATGAAAGATGGCACTAGATGTGAGAGTTGGCAAAGATCACTATTAAATCCACCATCTCTTCTTCTCTCAACTTGTAACATATGTTTTAGTACTTGTACAATAGGAGTGGGTTGAGACAGATGACTTATTTGTGTTGTGGGTTTAAAAAGATGGAAGTGAGAGGAAAGAGAAAACTCATATATGACGCTTATATGACAAGTGGTTGGGAGGGTTCCCAAAGATGGGTTGCCTCCACCCTAATTTGTCTCTGGATCCTTGCATGTAATCGTCAAGTTCTTGTTGTTCGCTATTGAAAAATACGTGTTTTGAAGGAATGACATTCCCTCCACAATGTTTCATTCATTTATAGATTATCAACTAAACAACATTTTTTCTAGGAAATAGAATGGTGTTTTCAATTCCGTCCTTCATGTATGCACACCTAACATGACAATATTATACACTTTTATAGCTATAATGAATGTTGACTTTGTGCTTTCCTTTAAGACAAAGAAAAAGTTTTTTAAAGAAAAATCTATCGTAATAACCAAAATATGAACTTCTTAACGTTTAATTGTTAGATATCTTACTATATTTAAAACTGAAGTATGATAAAACAATTAACTTTATAAATCAAAAGCAATATGTTTATAAGAATTTCCAAATTAAATGTTCAACTTTGCTTCAAGATAAAGAATATGTGTGTGTGTTTATATATATATATATATATATATATATATATATATATATATATATATATATATATATATATATATATATATATATATATATATACATAATGCGAATCACAAGTATTGTGTGATCATGTGACCAATGTTAGACCATTAGACGAAAATAATGAACGGTTAAGATGATAATGGCATGATCATAATTAATTTAAAAAATTAATTATTTTTAATTAAAAAAATTAGTAAGGGTAAATTAGTCAAATTCACCCATAACAAATTATGGAATGTGCGGATATTTAGGGATACAATTTAATAAACCGTCTAGAATGTTTTTTGTTTTTAATTTTACATTGTATTAATTATTTTCGTGCATTCTTTAAAAATATGGTATAATTAATTCTTTAAAAATATATTCATCATTTATTATGATTACATTAATTAATGTCACCCATTAGATTATATCTTTGAGAATAATCATCACCTTCATTATTTAGAAATCATGAATTTAGATGAAACATATTTCAATTTTTTTAGAAATTGATTACATTCTTATAATTCTCATTCTTGATAAATAATACACGAATACAAGCACATAACTAATATTAAAGAATAATATTAACATTCTTGAAAAAATAAAAAAAATATATATTCTTGAAAAATAATAAATTTATTATAGGTGTATATCTCAAATTTTTGAAAAAAATAAAAAAAATCTTAAAGAACAATGCATTTTTGAAGAATAGAAACATGCATTCTTAAATAATAGCTAAAAGACTTTGTCATTCCTCCCATCTTTTCATATTCGCACCGATCTCACCCATCTTGATACATAGACCATCTTGATCTTGTCGGAGGAATAACATAATTACTTGTAATTCCCATAAAGTGTGTTTTAATAAAATTTAACAAATCATTGATCTCAATATAGATTTAGACTTGTAGATAAAGTGTTGTTTCAATAAATAGTCAAACGTGCCTATAATAACATCACTCCAGTATTTCAAAAGACCATATTTTATTGTTGGTAAACAATTAAGTTGTTTCAAAAGTTCAAATACAATCATTCCACATTCATACTAATAGAATGATATTATTCGGGTGCTACTAAATAAACACCCCACACACATATCTAAACAAAATTCAAACTATTTCAATCAATCATACCTAATTTTTCCGGAAAACAATGCAATTTCATCAAATAAAAAAAAAGTTGACCTTACATAGAGGTATTTACCTAGTATATTGCAGGTGTATATCTAGTCATTCCCTATTCAAATGTATGCAAGATCATTATAGAGACACACTTTCCAAATGCAATCATTCCACATTCATAAAGTGTTATGACATGCTTTATCTAAATTCTCATTATAACATGTAAAAGATAGCATAACAATTCATAATACAATTTATAAGAAAATTGTATCTCAGAATATATTTGATACTTAGCAAAAGCATGTATTATAAAAACATAGCATTTATGACATGTGCTTGTGAAAGATTCCTTCAAAAGCAAAAGCAGTCAAAAGAAGAAATAATTCATGTGGGCCCCACATGAATAGTAATAATCAAAATCAAATGCCAATTGAGTTTTGAACGACGATTTTTCAATTGCAGGCGCCTACATTTTTTTCATTTATTCACACGGCAGAGATTCGGCTGATCATCCCTATAAATAGGGATGATCATTTTCCAAATGATATCGTCCAAAACCATTGAGTGAAATATATATATATATATATATATATATATATATATATATATATATATATATACATAGATATATATTTTGAGGCTCTGTGTATTAAAGAAAAGAGAGATATATTTTTCAGTTCCAAATCTTGTAACCTCCTCATTTTTCCTCATATAGTGATTATCATCGGTTGTGCCCGTGGTTTTTTCCCGAAAGGGTTTTTCCACGTTAAATCCTTGTGTCCACATTTATTTTTTTTATCGTATTATTATTTTATTTTATTGTCGATATAATTTATTCTTAACAAGTGGTATCAGAGCCACGTTGTTTTCTATACTCATTCTCAATTTATTGAGTATTATATCGACATGGCTACTTTGAAATACGATATTCCATTGTTGGATCGAGATACAAGATTTTCATTATGACAAGTAAAAATGCGAGCTGTATTGGCTCAGTTGGACCTTGATGATGCTCTGTTAGGCCGAGACAAAATGCTTGCGTCTTGGACAGATGAAGAAAAGGATCGTAAAGATCGTAAGGCTCTCTCTCATATCCATCTTCATTTATCTAATAATATTTTGCAGGAAGTTTTGAAAGAAACTACTGCAGCCTCTTTATGGCTAAAATTGGAACAAATTTGCATGACCAAAGATCTCACAAGTAAGATGCACCTTAAACAAAAATTATTTTCGCTTAAGATGCAAGAAGGTGGATCATTGCTGGATCATCTTTCGACGTTTAAAGAGATCATCACTGATCTTGAAGCTATGGAGGTAAAATATGATGAAGAGGATTTGGGTTTAATTCTTTTATGTTCTTTGCCTAGTTCTTATTCAAACTTTAGAGATACCATATTATATAGTCGTGATACTTTAACACTTCAAGAAGTTTATGAAGCTTTGCATGCAAAAGAAAAAATGAAAGATATGGTATCCAATGAAGGTTCAAGTTCTAAAGGAGAAAGTCTAGCAGTTCGTGGCAGACCAACAGATAAGAATGATTCCAAAGGCAAGAACAAAAGAAATTCTAGAAGCAAATCTAGATCCAGACGTTCCAAGTCATGCAACTATTGCAAAAAGGAAGGACATGATATCTCTGAATGTTACAAGTTGAAAAACAAGGAGAAAAGAGATTCTAATCAAAATCACAAACCAAATCAAGATGATGAAGGAAAAGCTACTTATGCTGCTGAAAATAATTCTAACGGTGATGTTCTTGTAACTTTTGCAGGAATTCTAAAAACTAATGATGAATGGATTCTTGACTCAGCTTGTACTTTTCATATGAGTCCAAACAGAAGCTGGTTTACAAATTATCAACCTATAGAAGGCGGCTCCGTATTGATGGGTGATAATGCACCATACGAAGTCACTGGAATTGGTTCGATTCAAATCAAGATGTTTGATGGTGTTGTCAGAACTCTGTCTGATGTTCGACACGTTCCAGGTTTGAAAAGAAACCTTATTTCTTTAAGTACTCTTGACCTTAAAGGGTACAAATATTCCGGTGAAGGTGGAGTTTTAAAGGTTTCAAAAGGCGCTATGATTGTCATGAAAGCCGATATCAAATCAGCAAACCTGTATCATCTTCGGGGTACAACAGTAACAGGTAATTCTAATGTTACTTCAAATTCATCTACTGATACTACTAACCTGTGGCATATGCGTCTTGGACATATGAGTGAACTTGGTTTGACAACATTAAGCAAAAGAGGATTGCTTGATGGCCAATGCGTTGGCAAACTGGAATTCTGTGAACACTGCATATTTGGCAAACACAAGAGGGTGAAATTCAACACCTCGGTACATACTACAAAAGGCATTTTGGAGTATGTACATGCTGATTTATGGGGACCATCTCAAGAAGCATCACTAGGAGGTGCTCGTTATATGTTGACAATTATTGATGATTATTCAAGAAGAGTTTGGCCATATTTCTTGAAGCTTAAATCTGAAGCATTCTCTGCATTCAAAGAATGGAAAGTCATGGTGGAAAACCAGACCGGTAAGAAGGTCAAAAAGCTTCGCGCAGATAATGGTATGGAGTTTTGTTCAAATGAATTTAATTCATATTGTAAACTAGAAGGAATTGTTAGACACTACACCGTTTCTCACACACCCCAACAAAATGGTGTAGCTGAACGTATGAACAGAACCATTATTTCAAAAGCCCGTTGTATGTTATCTAACGCAGGATTATCTAAGCGTTTTTGGGCAGAAGCTGCTTCTACTGCATGTTATTTAATTAACATGTCACCTTCTATTCCACTTGATAAAAAGACTCCTATTGAGGTATGGTCTGGCTTCCCAGCAAACTATTCAGATTTAAGAATTTTTGGTTGCCCTGCTTATGCTCATGTTGATAATGGAAAATTAGAGCCTAGGGCAATTAAATGTATCTTTCTTGGTTACAAGTATGGTGTGAAAGGATATAAGTTATGGTGTCCTGAAACTAAAAAGGTCGTGATTAGTAGAAATTTAGTATTTAATGAATCGGCTATGCTACATAAAGATTTTTCTACTAATATTCCTGTTGAGAGTCAACAAAAGACAAGTGTGCAGGTGGAGCAATCTGTTGACTCAGAACATACACCAGAAAAAGAAAACTCTATTGATCAAAATCCATCAGTTGAGCAAGAGTCTTTTACTCCTACTCCTACTCACCAACCACAACGTTCTATAGCAACTGATAGACCTAGGAGAGTCATTCATCCTCCCAAGAGACTTATAGAAGAAGCAAACATTGTTGCTTATGCTTTAAACGTTGCTGAAGAAATTGAAGGTATCAAAGAACCTTCAACTTACAGGTATCAAAGAAGCCTATCCGCTGCAAATGGATTTTCAAAAGAAAAGAAGGTATTACTCCTAATGAGGAAGCTAGATTTAAAGCAAGGTTAGTTGCTAAAGGCTATAGCCAAATTCCAGGCATTGATTTTACTGATGTTTTCTCTCCTGTTGTTAAGCATAGCTCAATTCGTACTTTACTTAGTATTGTTGCTATGCATAACTATGAGCTTGAGCAGTTAGATGTCAAAACTGCATTTTTACATGGTGAATTGGAGGAAGATATTTATATGGAGCAACCTGAAGGCTTCATTATCCCTGGAAAAGAGAACTTGGTATGTAGATTGAAGAAATCTCTTTATGGGTTAAAGCAATCCCCAAGGCAATGGTATAAGAGGTTTGACTCTTTTATGCTATCTCAGAATTTTAAAAGATCAGATTATGATAGTTGTGTTTATTTTAAGTCAGTCAATGGTTCATCAATATATCTGCTTCTTTATGTTGATGATATGTTGATTGCTGCAAAAGATAAACTAGAGATAGCAAAACTGAAAACACAACTAAGCAATGAGTTTGAAATGACGGACTTAGGTCCAGCCAAGAAAATTCTTGGTATGGAAATTACTCGTAACAGACAGCATGGAAAACTATACCTAAGTCAAAAGAGGTATATTGAGAAAGTTCTTCAAAGATTCAACATGCATAAAGCCAAGCCAGTCAGTACTCCATTAGCTGCACATTTCAAACTGTCTTCAGCATATTGTCCAAAGACAGATGATGAAATTAATAACATGGCGAAAGTTCCGTATTCTAGTGCAGTTGGTTCTCTAATGTATGCCATGGTATGTTCTCGCCCTGATTTATCTCACGCTTTAAGTGTTGTTAGTAGATATATGGCTAACCCAGGAAAAGAGCATTGGAAAGCTGTTCAATGGATTCTTAGGTATTTATGCGGTACTTCCAATGCATGTTTACAATTTGGAAGTTCTGGTGAAGGACTGGTGGGCTATGTAGATTCTGATTATGCTGGAGATTTGGACAAAAGAAGATCTTTGACAGGTTATGTCTTTACCATTGGTGGATGTGCTGTGAGTTGGAAGGCAAGTCTACAGACCACTGTTGCCTTATCCACAACTGAAGCAGAATACATGGCAATTTCTGAAGCTTGTAAGGAAGCTATTTGGTTAAGAAATTTATATGGTGAACTTTTTGGAGACACATCTTCCACAAAGATTTTTTGTGATAGTCAAAGTGCTATTTATCTCACAAAAGATCAAATGTTTCATGAGAGAACGAAACATATTGATGTACGTTATCACTTTATTCGAGATGTTATTTCCAAAGGTGATATTCAAGTTCAAAAGATTAGTACTCATGACAATCCGGCGGATATGATGACGAAGCCGGTTCCAGCAACTAAGTTTGAGCTCTGCTCAAGCTTGGTTGGTATGACAATCTAATTCCAAGGATTGTTGGCACACGATGATTTTATAATGAGGAGTTCTACAAATGGAAATTCGTCTCAAGGTGGAGTTTGATTACTTATTGCTTTTAAAGTCAAGGTGGAGATTGTGAAAGATTCCTTCAAAAGCAAAAGCAGTCAAAAGAAGAAATAATTCATGTGGGCCCCACATGAATAGTAATAATCAAAATCAAATGCCAATTGAGTTTTGAACGACGATTTTTCAATTGCAGGCGCCTACATTTTTTTCATTTATTCACACGGCAGAGATTCGGCTGATCATCCCTATAAATAGGGATGATCATTTTCCAAATGATATCGTCCAAAACCATTGAGTGAAATATATATATATATACATAGATATATATTTTGAGGCTCTGTGTATTAAAGAAAAGAGAGATATATTTTTCAGTTCCAAATCTTGTAACCTCCTCATTTTTCCTCATATAGTGATTATCATCGGTTGTGCCCGTGATTTTTTCCCGAAAGGGTTTTTCCACGTTAAATCCTTGTGTCCACATTTATTTTTTTTTATCGTATTATTATTTTATTTTATTGTCGATATAATTTATTCATAACAGTGCTGAATGTAAAAAAGCTCCATATGTGCTCACGTGGGGAGACTAGGTAGACCTGGCAAAATCAGCCACGACACGATAACTCGACACGAACCCGACACGAAATTAGCGGGTTTGGGTTAGGGGTTTCAACCCGTTTAAGTAAACGGGTTGACACGACACGACACAAAAGTTAAACGGGTTGGGTTAGGGTCGGTACTTTCAACTCGAAGATGACACGAATGACCCGTTTAATTTTATATATATCTGCGGCAGTTATGTTATGTTTATTACGTAAGAAAGTAAATCACAAGTCGCAGGTTGGTCTGATGGCTAAAGCTTATGGCATTTATACCTGAGGTTTCAGTTTCGAACCTTGTGCAAGGCATTTTTTACATTTTGCAGCAAGAAGAGATGTTTAGTTTATTTTGTCAACAAAAACTCTCATCCCACATCGCTGAGATGTTTAGTTTATTTTGTCACCAAAAACTCTCATCCCACATCGCTGGTGGGATGAAAGTTCCTCCATTTTCATCAACTATATAACAAAGACTCAAGGTTAATATGAGCATAATGAGTCATGGGTTAAACCGACTTGGACAAATGTTCTGTTGGGCCGATTTTGTCCAAAATGAGCCTAATAAGTCCGAGTTGGGCCATGTTGGGCCGACTAATTCCTAGTTGGGCCGAGTTTGCTAAAGTTTTCAAAGGTTTACACGGGTTTGATCGTGTCGTGTCGGGTTGACACGAGTTCGATCGTGTCGTGTTCGTGTCAAAGGTTTCAACCCGTTTATATAAACGTGTCGTGTTCGGATTTATTACTCTCAACCCGTTTAATGTCTTGACACGACACGAACCCGACACGACACGACCCGTTTGCCACCTCTAAGACTAGGTAGCAAGCTAGTATTAAATCCATTTCTCTTGAAAATCCAAAACTTGCATCATACATTTTCCATATCGAATTTTTATGCATATATAGTTGCAAAAACATGTGTGCTCACCTGGGGAGACGGTAGCAAACTAGTATCCTATGCTTTTTGACGATTTTTTTTGTTGTTCTAACAAAATACTTTTTTTACAAAATCATTCAACATCTTTTATGTATATCTAATATCATTTTATACATATATGGTTGCAAAAATATATAGAATTTATTTTATATATCTTTCTTAAAAACAAAAAATGCATTGTTATATATATATCTTTTTTGCAATACATACACTTTCACTGCATCGCGGGGATGTAGAACCTAGTTAACATTGTATTAGAACTTTACTTATGAATTATGATATCTTCTCAGTTATTGATCATATGATATACGCAATGATTAGGCAAAATTCATAAAGAACTTCTGAAAGTTTCTACATCTTCTTCTAGAGATTTGTCGGTTGTTATTTTATTTTTTGAAACTAGTACCAACAATAAGACTTGGTCCTAAAAACACCTAACCGTGGACTTAGTTAGACCCTCCATTTGGTCCCGATTGTAACAATTCCACGGATTAAAAAAAAGTTCGATTACAAGCGTTAGTCATAATTTAACCATGGTTGGTTCTTTGCATTTTGTTAATCTTGCCTTCGTTATCAACTATGTATTTATAACCAAGGTTATCAAGGTCGAGACCTTATATAAGATTATATTCTGTTTTGCAAGATCGGGTTCGTAAAATTAAATCGGAATTGTAACGTCCTATCAAAAGCATTTTAAAACATAAAAATACATTTTCATCAATCCGATAATTATTCAATTAACAATAAATATATTAAAATATGATAAATACATCTTCAATACATCATTTTTAAAAAATAATTAAAACGGGTTTCTAAGGTTCATATTTGATCCACTTAATTAGTCAAAGACAAAATATTAAAAAATATTAAAAGATGCATAAATAGGAACGATCTTACGATATCTGATACAATCCTATCCAAAAACGACTCATGTATGATCCGGATCAATTTAACTAGATGAAATCGTAAGATTGTATGATCTTAGGATTGGGATCGCGATTTTAACTACCTTCTTTATAACACTTTTAAATGTAGTGGATTATATATATATATATATATATATATATATATATATATATATATATATATATATATATATATATATATATATATATATATATATATATATATATATATATATATATATATAACCCGAGCTTTTTATTAGAAATCTAGCAAGGTGTTTGAAAAAAACACATTATAGATTAGAGATGGGTAAACCTATGCAACCAACATACTTAATTCAATTTTTATTTTTATTTTTTGTTAATATTACTAATTCAAAAATACGAATAAGAGACTCACTTGTGAAAAACTTCCGTCTTTCTAAGCTTAATCGTTTCTCAAAGATTATTGTTTCAGAACTTTAGGAACCCAAAAACTTGTAATAATTAGTGCATCAAAAATTTTCCTTTGCACCGCATTTAACTTAACTTTCTCTGGCCATTCACATGGTAGCCAATAAAGGAGTATCATTCGCTTTCGCCTCAAGCTTGTCACGGTTGTTGTTTGATTATGATGTTTGCGACACATCCAAAGACCCTTAGATACGTAACGAATACTTCTCCACATTGCTCTCTTCTGCCAATCGTGGCCTCTGAGTTAACTAAAGACTAAGGATGTTGAATACTTCACTTCTCTATGAAAAAGCTATACTTCGGTCCGAAACTGTCTCTGATCCAAACTATATTCCTTTCTCCTCCTCTCTTCTAACTTTGGATATTGGCTCCTGCCAAGGACTGTCACCTCAGTAGGAACTGAAGTTGTGACTCCTGACACAAGTGCTGAGTTTTGGCACTTCTTATGAGATGAGTCTGGTCTCCTTCTGGAAGTGTGACGAAGTGTTTAGACATCTCCTATTGATGAGACTGTTGTCTGAATATACTTTCTCCATATTGAGACTTCGGATGGTTGCCTCTCCTAGGCTCGTGTTACCTCATTATGTCTGCCAAAATAACTCTTGCCTCTTAGAAAGTTAAGGCTCGACTATGGATCTGATAGGAGTGTCTATTAGAGACAAGTATCTTCCAACTCCTTCTCTCAACCGTGACCATAGTCCAAACTATAGCTATCACTGAGTAGAAGTCCTCATTTCCACAACTTCTCTATCATTATTCGTTATTTTTCTTCTTGTGGTAGCCAAACTCTCTTCTGGGTCATCACTACATAATTCTACCACTCCTACCTCCTTCTGACCTTTTTTGTCAAGGTTCTTAGGCACTGATATATGTAATGACTACTCTCATTCCATCTAGCAGGTGATGTCAGGCCTGATTCCGGACTATTTTTCTCCCTTCGACTTGGTTCTCCCTCTACCACCATCACCTCTCCATGTTCTTCTTCTAACCATGACAAGTGCAGCTTTTCTGGTAGGGATCGTCTTCCATCTGCATTCTCCAATAGTCAAAGTTTTGGACTTATGTTTGTTGATCTTAGTCTCCCTTCTTCAACCTTGAAACTATGATACCAGTTTGTTGTGGGTGCCAGCAGCTGAAAGGGGGCACCGACAAACACAACTAAGTACTTTGAAAAACAATCAACACACGCACACAAAACTATCTAGACTAGCGAGGAATACGAATGTAATGTTGAGAAACACAAGGATATAAAGTGGTTCACTCGACCAAGATTCAAGCTATATACACTATGAGAAACCAAGAGATTTTACATTAATAAACTTCAATATTTTACCAGAGAGAATCTATGGCTACCACATACACAATTTTCGTAATCTGAACATTGGACATACTACATTGTGAAAGGTCATGAGATGTATTTATAGCATAATGTGGATGGAAGAATACACATGGCCTTGGGTAGGAACACCTTCCTTAGGCCTGAGACACCTAGTCAACTTTACAGCCTGTAAAACGACCATACCTTGTTTCCCATGATGCCTTGACACATTGAAACATGTGTCAATACATATTGCTAAAATAGCTCTGATAGCTAATGTGACAACACCAATACAGGGTCCGACCAGAGACCCCTCCTTTGGTTGGGTGTCCCCCATCGGTCTTCGGTTGAGTGTCATGCCTTCGGTTAAGACTGTGTAACTGTCTGACTATGCTTCTGCACTTCTGTTGATTAGACTTCGTTCTAGGGCCAACTCTTCCGTTTTGAGAAAACTCTCTGGTCTAAACTGAGCTTCGGTCATAAGACACTGCGGTCTCATCTTATTTTGTTCTTGAAGCATTCACTCTTGTGACCATAGCCCAAGCTGCTGTTGTTGCAGTGAACTGCGGTCCGGAGAAGATACTGATGAGTTGCTTCCTCTGACATGACTCTTCGGTCCAGATAGAGTTTTCTCTTCATCAAAGTTCTTTGGTCTAGTAACCTCATCAGTCTGAGGACCTCCTCGGTTACTATCCACTTCAGCTGTCTATCTTAGATGCCTTCATACATGCCTAACCGAGGACATATCTGCTGATCTGGAGGAAGCATGACTTTCCTCGGTCCTGCTAATCCAGATGTCTTCGGGACCAACTCATATGTTGATCCACTGAAGAACTCTCTTGGGCCAACTCTTCCGTTTTGAGAAAACTCTATGGTCTAAACTGAACTTCGGTCATAAGACACTGCGGTCTCATCTTCTTCTGTTGCTGAAGCATTCACTCTTGTGACCATAGCCCAAGCTGTTGTTGTTGCGGTGAACTGCGGTCCGGAGAAGATACTGATGAGTTACTTCCTCTGACATGACTCTTCGGTCCATATAGAGTTTTCTCTTCATCAAAATTCTTTAGTTTAGTAACCTCATCAGTCTGAGAACCTCCTCGGTTACTATCCACTTCAGCTGTCTATCTTAGATGCCTTCATACATGCCAAACTGAGGACATATCTGCTGATCCGGAGGAAGCGTGACTTTCCTCGGTCCTGCTAATCCAGATGTCTTCGGGACCAACTCATATGTTGATCCACTGAAGAAGTACTGATGTCATTCCAAGTAAGATGCACCTGACTCGTGATACTTCTTTCAACTGTCGATCTGCTCCGGTTTTTCTGACCGGAGCGAAGAACTTCCTTAACCAAGAACTCATGATCCATTCGAGGCGTCAAACTTCAACAACACTGGCATGTCTTTGCCTCTGTTTTTGGTTCTTCGGACAGCTGATCCTTTGTGGTTATCTGGACTTTTCCTGTTCAGATTAGGCTCCACACTTTGCTCAACAACATTATGATATAATATATATCATTATTCCTAATATGTAATGAAACATTACAAGAGTATTTTGAAGGCCATATTAATGAGTTGTACTCCAACAAACCAAACATGAAAATTGATTGTCATTTGCTTTCTCTACAAAAGTCTTAATGTTTTGTGTTATTTCTAGCAGTTATGTTATTTGTATATTTAAATTTTTGGACATTGTTGTTAGATAATTTTTTTGAGATAGAGATTTATAAAAAAAGTTTCACTAATATAAAAAACCCATGTCTAAATGACTACATTTCGGGGTGGGATATAGCTAGGTGACCATTTTTTGTTATCTCATATCACAAAATAACTACACAAATTACGAAAAAAACACCCGAAATTTCATGAGGTTATGTTTTCGGACAGAAGGAACTTCCCATTATTAGGTCAAATTTGTGATAATGTTCAAGCTCACGAATTTTTCACGAGATACTTTATTCATGAGTATGCTTTTTTTACAGATTGTTTTCTACAAAACGACATTGCTCCTAGTTGATCTTCTTCTCAGGTATACAACCAAAGTTTTGGACTCGATTATGAGTTTTTTATAAACTGAAAGAAGAGTATATTAGTTATTTCTTATTTTCAACTAAGGATCAATAAGTTAAATTTATATCTGAAGGAGAAACTTATCATGGGTGTGTTCTTATGTGTGATATTGGAAAAACCTGGAAAACAAAAATGCACACCATATGTGTGTGCATGCATCTGATCAAGAATATAGGAGAGGGAGGTCGATGGAGAGATTGAGAGCTCGGGGATAAAAATGGGAAAGAGGGAGAGGGAGTTGTGAGGTTGGACCATGAAAGAGACAGAAACAATGCCCATCGACACTGTTAGAGGCGTGAGCACAGTGACGTGTCGTTGTCGATGGTGGAGGTGGCTCGAAGATGACCATCTTTCGTCAATTATTGTATTGGATAACTCCAAACATCCAGTTCTATCTATTTAACCATCTTTGCTTCATCGCTCGCGAATGATCAAATTGATTTCTTTGGAGAGGGTAAGTTTGGAGGATTGAATTGGTGAGAGGCGTATGGGTTAAAGTGAATAACGTGGTTGCTAATATAAAAGTGAAAAGAGTTGTGTGGCCAGGTTCACATGCGAATCATGAACCCCATTTGTCATAACATAGTGGACTAGTGGTTAGATCTTGAATCTTGATAAATGCTAAATTGATAGATTTTGAGTGATATATGAGATCCAACTATAATTAATTTTGTGAATATATTTCCCTGATTCTCTCTATCTACTACTTTTGTTTTCTTGTTCGGATCTAATGCAATTTGAAGTCAAACTCGTCAATTTAAGTTAATAAAGAAGCTAGGTGGGCGTTAACAACTACAATCATTTTTCTAATATCTATAATTAATAGATATATATAGTACATCCATAAATTAATTTATTTTCTTCCCAAAATCTTTTATTATCAATGATGAATTTTTTTAGATTTCCCACTCTATTACTTCATCGACCCATCTACGACATTAGTTGTGTTTGCTTCCTTACCAATCTCGTCTTATTATAGCCACTCATCATCAACAAACCCCGACATCACATGTTCATACCGGACTTTTTCTGAATAATGTCTTATATCATATCAAACTAAAATTAATATAATTAATCAACGCAAATCGTATCAATTAAAATACAATCATTATTTTGCAATAGCAATTAAAGCTAATTAGGTATGTAAGTTGGCAATCTTTTTTCATTATTGCCACGTAGCAATCAACCATTCGCAAAATCGACAATAATGTAAAACCTATGGGTATGGCCGCTCGTAGAATATCCATCGAAACCATGTCCTCCAATCATCACCTCACAAACCCGCTTTGTTGGGTCCCTCTTCTGCCCACCACTCTCACTCTACACCCCCATTTATGCGGCTTCCACGCTCAAAGTTCAACAGAAGATTAACACGCCTCCGACAGCCGTCAACCACCATATAAATCGGAATAACTACACCATGGATAGAAGCTCACTCAGCCACTCTAAACCCATCTCAAATACGTAGCCTCTCAACTCCGATTGCTAGTAAAAGAAAGGAAAGAAAGAAAAATGGAAGATTTTGCCGATAATTGTCATGGCAGTGGCGGTGGCCGGAATATTATTTTTGGGAAGTACGAGATGGGGAGGTTGTTGGGACAAGGGACGTTTGCCAAGGTGTATTATGCGAAAGATCTTGTAACTTCCGAAAGTGTGGCGATTAAAGTAATCAAGAAAGATCAAGTTCGAAAAGAAGGTTTGATGGAGCAGATCACTCGTGAAATCTCCGTCATGCGGCTAGTTCGACACCCAAACGTCGTTGAATTGAAGGAAGTTATGGCTACTAAACGGAAAATCTTTGTCGTTATGGAGTATGTTACCGGCGGCGAGCTTTTTGCTAAAGTCGTGAAAGGGAGATTGAAAGAGGATGTAGCGAGGAAGTATTTTCAGCAGTTGATTAGCGCCGTTGATTTCTGCCATAGCCGTGGTGTCTCCCACCGTGATCTGAAGCCGGAGAATCTACTGCTGGATGAGAACGGGGATCTGAAAGTATCTGATTTTGGGTTGTCGGCGTTGCCGGAGCAGTTAACGAACGATGGGTTGCTTCATACACAGTGTGGAACGCCGGCGTACGTTGCACCAGAAGTTCTCCGGCGAAAAGGGTACGACGGCGCCAAGGCGGATATTTGGTCTTGCGGGGTGATTTTATATGTTTTGTTAGCTGGGTTTCTTCCATTTCAAGGTGAAAATGTCATGCACATGTATAAGAAGATCTTCAAAGCCGAATACGAACTTCCGCCGTGGTTTTCCTCCGACGCACGGCGGTTGATTTCCAAAATATTAATGGTGGATCCATCCCGTAGAATCACAATTCCGGCGATAATGCGATTACCATGGTTCCTGAAAGGATTTCAAAGACCTCTCGCTTTTTCAATCAAAGAAACCGAAGACATTGGAACCGAAACAGATATCGCAAAATCAAAGTCATCGCCACCTTTCTACAACGCTTTCGAGTTCATTTCCTCCATGTCTTCCGGTTTCGATTTATCGAACATGTTCGAGAGTAACCGAAAATCGGGTTCTTTATTCACTTCAAGATACTCTGCGTCCGCCATTCTCGTCAAGCTCGAATCAGCCGCTAAGAAACTGAACTTCAAGATTTCAAATTCGAAGCAAAACGAGTACAAATTAAAGATGCAGGGGATCTCTGAGGGTCGTAAGGGGAGGTTGTCGGTGACGGCGGAGGTGTTCGAGGTGGCGCCGGAGGTGACGGTGGTGGAGTTTTCAAAGTCATCAGGTGATACACTCGAATACAAGAAATTTTGTCAAGAAGACTTTAGACCTGCCCTACACGACATCGTTTGGAAGTGGCAAGGCGAAGATAACAACACCTAGTTTACTGTAGACCAAACAAGGCTTATGTGTCCCTTTGTACAAACTACAATTTACAAACATGAAGCACCTCATTTTTGGGTTTTTAGGAACGTATAACATTTAATGCATATGAACAAACACCCCCTTTTGGGTTGTTAGTATGTACAACTTTTTAATGCATATAAAACCATCAGTTTTGAGTTTGATCACATGTATACTTGCATTTCGATTGCTTATGAGTCGGATGTTTAAGCCCATACTTGGCGAATAACACAAGGAGAGCTTCATAATGACATAATCACAGGGCACATAGACCAAAAAACGACTAAATTTTCTGCTTGTTTTTGCCAATAATTGGTGTAGAAATGTACAGCAAAAACAGAGAAAGATACAAGTGTCGTTGCACAAAAGAAGCAATAGACGTGATGGGGCCCCATGGTTTGGGTCAACACTGGGATATGTTGTACTTGTCGACACCTACGTTACCCAATTATTTGAAAAGCCTTTAATTTGTCAAATTATTTGACCCCTCTGAGACTTTTGTGGACCCTTTACGGGCTCTGCAACTCCTCCGTGAGTTAAAAAATTCCTCATTCAAGTTGGGTTGTATTCCCTTTGTTTGGTATGCTCTCGCTTATTTATTTATAAAGGGTATCGGTAAAAAAAACCATTCATTATGAATTTATATCTCCAATCAATTAGGGTTTTTATATTTTAATATTAGTTTTAACATATATATATATATATATATATATATATATATATATATATATATATATATATATATATATATATATATATATATATATTTATGTTATTTGGTCGATTAAATCGGGTTTCGGTTAAGTCGATTTTTTTAATTTTTCCAACTTAATCGTAACCAAACCAAATAACGTTCGATTAAATCGGTTTCGGTTTATTCGGTTTTGTTAAATTGATTTCGGTTTAATTTAACCAAACCAAATAATGTTCGGTTAAATCGATTTCAGTTTAATTTGTTTCGATTTATTCGGTTTGGTAAGCGGTTTCGGTCTAATTTAACCAAACCAAATAAGGTTCGGCTAAATCGGTTTTGGTTTATTCGATTTGGTTAATCGGTTTCGGTTTATTCGGTTTGGTTAATCGGTTTAGGTTTATTCGATTTGGTTAATCGGTTCCGGTTTATATATATATTGTATTTATTATCTTCATTTATGCAAAAAAATAGCCCGATTAGAATAATTAGAACAACACTATATTACAACATTTGATAATATAAACGTACAAAACTATAAAAGTGTATTTAAACAAAACGTCAAAAATTAGAAAATTAGTACGTCAAAAATTAGAAAAATAATAAATTACAACGTTAAATAATGCAAACGAACAAAACGTAAAAAAACATATTAGAAAATATATTTGAACTAAACGTCAAAAAGTTAAAAAATTATTTAAATTATAAATACCAAAATAAGTAAATAAATTAAATAAAAATAATATATATATATATATATATATATATATATATATATATATATATATATATATATATATATATATATATATATTTTTTTTTTTGCAAGTTAGGGATGAATCTACTACATGAATCGTAATATACTACAGGCTACGCTAGGTACATTGGCTATTATCTACACTATGTCGTAGTTTTCGCCTTCTCCGAGGAACCTGCACAGAGACTAGACCCACTAACGCAGCAGCAAACCCTGGTGCATAGCACACGCCGACCCCGTAACGACGCCCTGCAGACAACTGACTGGGGGGAAACCAGCCCCGGGTACACCCGAACATAGCTAGCACAGAGGCTACAATGGGGCGTAATATCTTTTGCACCCATTGCACGTAGCAAGGCTCGAACCCGCGACCTCGCCTAAGCGAGGCACGTGCCTTACCCGCCACGACCACCATGTATATATATATATATATATATATATATATATATATATATATATATATATATATATATATATATATATATATATATATATAGGGCTAGGTTATAATAAGAATAACAATTATTGTGTTACCTTGTAACCAAATCCTGGCCATTAGATTTCATTCTCGTAACAATGAAAAAAACACATTCTTAACAGAATAAGTTTTTGACATAATGAGTTCTAACCATTCTTAAAAGAATGAACTAAATTTTATACATTCTTAAAAGAATGTGTTTTAAATGAGTGGTCCAGATTGAGTTTCAAGGTTACACAATACTTGTATGGATATATTTGATCATATATATATATATATATATATATATATATATATATATATATATATATATATATATATATATATATATATATATATATATATATATATATATATATATATATATATATATATATATATATATATATATATATTAAAAGTAATATTAAAATGAAACCCCAATTGATGGGACATCCTGAATTCATTATGAGGGGGTTTTTTTAAGATGACCCTTTATAAATGATTAAATGTCAACCAACCATTAGTCGGTTCTGTATAGTTGCCCAATTTGTAAGATATTATCATCAATAACGATTTGGAGCGCATTTAGGGCATAAAGACAATAAAGTTGGAGGGTCTATTACCAAAATGTAATGTCTATATAACATATTAAGGTGTCAATGGTAATGGTTGTGAAAATAGGAGGACTGGAAATGAAATTGAGATATTTGAGTTGTAGACAGCAGCTTTTAGAAGCTACAATTTGCCGATCGATTCAGAAGTTATACTGACATGTTATAGTTATAAACTTATCCAAGTGGAAGACTGTTGGATTAAATGTCTAAGTCATAACTATAATTGGTATATACTAGAATTGATAGAAGCACAGTCCTTTTGGGTTGCCCTCAAACCTAGCAATTGGACAGGATAACTTTTAGAGAGAGATACTGATTTATTATATGATTAATAAATCAACAGAAATAGTTTATTAATATCTTATGAGAAAATTATATTAATTAGAAATACTAATAATTAATTAATAATTAATCAGAAATTAATTAGAATTAATTTTGGGATTAATTGGATTAATTAAAAGTGCAGAGGCTGAATTGTAATTGTTTAATAGTTGAGCAATATATATTGTGGGATAATGTTGGACGAAAATTGTAAGGATTTATCCTTATAAATTTCACCAAATATAAAGTGTAGGATAATAAATTGAATTTAAGATAAAAGTTTTATCTAGTTTAAATTCAAATAATGTTTATCTATAAAGCTTATCCATTATCACCCTTGAGGCTATAAATACCCCTCCCCTGGCCCTCATTCTCTGCGCCATTTTTGAGATCTCTCTCTTCTCTCTGTTGTCTTCCTGCTTGCTAGCTTGGGTGTGAACCATTTGAGGCACGACATTTGTGGTGCTTGCTTCCAAAATATCAACAAAAGGTAAGTAATCCTAAAACCCTTCTTTAGTAATTTTCGATTATACCTTATGGTTTCTTTTGATGTTCTTATTTATAGATTTAATTAGAGAAAACATAGATCTTTAGGTTGCATGTGAACTTAAGAGTTTAAGTTTATATGTTTGCATATTTTCTATCAGTGGTATCAGAGCTTTTGATTGTTTTCAATTGAATTGATATAATTGTTGAACTGATCAAATTAGGGTTTGTAGAAATTAAACCCTAATATCCTAAAACATCGATTTGGGCTAGGGTTTCTGAAACTCTAGCCTCCCCCCATAATTTTCGATTCTTATTAGGGTTTTTCTATTTTTGGTAATTACGATTAATTAATAATTGGGTAATCCCTATACCCTAATTTTCGAAAATTAGAGGGTTAGGATTAGGATTAAATTATTTGATTAGTTTAATTAGATAATCCTCATTTGATGTAATATTTTTACTTATTTGTTAATTAAGAGATTAATATTAAATCAATTTTTTGGTTTAATTTTAAATTTAAATTAATTGATTTAATTCTTGAAAATTTAAAATAGATAAACCAAATATTTTAAAAGGTTTAAAATACATCTTATATATATTATTATTATTAAAAGTTAATATTTATATGTATAAGAATCAGTCAGTCAAACCGCTAGTATGCCTCATTCACGAAGCTGATCTATAATGTTAGTATAAGGAAACTGTCTATAAAATGGCGGTTGAATGGTTGTTCACTCTCACCCACCGCTTCCTTGATTAGTGGAGGGTCGTTAGCAGAACGCATTTGATAGGACACTAAATCTCATTAAAAGTATAATGTTATTAAAAGAAAGTACGAGAACCTTTTATTTAAAATCCCAAATCTAGTTACTTTAGGAAAAATGTGAATAGTCACTTTAGGAAAAATGTGAATTAGTATGGTAACCCATGAAATTGCACATTACACTTTATAATTCGTTAGTGGAGCGTGTGTGGTTTACCATCACTCTAATGGGGACTAATAAAGAGTTGTTTTAGGTATCTCATAAATTATCATTGTTGATGGAGCGTGTGTGGTATACCAACACATCAATCGAGATGATAAATGACATTGAAGTTACCAAGCACATTTGCATGGTTATTCACATCTTGTTTGTGATCCTCGGTATCCCAGTCACAAATAGAAGAGCATAATCCTAGATTAAACATGTCATTGAACAGTTCCAATGAATCTCAAAAGACCTTGAAATTTCATTTAATTTCATTTCTTTCCGCGGTGGAATTGGTAAATCGTCATTTACCTACCTTTATAAAATTTATAATTAGATTACGACATCCCTCTTCTAAGTTGTGAATTATATAGTTGGATCCTAGCCTTAATATTTATTTTTTGGTTAATATATATTAATGATTATTCTTATCTAATTAAAACTACCTTCCTTTTATAGATGTCTACTTCTGTTGATGATTCTGCTCCCCCGTCCGCCTCCCACCATAACCATAACTTCTCTTCGATCCTTTCGCTCTGCTCAAAGGTGACATTGGATGGCACCAACTATAATGACTGGATGCGAAACATCAAAATGGGTATTAGATTCGAAGACAAGAAATATGTCCTCGAGAAAGAGCTCATAGAAATTGATAAAGAAAAAGCTACATGAAACACCCTCGCTTAAGGCTTTTCATAAAACATCATTTTAACCCATGGTTTATCATCATTATTTCAAAAATCATCCTTTAGTAAAACTTCAATTTCATCATCTACAAATAAGTCATTTTCTTTCAAAACCATTTTAAAACACATGGGGTTTATTGAGTAATAATTTAGGTTTAAGTTGCGGAAAAACACCATTTGGTCCCATTTTAGATAAAGCATTTTTGTTTATAAAGTAGCGAGTTTGTAACAATTTAACTACCATTACACAGCTTAAATGAAACCACACAAACCGTGGCCTTCTAAACGTCCAGCTCTTCTAAAGTCATCTAAACTTCTCAACCTGAGTACACATCAAAATAAGTTAGGCAATTGAAATACCTAGTGAGCTTACCCGAGGTTGACCCATTTCGAGTAGGCAGTGAACTACCACACTCGGGACAAACCCCCAAAAATAGATTTTAACCACACTTTAAAAGTTACTTAAAACATCATAAGGATTTACTCAAAATAGATAGTTATGATATGCAAATGCAATGCATGATGCAACTATCCCAAACCCACGTCCATCTCATAAAAGTCCAACTCACCTCAATGGCACCTACCTAAGTTCACGAATGACACGCACGAAGCATGACACCCGATCCCCGTATAGGCAAAACTAGGACTAGTGGCCATCATACTAGCCCCATGAGGGTTAGCAACTCCCTCATGCGGTTCCATATTGTCGGGAACGGTTTTCCCTAAATCCGGGACAAACATCTCATTTTGGGCATTTTGCCCTTGATTTCCCTAAATCCGGGACAATCATGATTTCCCTAAATCTGGGACAATCATTTCATCTTCGTCATAAGGTTCACTCGGTCAATCCCATCCTATATGCAATGCAATGCACAAATAGGATGCTCAAAACATCTTTCAAAACATCATCATAACCTTCATTTGAAAATATCTTTAGAAACACATTTTCATGCAATGCAAAAGTAGTAATCATATAACACATTGCACATAATATCATGCATGAAAAGTATTTGTTAACACACACAAAAGATAATAGTTGGGATGTGTACTCCTGGTAAACTCACCCAAGGTCAACTGACGAGTCAACACTAACTCCACACAAGGTTGATACTGTTGGATTAGGTGTCTAAGCCATGACTTTATATTTATATTTATCTTGTTAATTGAAGCAAAGTCCATTTGGGTTGCCCTCATAGCTGGAGGTCAGGATAGAGTTCAGTAGAGTAAAAGGTTGATTTATTAACTGTGTAATAAATCAATAGAATTAATTAAATGGTTTATTAATATATTTAAGTGTTAATATATTAATTAGAAACTATAATAATTAATTGAGATTTAATCTAGAATTAATTGGATTTAATTTAGTGATTAAATTAATTAATTAAAAGTGCAGGGACTGGTTTGTATTTATTCAATAGTTGAATAACTGACAAGCCAGTAGCCAGGGGCCAAAGTTGGCGCCAATATGGAGGGAACTCCATAGTTGGCGAAAACCCTAATTAGGGTTTAGAAGCCTTGGTCCAAATGGTCAACAGGCTTGCCCATTAAGGAGGCTCCTCTAGGGTTTCAGCTGTAACCCTTGGAGGCTATAAAAGGAACCTCCTGACTCCCCTTTTTCTGTGCCACTTTTAACCAAGAGAACTCTGCTGAATTGTCTTCTCCATTGCTTTGGGTGTGACTTGCATTTGAGGCAGGACACTTGGCTGCTAGCTTCAAGAACAAGATCAAAAGGTTGGTTTTTCTCAGTTTTGATCTTTAGAAATAATTGTTCCTTTAGGTTTTTAGTTTATTATCTTCATAGAAGAAAACATAGATCTTTCTAGGGTTGCATGTGAACCATAAGAGATTATTTGTTCATTGTTTGCTAGAAAACCCTTCAGATACATATGGAGGCGCTCCTAGACATCATCTCATCCATCAAATCATCTTAGTTGAGTGCTAGCTCAAGTCCTTAGTAACAAAACATCTTCTTCCTACAAGACAAGAATGGAAGGTATCATACTCGTTTCATCTAAAAGGTGCACTATAAGTACTTCTTTTGAACTAAGAAGGAACCATCATTAACCATCCAAAATGAAGTCCTTGACTCTTTAATATAAGGAAAATCTTAGTTAAAACATCCCCAAAGATTTGCATTAAAACAAGGACCCAAGGCCCAAACCGTAAAGCTCAAAACCCAAAAAGTACCCAAAATTGGACAGATCCTGACACGGGCCGTGTTAGGAAAAACCCGGGCCGTGTTAACCAATCAGAAGGTCTTAGACATGCTGACACGGGCCGTGTTCCTCCTGACACGGGCCGTGTTCTATGTACTGTAACTCCGATTTTTGGTCCTTTTCACCCCTTTTCACCCAACTCAAGGTTCAATACTTTTCTAAACTCCTAACCATCAAAAGAACATTATTCTAATCCAATTTAATACATCATTAGACTCAATTTAAACATTCAAAATCATTTTAAATGAATCCATTACATGCCATGATCACAACTTCACTCTATAAGCTTAAACTATGGAATACCCAATTCCTTTCCTACAATTGGTGATTACAAATGGAGATTCCTTCTTCCATTCCATGGAATCATTAGGAAATGATCCTTACTCCACTTATACATCCAATTTGATGCATTAAACTCATTCATCCATTAAACAAGAGATCCATTCCTCATATACTTGAATAGAATCTATTTCAAAACTAAATTCTCATTTTCTATTGATTCAAGGTTTAAGACTACAAATCAAAGGTTGGAATCCTTAGGGAATCATTAGAAATGAATCCCCTCATCCAAATCCACCATAAACATCCATCAATTTCTAAATTCCTCAACAATTCATCAAATCCCCAATTTCTAGGGTTCATAACACCCAATTCAACCAAGTAATTGGATCTAGAGCATCCATGGATTGAATGTAGACTCCAACAACTTAGAAACATCAAATAAACATTGGGGAATCATAGGAAGAACCTCATCCCATCATAAAACTCAGATTGGGTCCAATCCCCAAACTCAAACTCGAAATCTAGAGCTAGAAAGGTGGGTTTATACCTTAGATTGCTTGAAATCTTCAAGTGTATGCATAATCCTTGAAAGCTAAGCACAAATCTCTTTGGAAACCATGAAAATCGCCATCTTCTCCCTCTCTTTCTCTCAAAAACGTGTTTATGGCTGGAATGGGGAGAACCCCCATCAAAAACAAGTAATCTTTCAAGAATTTGCACATTAGTCCCCATAGATTGGTCTTTCTACACCCAACACTCATACAGTCTCTTATTCTCCTTAGAAGTCTACACATTCATACAAGTGCCCTAAATATAATTACTTCTTTTCACTTGGGTCATTGACTAGGTCAACACTAACCCTTAGTTTCCCAAATTTACAAGAACGGTCCCTTACACTATAATTCTTCATAATTTAGGTCCTTAATATTAATTTAGGGAATTACTTGACCTAATTTAACTCCACTTCAATTCCTTTAATATATGTTCTAATTTTCTAAATACATGACTAGTCAAATCTACTTAGGGTAAGTTTGGCCAAATTGACACTTTTAGTCCTTATGAAAAAAATTTCTCATATTTGGTTACAAATAGATTTTAAAACCACATTTGAACCATAAGAGATTATTTGTTCATTGTTTGCTAGAAAACCCTTCAGTGGTATCAGAGCATAGGCTGTTTTCTTATGAATTGATATAAACTGCATGAACTGTTTGTGCCTAAGGGTTTTGTGCGAATATTAAACACTTAGAAGAGGTAAATTTCGTGGCCTAGGCTAGGGTTTCCTAACCCTAGCCGTCGCCCCTTTATTCCCCCCTGATTTGCTTGATTTGCTGCCCAGATTAGGATTGTTATTTTTGTTAATTGCTGATTAATTAAATAACTAGAATCCTTTATCAAGATCTTGTAAATCTCGAAATCTAGGGATAAATATAGGTAATTAATTTGATTAATTTTGTGATGCCTATATTTGATTTAATTAGTTTAATTAATTGTTAATTAAAAGATCACTTAAATCAACTTAAAGATTTAATTTAAATTTTCAAAAATTCCTTAAAAATTTGCGAAAATTATATTAAAATTAAATCTAAAATATTTTAATAAGATTAAAATATATCTTATATATTTATGATTAAAAGTTAATTATTTATATAAGAAAATTGGTTAGTCTTACCGCAAGTAGGCCTCATTCACAAAACTGTCCTATAAAGAGGGTATAAGGCGACTGACTATAAAATGTTAGTCTAATGGGTATCTACTCTTACCCACCGCTCTCCTGGTCAGTCGAGTGTCGTTAGCCGAACGGGTTTGATAGAACCGCTAAGCCTCTTAAAAGTATAATGCTATAATTGAAAGTACTAGAACCTCAAACAAAACCCAATCTAGTTACTTTAGGATAAAAATATGAATTGGTGCTAATCCATGGAATTGCACATTGCACTTTGTGGAACGTTGGTGGAGCGTGTGTGGTTTACCGGCACGTCAACTGGGGTCCGCAAAGACTTGCAATGGGTTTCTCGATTTTGTCATTATTAACGGAGCGTGTGTGGTTAACCGGCACGTTAATTAGAGATAGCAATTGACTTCGAGAGTACCAAGCTAATTTGCATGGTTATTCACACCCGGTTTGTGATCCTCGGCATCCCAGTGACAAACAGTGGGGCACATCCGAGACTAAACATGCCATTGAATAGTTCAATGTGTCTTAACAGATCCAGGAATTTCATAAGATGAAATTGATAAGTGTATTATCTACCTTAATGACCATTATGTTGTGATTACGGCATCCCTCTTCACACCATAGTTGGGGTATTTTGGGTCCTAGCCTTAATAAATAATATATTGGGTAATTATTTAAAAGGATTAATTAAACTAATAAAAATTCTGTTTATTGTAGATGTCTGAATCAAGTGTCTATTCTCCTCCTCTCCTCCTTCACCCATTTCTGAGAGCATCAGAAAGCACCTGCTAAATATGGAAAGGCTGACTGGCCTTAACTGTAAGGAATGGCTTCGCAATTGGAGACGGGTTCTCGTCATTGCGGGCAAGCTTCATCTCACCGAGTATCCGATCCCGGTTCCACCAAAACAAGTCATCATAAAGAGCCTTTATGATAAGCATGACTTATTAGTTGATGAATCTGAAAAAGGTTCGTGACCTCATGTTATTGACCATTGACCCCGAGTTCCGCAAGGATTTTGAATCCTTGGGGCCAGATGAGTTAATGCAATAGGTCGAGGAAAGGTTCCAAAAAACCGGTTGAAGAGGAACGAGCTAGGATCTTCAAAAGACTTGCAGAGTGTAAGTTAAAAGAAGGAAGTAACATCGATTCGCATGTTCTTCAGATTGAAGCATACATAGGCGAATTGTACAAACTTGGTTATTCCATGAGTCAGGAGTCAAGTGTTAACACTCTACTCGCTTCACTGACTAATAAGTACGATCTGTTCATTCAGACGTATAGAAAGGAAGACCGGAAAAGGACCCTTATGGAAATGCATCCACTGTTGATTTTGTACGAGTCACTCTTGGATAGGCATAGCTCCAATGGTTCAGCTACTTCTGGATTAAGTCCAGTGGGAAGACGTAGCAAGAAACGATCCAGATCGTCTGGATATGTCTTAAGCTGGGAATTCACAGAATCGGATACAGTCGCGGAAAGATTGGAAGACGCTCCAAGGTCAAAAACTTTTGAAAGCTCAGGGAATCAGTAAGGTACGAGACTCTGGCGCATAGGAGCACATTTGGATTGGATTTCCAGCTCATGCAGTTTTGAAGTTTAGCTAGATATTAAATCATGTTATTAGCTTATTAGATGCATATGACATTGTCTATCATATGGTACATTGTTCAAGGATTTTTGTTTTAATAAAATTGTCGTTTTTCTTTTAACACCTGTTGTTTGAAATTATCCTTGAAATGTTATATGAATGTGTTGAATGCATGATTAGCAATAACTTGAATGTTGAATGCATCCAAAGTGTTTGGATTTAAGAATTGTGTCCCTTATGATTGTTAAGATAAATGTTGTAAGAATCAATTCAACCAAAGGTCCAATTAGACAGGACTTTGGAATCATTTGACTTAGAGTCACATGATGAATTGAGTTCTTAATGTGTAAAGAAATAAATCAACCAAAGATCCAGTTGGACAAGACTTTGGAATCATTTGACTTAGAGTCAGATGATGATTAAGTTCTTTATAAAGCACATGTGGCAAGAAATGAATCACCCAAAGATCCATAGGATAGGATTTTGGAATCAGTTGACTTAGAGTCAACTAGAGATTGCAAGTCTTGAACAAAATTAACAAAGTCATAAGTTTACATAGATATGTAAAAGACATTAAGATTAGGAGCAACAAACACATCAGTTGCTGTGTATTGCTCGAATCTTCAAATTGAACACAATTGTTTGTACTTCACGATATTTGTCATTCGGTATGACAAATATGGAATAAGTGATTGAATTGAAACCTTGAACGGTTCAAGGACTTCAAAGGAAGTACAAGACCCACAGAACCTGAGTGACAAAATAAACTGGGAAAATGTTTCACAGTTTATTACATTCCAAGAACATTAATAGTTATAATGTGTCTTAGGGAAGATGATGGAGCGTTGGTCGAAACAGTTCGATCCTCAGTGTATGAGATACATTGTCAATTAGTTTCCGATACATTGAATACTAAACCAGTCAGACCATATTCCAACCACATCCTTCGACTAAGTAGGTTTTGCAGACACTGTCTGAAATGTAAAGCTGGGATTGTCCCACTTGTACATTAAAGGTCCAGGGTCTTGTAGTGTTCGTCCGAACCTCATGACTAGCCTGAACCTAATCAGAAATGTCGTTTCACTGGCTATCCTGCTGTACCTGGAAGAGAAAGAGCTCTTTTAGAAAGAACTCATGTTCTAAGGAAACAGTGGGAGTTTGGGACAGTCCTGAATGAGTTCAGGATTGGCCAAGTGAAATAACCTTTAGTCATCACTAGGCTTAGATCAGAAATCAGTTTTTTTGTTTTAGTTCTGACATTATCTTCTCTTGACCAGTAGTACTGATCACCATCATAAGTAGTTATGATCAGGATGACATACCGATTAGTGGTAAAACACTATAGTTGGTACGGATTTACAATTCGACTACTTGGAAGCATTGGTGAGCCCAGTTGTTGCCAATTAAGAGAACCTTAGGATGAGATACAGTCTATGTTGCATTTTGATTGATTTTACACCTGGTCTAAAAGAACCAGTGGGAGTAATTGAATCATCAAAAGGGAGCAGCATGGACAGAAACATACCTTCAGAACAACTGGTTGAGTGAGATGATACTCAGAGTCAAGTAATTGACTCCGAGAGAAGCACTCTCAATAGAAGATGAAATCTGAAAGGATACTACATAATGTAAGTCGTTAGTGGAGTGCATGTGGATCACCGGCACACTAATGGGGACTCACAAAGAGTATGCCAGTATAAAGGTACGTGGGCCCGGGATTACCCCATGGGCATCTCGCAAGAAAGGACATTTAGATTCTCAAAATATGCCAAAGGATTGGACTTAGAGAAAGGGCTGAAAGATATCCATTAAGATGTCAGAAAGGTTTGGATTCTCAAAATGTGCCATAAGCTCTGGATTTTGTGAATAGTCCATAACCGTGCTAAAGCCAGTGGGAGTGTCTCTGTTATCTCCATCTCCATATGTGTGTTACATATTGTTTCTAGGAAACGTCTCTTTTCATTACAAAGTGTAATGACTTGGTGTTAAGAGACGGATCGCTATGAAAGACTTAATAAAGATACGGCATGCTCGGGTGGTTGTAAACATCTATGAGATAGATCGAAACTCTGCCAAAATGATCTTGATGAGACTCAATATGCATAGCTCAGGAAAAGAATTTCCTGTCATTGCAAAGTGTAATGATTTGGCATATAAAGAAGGTGCAGCATACTCGCATAATCCATAGACATCTATCAGATAGATGTGGTCATCAGTATAGACCTGGCCATAGTAAGCATGATCTTGATAAGATTCAAGATGCATGGAAAAGAGTCTCCGAAAGGAAATAGTTATTGAAAGTCGTGACACAAGGATTGCAACTAATCCTAAGATTCCAAAAGAGTTTGGAATAAGACTAGATCGAATCCAACAAGTTTCTTGGATCGATCAGAAGTGTCATGAACATGTCTTGATGACTTAATGCTTAGAGCATAGTGAGTCAGATTCAGGATATGACCTGGCTGGGAATACGTAATGGATTTTGTACATACGTGAGAAATCATTGGAAAATGATTAGGGGTGAATGTTGATAACAATTTGAAAAAAGTTTTTAAAATAAGGACTTAATGGTTAAAGAATTTCGTTGGCATTCCGATGGAGCGCGTGTGGCTCACCGGCACATCGTAACACCTCAAAATAGTCTTAGGGTGCAGTCATGTGGACTAAAGATCCCGAGAACCATGGAAAGTCACAATACATAGAATGGAGTTGTTAGTGAGAATGACAGTATGACCAAAATTGAAATATCATCGGAAGGATATCCGATCGAATGAAGTGTATTAATGTATAACATTTGAATACATAGAAAGAGTGAAAGGTCAAGTAGACATAGATACATAACACGAATTAAAAAGTTTAATAGGAATCTAGAAACCGATAATAGTTTTATGTAAAATCCGACTTGGTGATTACCTTGTGGAGACTTGGTAATTAGGCAGAAGTAGCCACCAGTCAGCTTTTATGTTTCAATTTTACATGTTTCACTTCCCGAATAATTTGATTATTCAAAAGTCCACAGTCGCTCATACTTTTCGGGAGTAAGTATGAACAGAGACTGTCGTGAATTGGTTTGTAGATTGTCTAAAGAGTTAGACATTGCAGTAAGACTGCTACAACATTCACGAGTACTTAGAAATAGAGATTTGAGTATTGGATAAACCCGCGCTCAACAGATTGCTTCATGGATTACATCACGAGCAATGTTGAGACGATAATATCGTATGATTTTTAAGCGGAGACATATGAGTTTAAATTTACGAGTCGGTTGTGCATTGATAATGCGAAAACGCATCGGTAACTCGATGTTACAAACGCATTGTTGTGTACGATTTGATAAGTAAAAGACACAATCATATGAGTCGAAGCCTATTCGTTCCTTGACCCTGATGGGAAACAGATATCTGTAGGCCGCTCGATGATTTTGAAGTTGACTAAAGTGCTGGCCAGCCTGGACTAAATTGATGTGTTCAATTAGAAGTCCGAAAGTCATAAGCAAAATCGGAAATCGGGAAACAGAGTATCAGACAGAGATTGATCTCAATCCATGTCTCGTGTTTGAAAATATCTTGTTGGACGAAGGATCATACGATCACTTATCTATGGACAGAACTGACTGGGTCAGAGTTTGGCAGCAGTTTCTAGGAAGCTGCAGGTTGTTTATTAATCAGAAGATAAATTAAAGTCATAGACTTATCCAAGTGGGAGACTGTTGGATTAGGTGTCTAAGCCATGACTTTATATTTATATTTATCTTGTTAATTGAAGCAAAGTCCATTTGGGTTGCCCTCATAGCTGGAGGTCAGGATAGAGTTCAGTAGAGTAAAAGGTTGATTTATTAACTGTGTAATAAATCAATAGAATTAATTAAATGGTTTATTAATATATTTAAGTGTTAATATATTAATTAGAAACTATAATAATTAATTGAGATTTAATCTAGAATTAATTGGATTTAATTTAGTGATTAAATTAATTAATTAAAAGTGCAGGGACTGGTTTGTATTTATTCAATAGTTGAATAACTGACAAGCCAGTAGCCAGGGGCCAAAGTTGGCGCCAATATGGAGGGAACTCCATAGTTGGCGAAAACCCTAATTAGGGTTTAGAAGCCTTGGTCCAAATGGTCAACAGGCTTGCCCATTAAGGAGGCTCCTCTAGGGTTTCAGCTGTAACCCTTGGAGGCTATAAAAGGAACCTCCTGGCTCCCCTTTTTCTGCGCCGCTTTTAACCAAGAGAACTCTGCTGAATTATCTTCTCCATTGCTTTGGGTGTGACTTGCATTTGAGGCAGGACACTTGTGCTGCTAGCTTCAAGAACAAGATCAAAAGGTTGGTTTTTCTCAGTTTTGATCTTTAGAAATAATTGTTCCTTTAGGTTTTTAGTTTATTATCTTCATAGAAGAAAATATAGATCTTTCTAGGGTTGCATGTGAACCATAAGAGATTATTTGTTCATTGTTTGCTAGAAAACCCTTCAGATACATATGGAGGCGCTCCTAGACATCATCTCATCCATCAAATCATCTTAGTTGAGTGCTAGCTCAAGTCCTTAGTAACAAAACATCTTCTTCCTACAAGACAAGAATGGAAGGTATCATACTCGTTTCATCTAAAAGACGCACTATAAGTACTTCTTTTGAACTAAGAAGGAACCATCATTAACCATCCAAAATGAAGTCCTTGACTCTTTAATATAAGGAAAATCTTAGTTAAAACATCCCCAAAGATTTGCATTAAAACAAGGACCCAAGGCCCAAACCGTAAAGCTCAAAACCCAAAAAGTACCCAAAATTGGACAGATCCTGACACGGGCCGTGTTAGGAAAAACCCGGGCCGTGTTAACCAATCAGAAGGTCTCAGAAATGCTGACATGGGCCGTGTTCCTCCTGACACGGGCCGTGTTCTATGTACTGTAACTCCGATTTTTGGTCCTTTTCACCCCTTTTCACCCAACTCAAGGTTCAATACTTTTCTAAACTCCTAACCATCAAAAGGACATTATTCTAATCCAATTTAATACATCATTAGACTCAATTTAAACATTCAAAATCATTTTAAATGAATCCATTACATGCCATGATCACAACTTCACTCTATAAGCTTAAACTATGGAATACCCAATTCCTTTCCTACAATTGGTGATTACAAATGGAGATTCCTTCTTCCATTCCATGGAATCATTAGGAAATGATCCTTACTCCACTTATACATCCAATTTGATGCATTAAACTCATTCATCCATTAAACAAGAGATCCATTCCTCATATACTTGAATAGAATCTATTTCAAAACTAAATTCTCATTTTCTATTGATTCAAGGTTTAAGACTACAAATCAAAGGTTGGAATCCTTAGGGAATCATTAGAAATGAATCCCCTCATCCAAATCCACCATAAACATCCATCAATTTCTAAATTCCTCAACAATTCATCAAATCCCCAATTTCTAGGGTTCATAACACCCAATTCAACCAAGTAATTGGATCTAGAGCATCCATGGATTGAATGTAGACTCCAACAACTTAGAAACATCAAATAAACATTGGGGAATCATAGGAAGAACCTCATCCCATCATAAAACTCAGATTGGGTCCAATCCCCAAACTCAAACTCGAAATCTAGAGCTAGAAAGGTGGGTTTATACCTTAGATTGCTTGAAATCTTCAAGTGTATGCATAATCCTTGAAAGCTAAGCACAAATCTCTTTGGAAACCATGAAAATCGCCATCTTCTCCCTCTCTTTCTCTCAAAAACGTGTTTATGGCTGGAATGGGGAGAACCCCCATCAAAAACAAGTAATCTTTCAAGAATTTGCACATTAGTCCCCATAGATTGGTCTTTCTACACCCAACACCCATACAGTCTCTTATTCTCCTTAGAAGTCTCCACATTCATACAAGTGCCCCAAATATAATTACTTCTTTTCACTTGGGTCATTGACTAGGTCAACACTAACCCTTAGTTTCCCAAATTTACAAGAACGGTCCCTTACACTATAATTCTTCATAATTTAGGTCCTTAATATTAATTTAGGGAATTACTTGACCTAATTTAACTCCACTTCAATTCCTTTAATATATGTTCTAATTTTCTAAATACATGACTAGTCAAATCTACTTAGGGTAAGTTTGGCCAAATTGACACTTTTAGTCCTTATGACAAAATTTCTCATATTTGGTTACAAATAGATTTTAAAACCACATTTGACTCATTTATTCACAATATAAAAATATAATAAATATTAAATTTATTTATTCATTTGTTTTTTTTATTTACAAGAATAAGGTTTATCTGTCAGTTTATGCCCAAAACTCCTAGGCCCAAAACACGGATGTTACACTACTCCTGAAGAACTAGCCTCCTACAAGAAACACTGCGACAATGCAACCAAAGTGGCTTGCATCATGGTCTCCACTATGGACCCTGAGTTGCAGAGATTTTATGAGGACTATTGGCCATATGAGATGAACAAGGACCTTGTGGAAAAGTTCCACAAGCAAGCTCGTCAAGAAAAATACGAGGTAGTCAAAGCCCTCTTGGCATGCAAGTTAAAAGAGGCAGAGTCTGTCTGCGACCACGTGCAGAGAATGCAACGATACGTGGAACGCCCTATTAAGCTAAATGTGCATTTTGATGAGGAGCTGGCTATTGATATAGTCCTGAACTCCTTACCAAGTTGTTATGATCAGTTCATTCTGCTTATCATTTGAACAATAGTGATACCACATGGGCTCAGTTGCACAACCTACTGCAGCCGCTGAAGCAGGAATGAAGGAAAAAGGTTTAGCCTCCACTCGTGCCAGTGCTCCCGTTCTGGCCATTAGACATGTAAAGGGGAAGAAAATGAAAGGTCCTCCCAAGCATAACTGGAAAGGCAAGGCCCATGTCAAGCCATCTAGCAATGGCCCAAAGGCCATGCCAAGTTCTAACATTCATCTCGTCTCTAATCCCAAAGAGGCCTATTGCTTTTATGGCAACGAGAAAGGGCATTGGAAATGAAGCTGCCCAAAGTATCTGCAAGACATCAAGGATGGCAAGGTGAAGCCATCGTCTGCAGGTATATACACTATTTCTAATAACTCATTATCTTCTCGTTCTTGGGTCCTTGATGCATGATGTGGTTTTCATATTTGTTTTGATTTGCAGGGACTAAAAGAAAGTGAGGAGGTGGAGCACGGAAGGATGAACCTGATCATGGAGAATAGGCGATCTTCTTCTGTTACCAAGATTGGAGTTTATAGTCTAGTGCTTAGTAGTGGTGTTAGTTTAGATTTAATAAATTGTTGTTACTCGTCAAAAATGACACGTAATATTATTTCTTTTCATGTATTGTTCAGACAAGGTTTTAGATATTTGTTTAATGATATGAATGGTTCTATTTTAGTTTATAAAATGGTGTTTTTATATTTGAAGCTTTACCTTGTATGGTGTGTATGAAATTGTGATGTGTGTAGATAATTTAGGTAATAGTGTATTTCATATTGATTCATCTAATGGTATAGACAAAGCATGCTTGTGGCATTGTCGTCTTGGACACATCAACAAGAAACGTATCGCCCAACTCCAAAAGGATGGAGTGTTGGAATCATTTGACCAAACGTCAGATGATACATACGAATCTTGTCTTTTGGAAAAGATGACAAAATCACCTTTCACGGGATCGTGTGAAAGAGGTGAAGGTTTGTTGGATCTCATACACAAGGATGTGTGTGGACCCTTCAGATCATCCACAAGGGATGCTAATAGATTCTATGTGATTTTTAAAGATGATTACAGCAGATATGGCTATATCTACTTAATCAAGCATAAGTCAGAAACCTTTGAAAAGTTTAAAGAATTCAAACATGAAGTCGAGAATCAATTAGGCAGGAAGATAAAGATGCTTAGATCCGATAGAGGCGGAGAGTATCTTAGTATCGAGTTCCATGACTATCTAAAGGAATGTGGAATAGTATCACAATTGACTCCTCCTAAGACACTACAGTTGAACGGTGTGGCTGAGAGGCGTAATCGGACCTTGTTAGACATGGTTCATTCTATGATGAGTCGAGCTTCTCATCCTATTTACTTCTGGGGGTATGCCTTAGAGACAGCCGCCCAAATCCTCAATCTTGTCCTTACAAAGAAGGTTGCCAAAACACCTCACGAGATGTGGACAGGGAAATTTCCCTCGTTACATATCAAAGTCTGGGGTTGTGAAGCTTTCGTAAGACGAGAGACTCATGACAAGCTAGCAGCTAGAAGTGAGAAGTGTATTTTCATTGGTTACCCAAAGCAGTCCTTTGGATATTTGTTCTACAGACCTAGTGAGAACGTGATCTTTGTAGCATGAAGAGGAGTCTTTCGAGAAAGAGAGCTCATATTCAAAGAGGACAGTGGGAGTATGATTGACCTTGAAGAAATTCAAGAGTCAACCAGTGAACGAACCTTAGATGATACTAGCACTCAACCAGATGAAGAAGTTCCTAACCGATAAACAATTCATTACCTCTTAGGTGTTCCAGTAGAGTTAGCATGCAACCTGAGTTCTATGGATTCCATATTACTACAGATAGTGACACGTTAGTCAATGATAAGACACTGATAAATTTGGATGTGCAAGCTAACTACAAGGAAGCAACGGCAGGCCCTGAGGCTGCTAAATGGAAAAAGGAAATGGACAACAAGATCAAGTCCATATACGACAACCAATTTTGCAACTTGGTTGATAATGTACGAGGTCGGAAGACAGTTGGTTGCAAATGGATCTTCAAGAAGAAAACCGACATTGATGGAAAGGTACACACTTTCAAGGCTCGACTGCTTACGAAGGGATTCACTCAAACCCCGGGGATTGACTATGATGAGACCTTCTCACCAGTAGCCAAGATAAAATCTGTTAGGATAATGCTCGCCATAGCTACATTTCATGATTATGAAATTTGGCAGATGGATGTTAAAACCGCTTTCCTTAACGGGAAGTTGGCTGAGGATGTTTACATGAGTCAACCAGAGGGTTTTGTAGATGCAAAGTTTCCCAATAGAGTGTGCAAGCTTGAGAAATCCATCTATGGATTGAAACAAGCATCTCATAGCAAGAATCTTTGCTTCCATGAGAAAGTCAAAGCGTTTGGTTTCTCTAGGAGTGAAGATGAGTTTTGTGTGTATATCAAGGCTAGTGAGAGTATAGTAACTTTTCTGGTATCGTATGTCGACGACATACTACTCATGGGATACGACATTCCAGCCTTGCAAGAAGTTAAATCTTGGCTTGGAAAGTGTTTTGCCATGAAAGACCTTGGAGAAACAGCCTATATTCTCGGGATAAGAATTTTGAGAGATAGAAAGAAGAGACTAATTGGAATTAGTCAAAGTACATACTTGGATAAGATACTAAATCGGTTTACTATGGAAAACTCCAAGAAAGGAGAGCTACCTATCCAGAGCAATGCCAAATTGAGTAAGACTCAAAATCCTGGTACAGATGAAGAGATAGCTTATATGAGTCGGGTACCTTACACTTCGGCTGTAGGGTCGATCATGTACAATATGACATGTACTCGCCCTGATGTGTCCTTTGCTTTGATCATGGTCAATCGCTATCAGGGAAATCCAAGCAAAGCTCATTGGACAGCGGTTAAGAACATTCTCAAGTATTTGTGGAGGACGAAGGACACGCTCCTAGTCCTTGGTGGCAGTGATACGTTGAGAGTGATTGGGTACAGTGACGCTAACTTCTAGATAGATAGAGACAACTTTCGTTCTCAGTTGGGCTGGGTGGTTCTTCTAAACGGTGGAGCAGTAACTTGGAAGAGTTCCAAACAGTGGTCGGTGGCTGATTCAACTTGTGAATCAGAGTACATAGCTGCAAGTGAAGCATCAAAGGAAGAAGCTTGGTTGAAGAACTTCATTAGTGACCTCGGAGTAGTCCCGTCCATTTAGGATCCAATGGAACTTTTCATGTGATAATGAAGGAGCGGTTGCCTTGACGAATGAACCAAGAGATCATAGAAAGTCTAGACATATCGACAGAAAGTACCACTACATCATACATAGAGTAGAAGAAGGTCACCTCATCGTGAAGAGGGTATCATCTGAAGAGAACCATGCAGATCCTTTGACAAAGGCTCTGAGTAGGGTCATGCACAGTCAGCACGCTAGGAGCATTGGTCTAAGAGATGATATTAGTTTTAGTAGTTAGATAGTAAGTTAGAAACTTGTAACAAAGTAAATGTAATTGACTATTGGTGATTAAATAATATAGAATTATTTATGAGTTTGTTACTGCCTTTTGTCAATTATACTTTTGGAAGTAAGTAGTGAATTAAGACTGTCATGAATTGAATTATAGATTGTCTAAGGATGTTAGACATAGCAATAGTATTGGTGCAATGTTCATGAGTACTTAGAAATGGAGATTTAAGTATTTGATAAACCCACGCTCAGAGAATTACTTCATGGATTCTATCACGAGTAATTCTGAGACGATAAAATTTTATGATCTTAAAACGGAGATTTATAAGTTGTAATTTATAAGTCGGTTGTACATTGGTAATGCGTAAACGCATCGGTAACTCGATGTTATAAAATGTATTGTCATGCACGATTTGATGAGTAAAGGATACAAGCATATGCGTCAAAGTTTATTCGTTCCTTTTGCCCTAACGGGAAAACGATATCTTTGGGCTCCTCGGTGCTTTGGTGTTGACTTATAGTGCTGGGCCCAGCCAGGACTAAATTTATGTGTTCAATTAGAAGTCATATATCATCACAAATCAGAAATCGGGAAACAAAGTCTTGGACAATGAGATTGATTCCAATCCATGTCTCATGTCCAAATGATATCTGGCAGAACGGAGGATTATATGATCACTTATCTTAGGACGCGTAACTGACTGGGTCAGAGTTCGACAGCGGCTTTTAGAAGCTACAATTTGCTGATCGATTCAGAAGTTATACTGGTATGTTATAGTTATAGACTTATCCAAGTGGGAGACTGTTGGATTAAGTGTCTAAGCCATAACTATAATTGGTATATACTAGAATTGATAGTAACATAGTCTTTTTGGGTTGCCCTCAAACCTAGCAATTGGACAGGACAATTTTTAGAGAGGGAGACTGGTTTATTATATGATTAATAAATCAAGAGAAATAGTTTATTAATATATTATGAGAAAAATATATTAATTAAAAATAGTAATATTTAATTAATAATTACTCAGAAATTAATTAAAATTAATTTTGGGATTAATTGGATTAATTAAAAGTGTAGGGGCTGAATTATAATTGTTTAATAGTAGAGCAATGGATATTTTGGGATAATGTTGGACGAAAATTATAAAGATTTATCCTTATAAATTTCACCAAATATAAAGGGTAGGATAAGGGTTTGAATTTAATATAAAAAGTTTATCTGGTTTAAATTCAAATGAGGCTTATCTATAAGGCTTATCCCTTATCACCCTTGAGGCTATAAATACCCCTTCCCTGGCCCTCATTCTCTGTGCCATTTTTGAGATCCCTCTCTTCTCACTGTTGTCTTCCTGCTTGCTAGCTTGGGTGTGAACCATTTGCGGCACGACATTTGTGGTGCTTGTTTCCAAAAGATCAACAAAAGGTATGTAATCCAAAAACCCTTCTTTAGTAATTTTCGATTATACCTTAGGGTTTCTTTTGATGTTCTTATTTATAGATTCAATTAGAGAAAACATAGATCCTTAGGTTTGCATGTGAACTTAAGAGTTTAAGTTTATTTGTTTGCCTATTTCCTATCAATTTTAACCAATAAAAAGACATTGACTTTGCATAAGGGTGTATTCATAGTACAATAGGGTGTATATTTAGTTATGCCCTTAATTTTGGATCGATAGATTGTTGTTTTCGATAACCTATATTTATTTTTGGATCGGTAGAGTTCTATAAATTCATGGGAAAATGGCAGATAGTAAAGACAAAGAAAAAAGATGGACGGAGCCATGTTCGAGTTCACGAAAGATAGAGGGAAGGGTCGGCAGGGTTGGCGGCAGCTTCACGACTCCGGCTGGCGCGGGTTCACAACAGATAGGTGAGATGCGAGTTGATGAACTCGTGATGGTTGGTACAGAGAGTTGTACAATATGTTTTTGTTATTTGTACATTTTTGTGGGTTGGGAAAAGATCGGTTTCAATGTTGTGGGTTGAAAACGATGAAAGTGAAAGAAAATAAAAAAGTTGATGTAACATTGTCGGTTGAAAGTGATGGACTCCCCCACCCTTATAAAGCGGATATTACAAAAGAAGAGTTGTGTAACCATTAAACGTAAATAATTCATATATATATATATATATATATATATATATATATATATATATATATATATATATATATATATATATATATATATATATATATATATATATATATATATATATATATATATATATATATATATAACCCTAATTAGACTATTAGATCTGGTGGATTAAAATCTCCAACTCTCTCAAACTCTCCTACAAAGTTCCAAGAACACACAAACTCTAACACACATGCACACACAACCCTCCTTTATTGGTCATTTGTGTATCCCTTAGACAGCCGATTCATGTAAATTTGTCAAATAGCCTAATATGTAATCGTTTATTGGGTTAAGCTTGTTAGTGTATCCCACATTGGTGCGACACGGTCCTAAAAGTTTGTATATATGTTGGAGTCTCCCATCTCTCCACAAGGGCTCTTTTGGAGAGACACTATTAGGCTCCACATATATTTACATGGTATCAGAGCTCTAGGTTAAAACCTACTACTGACCACAACCCATTGTCGTCAACCTCCGCCTCCAGCGACTTTCTAGTCGTCGGAGGTGCCTTCAATATTTTTCCACTTCCTCTTTCTTTTCATAAAAAATAATACAGCCGCCGGCACCAAACCAGAGCTCCGTCATCGGCTTCTTCTACTGCCTCGTCTGCTACAACCACTCTCCTTGGATGGCCTTTTCTTCTCCAGACATTTTTTGTCGGACAGCATCTGATTTGCAGTCGTCTCTCTACCTCTATCAACATTGCAGCCGTCGATCTCGCCAGAATTGGCTCCGCCTGCCGCAGCTCGAGCCCTTTCTCTTTGCTCGCTGCCTTTCTCCGGAATCCTCTGTCGTCGGCTTTATGATCGATTGCTTTCACGACTCTCTCTTCTTCTTCAACGGATTCGCCTATGGTCGCCGCTCCTATTCTCTTCTTCTCCAACGAGCAGTCATTGAAGTCGCAATCGTCAGAGCTCTGCAACCGCCGATGCCGCTGTTTTTCAGTTATGTTTTGTTTATTTTTCCAGTTTAATCGTCTCTTCCCGATCAAACTGTAGGGGGATGTTAGTGATTAGGGTTAATACCCATTAGGGTTTAGGTTAGGCCAAGAACCGTTTTGTATTCCTATTTATATGAGGTTAAACCTCATTATTATGATCAAACATTTTATATTATAACATGGTATCAGAGCCAGTGTCTCGCACCCATGTAACCTCATCGAGTCTACGTCTCTAAGGGGGAGTGTTAGTGTATCCTACATTGGTGCGACACGGTCTTATGAGTTTGTATATATGTTGGAGTCTCTTCTCTCTCCACAAGGGCTCTTTTGGAGAGACACTCTTGGGCTCCACATATATTTACAAAGCTTGTGCAAGTAAAACTTGTAAGGTTAGTTCTCTATAGAGGTGGCAAAACCTGACACGACACGACAACCCGACACGAACTCGACACGAAATAAACGGGTTTGGGTAGGAGATTTCAACCCATTTAATTAAACGGGTTGACACGACACGACACGATAATTAAACGGGTAAGGTCAGGGTTGAAACTTTCAACTCGAATATGACTCGAAAATGACCCGTTTATTTATATTCAAGTTTTTCTAATTCTTATGTAAATTGGACTGGTCAAAACACCAATACCATATTTAAAAAAAAAACTTCTAATTGACGTGTTTTATAATATGGAAGTCTTTTAGCCACCTAGGTCATGAATTCATTTGACTCGGCCTCTCTCTCCTCCTCGCAACCTCGTCATTCATCTCCCCGACTCCTAATCTTTTAACGTTGCTCTATAAACTTAGTGTGAATGTTTCTATTACTAGTTTTTAATGTTTTCGTTTTCGCCTCAAACTCCTATTCTTTCAACATACTTAGTGTTTCAACTCAAAAAGTGATATGATATATTTACAAGGTCTAAACCCCAAACCCGAAACTCGACACGAACTCGACACGAAAATAAACGGGTTGACACGACACGACACGATTATTAAACGGGTTGGGTTAGGGTCGAGCACTTTCAACCCGTTTAATGTTTTGACACGACACGAAATCGACACGACACGACACGTTTGCCAGGTCTAGTTCTCTATATACGGGTAGGAAACACAATATCTTCAAGACAAAAAAGAATTAGGGGTGCCACATATGGTTTAGTGATGGATCGAGAGTTGTGATGTTATATCACATTATTGTTTTTTTATTTATCAAATACGCAATTACATTATCGTCAATGATTTTTACATGGCAATTGGAAAATGGATAAAAATAAATTAAAACCTTGTGTGTGGTTGGATACCTTGCATTATCTTTTTAGGTAACATGGTCTTTCAATGGAAAATCGATGAAAATTAATCGTAACCTTGCGTGTGGTTAGGTCAGAAGCTTTGGACCTCGCGTTGTGATGTAATGTACTGTATCAATCGTTCCAAATGTTTGTAAATAAATAGATTTTAATAGGCTACAAATGAGCCACCTAGGGATGGTATAATAAATACACTTATAAGCAAAACCGACCACCTTACTTTGCCAACACGGGACATCTCAAGTGTTCGACGATATTTAGTTGTGAAAACTACAACCAAAACTATTGCAAGTTTTGGTGTTTAAATAACTGATGCTGCTGGGCTAGAAGCCATTTGGCACGTATGTGTGTTTCATAACAAGAATTAAGTTACCCGGAATTTCCATGTAATAAATCGAATTACGGACTGCCAAGTAACATTTTTGTGGGTCCAAAATTTCACACCAACTTCGGTCGTGGTACATTTGCTTGCATGCTCATTGTGTGAACAGTGGACACTGGACACCTTAGCATATTGTGTTCTCAAAGCCCATTTCTATTAGCCAAAGTGGACTAGACTGAATATAATTTGATAAAGCTTTTAGCTATTTTTTGGTCAAAGATTATGAGAATGATTTGTACAAATAAGATATTGAGAGTGGGTCTATGTTTTATTTTTTGAATAAGACGTCTGTCACAGTTTAATACATAACAAATGCAATGCATTTGTTAAGCTTTATCTTGTGTAACAATGGTAAGTACCTATCTATAAGTGGTTTTGAAATGAAGCGGACAACTTCCAATTATTTGTGCATAAAACAATCCATATGCCAGCTTAACGACAACTAGCAAATATCGAACATATAAAAAAAATTAAAATAATAGGGTTGATTATTGGATTGTCATCTCGTCTTGTCCTATTAAGACTATTAGGCTTCGTAGATCTCTACATCTTTATATTTCAAATCAGCGTCACATCAACATCCTCACAAGTCATCTTTTTTAGAGGATGTACATACCTTCTACACATTCCAACAACAATATTTTTTTATTATTTTTTCAAATTTAACTATTTTAAAACAACTATAATTAAATTGAAACTGTAAACTTAAAATAAAACATAGCACTTTCATTGAAATTTAAAGTGAACTGCATTACATAATAGAAACTTAAATAAAACATAACACTTCGCTTTGGCTAATCAAGAGGAATCGATGGCCATTTTGTCAAACTCCTAACAATATTCCAACTTTTGATTTGGCTAAAAGGCATCTCATTGTTTGTCAAATGGTACTAATCAAGAGCTCTATCAGTCTATTGAAGATATCATTGTCGTTCTCCCCATTTTTTATTTGTCGATAGGTTGTTGAATATGTGGTTAAATTTTGATACATTCAGATTCAATTTCTCCATTTGGTATGTAGTGTTTCGTCCAAACGGTTGGGCAGCCATTAGTTTGTTAAATTTTTCCTTAACACAATTCCCAAAGTTACAGGGTCTTTATGAATTCTCAACTACATACCAAATCCTTATTAAAGTCAATGTAGTCAGTTGCCAACATTGTCTCTTGGTTGGACTCCACTTCTTAGGATTGAGTTAGAAAAGATCGGAGGGTGATGAATCCATTCTTAAAAATGAAAGAAGGTATAAAGAGAATTGATAGATTTGGAGTGAATGAATTATATAAATGTGTTAATTTGTATAGTGGTAAATGATTTAAAAAATTGAATATATATATATATATATATATATATATATATATATATATATATATATATATATATATATATATATATATATATATATATATATATATATATATATATATATATATATATATATATTATCGCTCGATTTCCGATGCATTTTTTGCTCTAGCTCGGCGCCCTAACAACATGCAGACGTGGTGTTCATGAGCCAACCCGAAGACCACTGAGCATGCTCGGTGCTAATACGTCGACCACTCTAATGAATGCGCATCCATGTAACAATTCTCTTAAATTCGTTTACCACTTCTTCACAATGATGTACGATAAAAATATATCCTGATAGTATATTGGATAATTTATTAGTATATGATTATTGTTTAGCATATATGCATTGTCTGATGAAGTAAGAAGTCCTACAAGTGTTCTGGAGAGAAAAATAGTCAACAAAGAAAGCTAGGTGAAAAGGGTACTAATCAAGCATAGTTTAGTCCTATGATTGAATTGTGATTTCTTACAACTTATTTCCAAAATAAGTTTTATAAATGACGATTCTATATGTAAGTAAAAAAAGTTAAAAATTCAAAAATAATTAAGATAATGAAGATTGTTACCTAATGGAGCATGTGATCAACATAAATCATCAACTTAACATGATCTAAAGAAAAACTAAAAAATCTAATGGATTTTAAATTTACAGCATCTCAATGGGTTGCCCACAACTACTTTAAGACGGTCTGACTTGCTAGTTGAAAATCTATCTTTTAATTTATGAGCTATATTATCAATAAGTTATATCAAGTAGCATATAATAAGACTTCTTATAAACTAGTTTATAAGCTAACATAAGCTACTTTTGTTGACTCGCCAAACACTAAAATAGCTTAAGTGCGTCAAACAAAACCTAACTCTTAAAGCAAGTTCATTTTCATGAATATCTCATGCATTCTTACATATCCATGTTTATCATCCAAACGAATTATTTGCTCCTTTTTATGTGATGTAAATCACATAATAAATATGGAACTATACAAAATGGTCCTTGTTATTTCCTACTTCTGTGAATACTATCCAAAAAAATTTTCAAGTTGAAAAATAAAAATAGTCATTTTGATGTAGTATGGTTGTCGTTTTTGTCTCTGTCTTGACAATTGTTAATTCCATTGATTAAAATCATGTAAAGTTACTATTTTGCTCTTCATTTTGTGCTTTTTTTATTATTATTATTATTATTATTATTATTATTATTATTATTATTATTTAAAATAAATTACATCCCCAGTCCCACCAATGAACGAACCATCACCATCCTCCACCCTTATCCCCATCCCGACCCCATACCTTTCTTCTTTATTGGCTATTGTAACAGTGCAACTCACCCACTCCTCGTAAGAAGAAAGTAACCATAGGCAAGCACTAGAAATAAGAAGCATACGCTTTGTACAGGATCAAAAGGAAGAATATGAATGCGTTTTACTTGTAGGACACGTTGATTAATAAATTGATATAAAATAATAACAATTATATAGTCAAAATAATCAAAGAATAAAAGTGTGGGCAAATTTGTCATTTTTAACGAGGACAAAAACCACAACCAAACCACGCGAACATAACTATTTTTTACAAGTTGAAATATTTTTGGATTATACCCACAAAAAACAACAAACTATGTAACACCCCTTTTCTTTTACCATATTTAAATACAAATACAGTTTATTTTACAAACATATGTTACAACTCGTGACTATAAAATAGCCACTTAAATTTTTGTTTTATTTTACAACAAACTCGAGGGGTATTACAGACTCAATACAGATAACCATAATTTAAACTTACAGTGTACAATAACGGTCCTAACTGCAACTCTCGCTCCCTTCACCTAAGTACATAGCATTTCAAAAACATAGTATACGTGAGACATAAAGCCTCGTGAGAAATATGGGTTTAGACCCAAAACTTTTCTATTCAAAACTTGAAATATTCAAAAGTACATTGCTAAAATTGATTTATTTCATGAATCTCAAAATGACTTTTTCTTCTTTACTTTCAAACTTTAAAAAGACTTTCTTTCTTAAAACTGCTTTTCTTTCTCATTTCTCGTGACCAACTGAAACTTATGAATTAAGTTAATTAATTCATTCAACTAGCTCCCCTCGCGGGACAGAACAGATCTGCCCACTTGGTTTGCTCATTCTGTCTCCCCTTCGTGACTTGGAACAAATTCAAGCACAAGGGTATGCTAAGCTAGACAACTACTTCGCGACGGGAGGTACCATCCCAGTAGTGTCTTCTGATCTCCCAATTATGTGGGTGATCCTAGTCCGGACAACTGGCTCATACTTCTTTAATTCTTACTTCACTTCATCTCAAATTGGTCAAAATGGGACACAATTTGTAAACAATTCTTACTCAAACATTTTATGACTCTTTACTAAAAATACTTTCAAAAACTACTTTTGACATCTTACTTCCCATAAGGAACTTCTTTCAAAATACTTTGCAAATCATACTTTAAAATATGCTTAAAACACTAAGCCCTTGTATAGAGCTTCATTCAAAACTATTTTCCAAACTTTAGTATTTATAAACATTGGAAATCATACTTTTCTGAAAATAACATTTTGCCATGTACTATAGAAATCCTCATAAAACTCACCTTGACGTTGCTACAAGTCTCTACGCTTCCCGTATTCCTTTCCCCTTTCCGTGCTCAACCACGTTTGACGCACCACCTATACATGTATTATATATATAAATACTCAATAAATACATACTATAACTGACTCTACAGTGCTAAGGTCTCATACGTCTCAATTCTAGGTTATAACAAATGTATAACCATTAATAAACTCATTTTACGGTTTCTCCGAAATACGCGTATACTGCTACAGTACCCCCGAGGGGTCGTATTTCAGTTCCGACTCTTTTCCATGAAATCTTATCCTATATTAGACTTGTGTTTCAAATTTGGAGTTCATTGGACAAGTCTAGCTCAAATTCTAAAAATCATGGACATGAATAGTGATTTTAGCCTCTGCCGCTACAGTAAGTTTTCCGCAAGGTCGAATTACGGATTTGACCATTCCCGACATATTCTTATACCATGTTAAGGTTATGTCTGAAATTTCAGGTCAATCGGACATGTCTAGCTATAGTTTCTAGCGTTTGAGTTATTTGAGAATTTTAACATTTTTGGTCCCTGCCCAGCCCCTGACTGAAGGCGCACTGCGCCTGGCTAGGGGCGCACTGCGCCTGGGCGCACCCCGCCCTGGTCCTGGGCGCACTGCGCCTGGCGCCTGGGCAGTAGCCTGTTCAGTCGCAATTTGTGCACTGTAGCACGCAGTTTTCACCCATTAAGCACTTATTTCAGTGCTTAATCGTATGGGGTTTGTTCTAGGACTAAAACCCTTGACTAATAACATGTTTTAAGCTATTAAAAACACCTCAATAGCTCAATTACAGAAATTAACGTTCTTGGCTAAACTTGAAAATTCTCAATTATAGCATCCTACTTTCATGTTTATGGGTTAAGTTCTTAACTAATGGCTTATTAGAAGCATTAGCTACTTAACCCACATGACTTTTAACTGCAATTTCAGTTTCTACTCAACCCAATTCAAGAACACCCAAGAACTAGGTTAAAGAAAAGGGATTCTTACCTCTTCAACAATGGAATCACTAATTCCAAACTTCAATTCCTTTGATTTCTTGGCAAACCCTCAAGAACTTCTTCTTCCTTGCCCTCTCTCTTGCTGCCTCTCGTGCTCTCTGGAATTCTCTGGAGATTTCTTTTGTTTCTCAAATAATAGGGATAGTTTTAATATATAATAGATATTTAAGTTTTATAAAAACTTTACACTTTAGTCCTTAACCTTCCATTTCTTCTACAAAAATGATCCAAGAGTCACAACTTTACAATTAACTTCCAACTTAATATTTTCCTTGACATTTTGGTCATTTTCATGTCAAATGACCAATTTGCCCTTTTTGGCCAAATTTTACTATTCACGCGGCAAAACTTCAAATTTCTCATAAACTTTTATTTCTCACTTTATTATTGTACAAATACATATTATTACACATAATAGTCGTACAACGTGACAAATGACCGTTTTACCCTTTTTGACTTTTTCGCGGGTTCTTACAGTCACCCCTCCTTAAGCGGATTCCGTCCTCGGAATCTTTTCGTAATCCGTGAAATTTGGATATCTTCTCTTCATTTCGGCTAACGTTTCCCAAGTCAAGTTTGACCCTAAGGGATGCTTCCACTTGACGAGTACAAGGTCAATCTCCTTGTTCCTTAGCTTCTTAGTCTGCATTTCTAGGATCGCTTCGGGTTCTTCGATTAGTTTGCTAGGAGTCTCCACCCTTAGATCGGTATAGGGTATTACTAACTCTTCTTTGCCAAAATACTTCTTCAAGTAGCATACATGAAAAGTATCATGTATTCCACTAAGTTCGGGTGGTAACTCTATCTTGAATGCTTGTAACCCAACTCTCTTTAGGATTCTAAAAGGTCCAATGTACCTTGGACTCAGCTTTCCTCTCTTGCCAAATCTGACCACTCCTTTCCATGGCGACACTTTTATCATCACCAAGTCTCCTTCTTGCAAGTCATACGGTCTCTTCTTTAAATTTGAGTAACTCTTTTGTCGATCTTGTGCTGCTTTCATGTTGGCTTGAATTACTCCGATCTTCTCATTAGTTACTCTAACAATCTCTGGTCCCGTAAGCTTAGTCTCACCCGCCTCCAACCAGCATAAAGGAGTTCTACACTTTCTACCATACAATGCCTCAAAGGGTGGCATTTTAATGCTAGAATGGTAACTGTTGTTGTATGCAAACTCCACTAATGGCAGATGTTCATCCCAACTGCCTCCAAATTCCATCACGCATGACCGTAGCATATCTTCTAATGTCTGGATCGTTCGTTCACTCTGACCATCTGTTTGTGGGTGATACGCTGTACTTAATTGAATTCTTGTCCCCATTTTATCTTGTAAAGCTCTCCAAAAGTTAGAGGTAAATCTGGGGTCTCTGTCTGACACGATAGACAACGGTGCACCATATCTTCTTAACACTTCATCTGAATACAACTGGGCTAACTGCTCCAATGGAGTAGTTTCTTTTATGGCTAGAAACAGTGCACTCTTGGTCAACCGGTCCACTATGACCCATATACTATCATGACCTCTTCTCGTTCTTGGTAACCCGACAACCAAGTCCATGGTTATATCTTCCCACTTTCCGGCTGGAATATGCAATGACTGGGCATCCCCATGCGGGACTTGATGTTCCGCCTTGACTTGTGCACATATAACACACTTGGAGATGTACTTAGCTATCCTCTTCTTCATTCCAGGCCACCAATACTGTCTTTTCAAATCTTGATAAGTCTTGGTACTCCCAGGATGAATGGAATACTTTGACTTATGCGACTCTTCTAGAATCAGCTTTCTCAATCCTCCTGTCTTCGGTACCCAAATACGGTTTTTGAAGGTCTTCAAGCCTTGACTATTGGTTTCAAACTGTATGTCTTTTCCCAGCTTTTCTTCTTTTAAGTCTCCACTTTCTTCCACTTTCTGCTGAGCTGCTTTAATCTGTTTTATTATGTTGGACACTAGTTCTATTCGCATTGATCTTGCCTTGATTCTTTTCTCAGGAACTTTTCTACTCAGTACATCAGCTACTACATTCGCTTTACCCGGATGGTACACAATTTCGCAATCATAATCACTGATCAACTCTAGCCATCTACTCTGTCTCATGTTCAACTCTTTTTGAGTGAACACATACTGTAAACTCTTGTGATCCGTGAACAGCTTGCACTTTGTACCATACAAGTAATGTCTCCAAATCTTCAAGGCAAACACGATCGCTGCAAGCTCTAAATCATGAGTTGTGTACTTTTTCTCTGGATCTTTCAACTGTCTGGAAGCGTATGTATAACCTTCCCTCTTTGCATCAACACACATCCAAGACCCCGATGCGAGGCATCGCTGTACACTTCAAAGTCTTCTGTCCCATCTGGTAGCGTAAGGACAGGCGCGTTACACAACTTCTCTTTTAATGTAGCGAAAGCTCTTTCTTGTTCTTCTTGCCAACTAAATTTCTCTTCCTTCCGAGTTAGTCGTGTAAGTGGCACTGCTATACGGGAGAAATCTTGAATAAATCTCCTGTAATACCCGGCAAGACCGAGAAAACTTCTAACTTCTGTTGGCGTCTTAGGAGGTTCCCATTTCATCACTGCTTCAACTTTAGCTGGATCCACTTTTATACCTTGGATAAAAACAACGTGTCCAAGGAACTGCACCTCTCTCATCCAGAACTCGCACTTGGAGAACTTTGCATATAGTTGTTCCCGCTTCAACGTTTCGAGTACTAACCGCATATGACTCGCATGCTCTTCTTTATTCTTTGAGTAGATCAAAATGTCATCTATGAACACTATAACAAACCGGTCTAGGAATGGTTTACAGACCCGATTCATTAAGTCCATAAAGATCGCTGGTGCATTCGTAAGACCAAATGGCATTACTAGGAACTCGTAATGCCCGTATCGTGTACGAAACGCAGTCTTCTCTAAATTACTTTCTTTTACTCTAACTTGATGGTACCCCGATCTCAAATCAATTTTTGAGAAATAATCTGCTCCTTGCAACTGATCGAACAAATCGTCTATTCTGGGCAACGGGTAATGGTTCTTTATGGTAATCTTGTTCAATTCTCTATAATCAATGCACATCCGCATTGATCCATCCTTCTTTTTCACAAACAGAACTGGAGCACCCCACGGAGAAGAACTAGGCCTGATGAAGCCTTTATCTAGTAACTCCTGCAACTGGGACATCAATTCCCTCATCTCTGTTGGTGCTAACCGGTACGGTGCTCGTGCTATTGGAGAAGCTCCTGGGACAAGATCTATTCTGAATTCAACCTGCCTTTCTGGTGGCAAGCCTGGTAATTCATCTGGAAAAACTTCTGGGAATTCTTTCACTACTTCTATGTCTTTGTATGTCTGTTTCACTTTGTCTTCAGTCATCACATAGGCCAGGAAAGATACACATCCTTTCCTGATACATCTTCGAGCTTTAGCTACACTGATGATACTCGGCACGTGCGTTCTTCTTTCCCCATATACGTACACCTTAGCTCCTAGGGTTTTAACGGATACCCTCTTCTGTCCACAAGCTATCTTCGCATCATTTGCACCGAGCCAATCCATTCCAATTATTACATCAAAGGACTTAATTCCAATAGGAAGGAGATTGAGTCGAAACTTCTTGCCGTTGATGTCGAGTTCACAGTCTCGGTACATATGCTGAACTTCCACAAATTTCCCGTCAGCCACTTCTACCTCAAAGACTAGGTCTAACAATTCTAATGGGACTTTTAATCTAGCTCCAAACCCATGGGACACAAATGAATATGTAGACCCGGAATCAAACAAGACATATGCAGGTGTCGAGTTGATTAGTAGAATACATGAGACCACATCATGAGTCTCCTTTTCTTCCTCCCTGGTGATCTGAAAAGCTCGAGTCTTCACCTTCTGGGGTTCGGTCTTTTTCTGGGCTGTTGACACCATAGTTTCTCCTCCCTTGTTTGGGCAGTTGAAACTGTAGTGTCCCATCTGATGACATGAGAAGCACTCTACTTCGCTGGCTTTCTTGGCTTTACAATCTTTCGCTTTGTGACCGAATCCGCCACAATTAAAGCAGGCATTTGATCCCGCTCGGCACTCGCCACCGTGTTCTTTTCCACATTTCTCGCATTTCTTCACACTTCCTTGTCGGCTCTGACTTGTACTCATTTTCCCTTTCTTCTTTAGGTTCCCACTGATACTACTAACTATCTTCCTCTTATCACCAAAACCAGGTCCTTCTTCCTTCCTTCGTTTTCCAATATCTTCCACTGTTCGGGCAGCATTGATCGCCCCATCTAGTGTTTCGGCTTTCTTCACTTCTAACTCATAGTTCCACGGCAAACCCCGGACATAGCGGTTAATTCGGGACCGCTCAGTAGGGTAGGATTCTCCCACAAAAGGCAGCATGTCACAGAACTTCTTTGTATACTCATCCACCGTCATATCTCCTTTCTTTATCGTTAGGAAATCTTCATTCATTTTCTCCAAATCTCGCATGGGACAGAACTTATCTTTGAGACACGTGATAAACTCTGCCCATGACCAACCGTATACCACATCTTTTCCCAAACTTTCATATTTGGTGTTCCACCACACCAAAGCATCATCCTTCAACTGCCGGGAGGCATAGTTGACCTGGTCTTTTTCTGCACATTTGCTTGCTTGCATCACTTGTTCAATCTCTCGGACCCATCGCATTGTCACTTTAGGCTCAAAACTGCCATGGTATTCGGGCGGTTTGCAAGCCATAAAGGACTTAAAAGAACAGCCCTTTTCTTCCTTCTTGTCACCTCCACTAGTTGCTTCCTCAGTCGTCTTCTTGGAGACTTCTTGTGATGATTGGGCACTACGTTCACCCATTCGGTTATCGATTATGTTGTTCACATCTTGCCTCAGTTCAGTTCGTAGATTACTGATTAGCAACTGAATTGCCTCCATAGTGACAGGTTGTGGTGGTGGTGGGTTTGGCTCAGCTTCATCGTTTCGAAGAACATATGGTTCACTTCCTCTTGAGGAAGTGTGACTGCCCTCACCCCTGTCAGCTTGTCTTCTGCCTTCCATTACTATATAGATGAACAAATTATCTGTTTAATACGCAATTCTATATAGTATTTCTTAAGCGGTAGCATGTTATCTCCTTATATTGACTGCACTTTTATAACAGTCATACTCAATCTATGCCTTCTATATTACTAAGGCAACCTACTATTACTCTTGCTAGTTTAAGTCTAGGATGGTATTCCAACCTAATTCGCTTAAACTATGGCTCTGATACCAAAACTGTAACACCCCTTTTCTTTTACCATATTTAAATACAAATACAGTTTATTTTACAAACATATGTTACAACTCGTGACTATAAAATAGCCACTTAAATTTTTGTTTTATTTTACAACAAACTCGAGGGGTATTACAGACTCAATACAGATAACCATAATTTAAACTTACAGTGTACAATAACGGTCCCAACTGCAACTCTCGCTCCCTTCACCTAAGTACATAGCATTTCAAAAACATAGTATACGTGAGACATAAAGCCTCGTGAGAAATATGGGTTTAGACCCAAAACTTTTCTATTCAAAACTTGAAATATTCAAAAGTACATTGCTAAAATTGATTTATTTCATGAATCTCAAAATGACTTTTTCTTCTTTACTTTCAAACTTTAAAAAGACTTTCTTTCTTAAAACTGCTTTTCTTTCTCATTTCTCGTGACCAACTGAAACTTATGAATTAAGTTAATTAATTCATTCAACTAGCTCCCCTCGCGGGACAGAACAGATCTGCCCACTTGGTTTGCTCATTCTGTCTCCCCTTCGTGACTTGGAACAAATTCAAGCACAAGGGTATGCTAAGCTAGACAACTACTTCGCGACGGGAGGTACCATCCCAGTAGTGTCTTCTGATCTCCCAATTATGTTGGTGATCCTAGTCCGGACAACTGTCTCATACTTCTTTAATTCTTACTTCACTTCATCTCAAATTGGTCAAAATGGGACACAATTTGTAAACAATTCTTACTCAAACATTTTATGACTCTTTACTAAAAATACTTTCAAAAACTACTTTTGACATCTTACTTCCCATAAGGAACTTCTTTCAAAATACTTTGCAAATCATACTTTAAAATATGCTTAAAACACTAAGCCCTTGTATAGAGCTTCATTCAAAACTATTTTCCAAACTTTAGTATTTATAAACATTGGAAATCATACTTTTCTGAAAATAATATTTTGCCATGTACTATAGAAATCCTCATAAAACTCACCTTGACGTTGCTACAAGTCTCTACGCTTCCCGTATTCCTTTCCCCTTTCCGTGCTCAACCACGTTTGACGCACCACCTATACATGTATTATATATATAAATACTCAATAAATACATACTATAACTGACTCTACAGTGCTAAGGTCTCATACGTCTCAATTCTAGGTTATAACAAATGTATAACCATTAATAAACTCATTTTACGGTTTCTCCGAAATACGCGTATACTGCTACAGTACCCCCGAGGGGTCGTATTTCAGTTCCGACTCTTTTCCATGAAATCTTATCCTATATTAGACTTGTGTTTCAAATTTGGAGTTCATTGGAAAAGTCTAGCTCAAATTCTAAAAATCATGGACATGAATAGTGATTTTAGCCTCTGCCGCTACAGTAAGTTTTCCGCAAGGTCGAATTACGGATTTGACCATTCCCGACATATTCTTATACCATGTTAAGGTTATGTCTGAAATTTCAGGTCAATCAGACATGTCTAGCTATAGTTTCTAGCGTTTGAGTTATTTGAGAATTTTAACATTTTTGGTCCCTGCCCAGCCCCTGACTGAAGGCGCACTGCGCCTGGCTAGGGGCGCACTGCGCCAGGGGGCACCCCGCCCTGGTCCTGGGCGCACTGCGCCTGGCGCCTGGGCAGTAGCCTGTTCAGTCGCGATTTGTGCACTGTAGCACGCAGTTTTCACCCATTAAGCACTTATTTCAGTGCTTAATCGTATGGGGTTTGTTCTAGGACTAAAACCCTTGACTAATAACATGTTTTAAGCTATTAAAAACACCTCAATAGCTCAATTACAGAAATTAACGTTCTTGGCTAAACTTGAAAATTCTCAATTATAGCATCCTACTTTCATGTTTATGGGTTAAGTTCTTAACTAATGGCTTATTAGAAGTATTAGCTACTTAACCCACATGACTTTTAACTGCAATTTCAGTTTCTACTCAACCCAATTCAAGAACACCCAAGAACTAGGTTAAAGAAAAGGGATTCTTACCTCTTCAACAATGGAATCACTAATTCCAAACTTCAATTCCTTTGATTTCTTGGCAAACCCTCAAGAACTTCTTCTTCCTTGCCCTCTCTCTTGCTGCCTCTCGTGCTCTCTGGAATTCTCTGGAGATTTCTTTTGTTTCTCAAATAATAGGGATAGTTTTAATATATAATAGATATTTAAGTTTTATAAAAACTTTACACTTTAGTCCTTAACCTTCCATTTCTTCTACAAAAATGATCCAAGAGTCACAACTTTACAATTAACTTCCAACTTAATATTTTCCTTGACATTTTGGTCATTTTCATGTCAAATGACCAATTTGCCCTTTTTGGCCAAATTTTACTATTCACGCGGCAAAACTTTAAATTTCTCATAAACTTTTATTTCTCACTTTATTATTGTACAAATACATATTATTACACATAATAGTCGTACAACGTGACAAATGACCGTTTTACCCTTTTTGACTTTTTCGCGGGTTCTTACAAACTATATGGACCCTTTTGTAGTTTTCTCTAATAATTAAGTTTATTGGAAAATAGATAAACAATTGAAAAAATGTCTTTGTTCTATCTTTAGTGCGTTTTATTCGTTATTCGAAAGGCAACGAGAAATTATAATCTATAAAACAGTAGAGCTAGGTAAACAAAAGTTATGGGGAATGGTATTGGATTTCCATCTTCCAAGGTTAGACACGTTGATGCATTTGTCAATTTACTAAAACATCATCAACATCAGCAAGGGAATCTATGAAAAATGAAAGACAACAAATTAAAGGTGATGCAAGTCCCAACTAATGAGTGAAATTAAACATGGTATATGGAAGGATAAGGAGAAACAAAACTAGTGTTAAGCATGTGTGCATGGCAACATAAAATAAAAGTTTCAAGGGAATGACATGATTCATGAGTAGCTAAATGGTTTCCCTTAATACACTACAAGGCGCGTCACACAACTTTACCTCTCTAGCTCTAGAGGTAAAGATGAAAAGCTTCTAATTGCCTTGAAGAATCTATTGGAGGTCCATAAGCAAAGATAGAATTAGAGGATGGAAGTTTTTCATAGGGTAAGACATGATTGAAGGGTTTGGGTTTTCATTTATTTAGAACTTTTGATGTATCTTTTTTGCCAAATGTTAAACATTTTTTTCTTATAAAAGCTACAAATTTAATAAAATTGACATCTTCGATAACGAGAAAGAACCAGTACACTATAAAGAAACATATAAAAAAAAGTTAACTTTAATAACCAGGACCAGATGAGGATGTCATAAAGAATGAATAATGTTGTAATATTCGATAACAAGAACTAATCAGTGTCAGATAGAAGATACAGATAGAGATTAATAATGGTGGTGAAATTAGGGTTTTTAGAGAAGTAATATGGAACCAATCATTCATTGTGGTTTGCTGATGTCTTAGGGGAAATGTGAAAAGAAATTTTACACTCACATGAAATGTATGTGGGGTGGGTTAACAGATGATGTTTAATGAGGGTTATCTCCAAGGACCAAATCCATAACGAAAGTATGCTAAAAGGACCATATCCATGATTTTGAAAGTTATTAGATTGGAAGCAAATAAAATGCAAACCGTAAGGACCAAAGTTGCAAATTTCTGTAAGTATTATGACATATTTAATATTATGAACATGTTATGGATCAATATTAACATGTTACATGTTATGTGTATTGTTTAACATCATGGAATGTACAAGTGTATTGAAACCAAGAATTGGTAAATTATAGGATTTCTTAATTGATTCAAGAACATCCTTGCTGATGTAATTGATTTTGGACACCACAATATTGAAATATTAAATGATTTCATGGGTTAATATTGCAATAAAGCATGTCATAATTCGCTAAAGGAAGTCACATTGACTCAATGGAATTAGATTACTAATATGTCTTTTACAAAAACATTATAATAGCTGGAAACTTCAAGGATGGAAAGTATTGTGCTTTTTGTGAGAATATAATGAAATAATTTTATGTGTTTCATAATTAAGATTTAATAGACAAGAGTTATAAATTGTTTAAGTGTTGGTAAAATGCCATGTTTGATATTAGATCAAGTCCATGATTGCTAAAACAATACTTATGAAATAATGAAATATGATTGAAACATGAAAAAGAAAAAGGACTAGATCAAAGGAAAGAAATTACATGTGAAAGATCAAGGATATAAGTTACATAAACTAACTTCCAAGGTGATTACATGAGGATTTTTCCCATTATGGGTTATGTATGATAGTTAAATGATTTATGTATTCAAATAAGTTGATGACTTATGTTTATGAACTATTTATAAAGTATTTAAGTATGTTTTTAGGTAGTTAAATGATTCATGTTGATGACTTTGTATATTAAAGTATGTAAGTATGTTTTTAGGTAGTTAAATGATTTATGTATTCACTCATTTTTTCAAGTAGTTAAATAGTTTATGTTTTATGAACTCTTTTTAAGAGTATCTAATATGTTTTATAAACTATTTTCTAATAGTCGCGAATATGTTCTATGAACTCTTTTCTAATAGTAACTAATATATTTTATAAACTATTCTCTAAAGTAGCTAATATATTTCAATTAGTATATGAAAGATAAAGTATGTTATATGCTTTCTTATATGATATGTCAAAGCTTATATTGCTATGATGTTATATAAAGCTTTATGAATGTCCTTTAAGTTATATGCACGTTATGTTCAAGCATATGTATATCATGGTGCTTGAATGTCTTTGGCTTGTATAAAAGAAAATTGGTGATCATTTATACATTGAATGTGAGTTTCAGAGGAACTATAACTGTCTACACACATGAGATCCTAATAATGGGATAAGAAATAAGACTAATGAGATGATACCTCCTGCCACAAAGTATATGCCTAGCTATTATAATATCATAATTAGTTGATATTGTCTTCTGATTTTTGTAAGATTATTAGGGTGCATTATTTGTGAGCATGCCCCATGTACAAAAATATGAATCAATGCATATATTGATATCTATGAATGAAATAATGAATCAGATGCCCCAATAACTTGCATTGGAATATGGTCGTGCAAAGTATACATTTCATTTAGTCATGACACTTTTTTATAGTGAATAACTTGTATTATAATTCATACTCTCATGTTTTCAAGTGAACCTTGTATTATGATTCATGATTTTATGTTTTCAGGTGAAAGCTATATTATGTTGACAAAATTACATGTACAAGTAAAGTTATTATATGTCTTCAAAGACCAATTGTTTGAAGTAAAGGATTATGAAATATTTTTTTACTAAAAGTGTGTGATTATTATATTTTAAAGTAAAAATAATCAATATGTTAAGAAGATTTTGTATCTAAACCCCATAAAGCTCATGAGACTTTTTATTTTAGGCGTTCTATTTTCAATGCCATGGATTTCGGGATCAAGTGTCAAATATTGGAAAAACTTAGTCGTTATATATCGAGTTTTCATATTAGCTTGAAGATAGATTATGAGGTTAAAAAGAGTGAAGCTTTGTAGACAATAAATTATTATTGGAAGTTAGAATTTGTAATTGTTATTAGCTTCACTATGGTAATTAGTATTTGGATGTAGCCCCCAATTATTAACCAACACTTTCATTAGGTTTTTTGTGGGACGATATTCTATAAGATATAACTTTATGACATAAGATGTTTTAATTTCTTTATATTTTAAAGATATAACTTTATGACATAAGATGTTTTAATTTCTTTATATTTTAAATATATAAAATATGACGTGTTACTAGTAAGACTACAATAATATTATATCATTTTCCAAAAAAAAATAGAATATAGTAAGATAATACACTATGTCAGACAAAGATAAGACAATAAATTACAATAATATGTTATTATTTGTCAAACATAGAAAATAGCAAAACTATACTAAGACGAGATTATCTGTTAGACAAAAAAATACAATAAAAAAATATTTATAGTAGGATAATACTTAATGTTAGACACAAATAATATAGTAAGATTATAATAGCATAATAAATTAAAACTTAAATAAAGTTATAATAAATGGTCATTTTTATAACAAACCTTAAATTTTGATCATATATTTTTTAAAAAGCCACCGTATTTTTTACCGGCTAAAAGTCTAAATGTATAAGTGATTATGGGTTTCTTGTTATCTTTTGTAATCAACGTTGATTTTTTGGCAATTTTCTCTAAACAATCACGGATTCTTGCCTATTTCTATTAAAAAATCGTGCATAGTTGTTAATGAATATGGTTTTGAGCACCGGATCAAACCGATCAATTTAACCGGGACCAGTTTGTGATAGTTCCCACTAGAATTGCATTTGCAAAGCAACATTACACATCTAACTATAAATATCTTTTTCTTATTAGTTTTTTTAAAATTAGTTACATAAATTAGTTAAATTCTATAGATAAGGCTAAGAGGTGTATTGCCGGCGGCAACCACACAACTGATGCCACGTCCGAAAGAGGAGAAAGAAAAAGGAGAAGAAAAGGAGTTGGGGGTGATGCCGGCTGCATTGAATGGAGAAATACAAGGAGATGCATGCCAATTTCGCATACATGATATTGCCGGTGAAGACTCATGCCGACATCACGGGGCGGTGATGCCGGCGGCATGGCCATGCCACATCGATGCCGATGGGTTTTTCCCATGCCATACCATGAAGCATAATAGGGATGTAAGAAAAATAAAATAAACTTGGCATTTTATTTAAGTTTTATATTTTAATGGTATTTTTAATTTTGTAGGTTTTATATTTTATATTTATTATAATTTTATATTAAACTATCATATTATAATAACGTTATTCAGTTTTTTAGACCAGTCTGATTGGTTGAACCATCGAACCGGATTAGCCGAACATTTTGAAACTTTCTTGAAGATTTTTTATAAAATATATTAAAATTGTAAAAAATATATATATATATATATATATATATATATATATATATATATATATATATATATATATATATATATATATATATATATATATATATATATAAAACGATTTAATTATAACTCATAAAAATTATTATTAGACCTCTATTAAATGTTAAATCAGAAAAAGGAAAGTAGTCCGAAAATTTCTATCCGCCCGTGTGAGGAAGAATCCATATATCCAATACAAAAAGTACAACCAATGATGCTTATCTGTTCCCTGTTCACGAATCATATGTATGGCATGTGGCAAAGTCTAAACCCTCGCTCAGTTCAGCGTGTGCCTAACGCATGCCATAGTTGACTCTTCATCAAAACCAAACAAAACAAGCCCAAAAGGATATACCTTAAGAAAACCCAAACCCAAAATGGACACACCTAAATACTCATACCTTCCTTTTAAAGAAACAGTACAGTACTATTTTCATAAGCTAATGGAAACTAATTTAGAAAATGTCAAAACAAAATATTAATATATGATTTATTCGTATATATGAGAAAGTTACATTGAGAATGTAAAAGAAATTGAGATCGCGATAATAAATCTGAGTCACTAGATGTGTCAACGCTCCCGTGCTGTTCTACGACGATGAGAGAAGTTATTATTATTCATATATGATTTATTCATATATGATTCGGGTATATGATTATTCATATATATAATCACTTATGAATAGACATATAAATAATCACTTATGAATAAACATATATGGTTGTTGTGGTGGGAATGGTGGTAGAAAGTGGCGATGATGATGGTGATGGTGATAGAGGGTGGCGATGATGATGATGATGGTGGCGGCGGTGTTAGTGAGGTGGTGGTGTTGGTTGAGGTGGAAGTGGCGGTGGGTGATGGCGCTGATGGAGGTGGTAGTTTTGGCAATGGGTAGTGGTATTGATGGTAGGGGTGGTGGATATGATGGTAAATGTGGTAGTGGCGGTGGTGGTCAAGATGGTGGTGATGCTGATAGAGGTGGTGGAGTAGACATTAGCGGTGGCGGTGGTTGGTGGTTAGTGGCGGTGACAGTAGCGGTGGTGGCGGCAGTGGTGAGGGTGGCAACGGTAGTGGTGGAGGCGGCGACGGTGGTGGTGGAGACGAAGGTGGTAGTGGATGTGAAAATCATATATGAATAATAATATATCTATTTCTTCGTTAGAGCATCAACGCGTCGGCGGCGCCGCAGCACTAGAGCGGTAAGACTTAGTCTCGTGATCTCAACTTTCTTTTCATTTTCAACGGAACATATATATATATATATATATATATATATATATATATATATATATATATATATATATATATATATATATATATATATATATATATATATATATATAAAATGGGAATCTAAAAAACTGAGAGAACTTAAAAACCCTTTTTATTAACTTTTTATACACAATATTTATCAAATGAAAATATACCTATTTTTTTTAAATCTACGAATAAGAGTCTTGAAAAAAATTTCAAAATATATCTTTTTTCCGGATATGCATATGCAAAAAAATTTAATTTTTTGCTTTTCTTCATAATACTTACAAAGCATAGTGTGTATGATATTTAGAAATTTTTTGTTTTAAAAAAAAACTTAGATGCATATATGCATATGGATATCAATATACATACGGATATGCATATAAAGATAAAAAGCTTGATTTTTTTGAATTTTTAAATCTCTTAGTACAACAATTTTAAAAAAATTGGATATAACTTTTTTCTGAAAAATAATGTTTAGAAAAAAGTTCCAAAGTATTTATTAGGTTCTTTAGACAAACTTTGTCGCCAACATGCTCTGGATCGATTCAATCTTCCTCTCCTGATCCTGAATCTTCAAACATATATCATCATTCATAACAATATCGTTTACAGATTCAGTATCAAATCCTGTCAGGTACCGAATTAAAATGTTAAGCTTATTGTTTAGTGTATTATATTGTTTCACGGACATCAAGCCATTGTCATCCAACATATCATCATCATCAGTAAATTGAATTGGTGCAATGTAAAAGTCATCATTATGTTGCGTAGTAGACTCATCAATGGGTGTTTCTTTGGTTGTGGGTTGAAAGAAATCCATTTCATCAATCAGAGGGTTGTTTAAGGGATGAGTACAAATGGGTGATGAAATTGGTAAAAGAAAACTAGGATTGAACAGGGTGGTGGAGACAACTAATGAAGTATCAAATTTGTAAGCCATAGACTGTGTGATACTTGTATCCATATCGGATGCGTTTACAGATGTATCAACATGACTTGCCTCCTCTATAATAGATTCTATAGAGGTCACGTGTGTGAAAACCACAGTAAAAGAGATAGGTACATAAGTGACATGTACCTCATATGTTAAGAGGTATAAAAGTAACTGGTTTCTCAAATGTTGGGTTGCCAAAGTGGTGACCTCAGATTCTTTAAATGGCTCTTCAAGGATTGTGGCTTGAATCTCTTTGCTGTTTTAGTCTCTTATGGATCAGCCACAAATTTTTTTTGGTTGTACAGACTTCTTCTTTTTTGTTTTGCAGGAACCGCCTTTGGACTTCTTCCATTACAATATTACATACATACATACATACATACATACATACATACATACATACATACATACATACATACATACATACATACATACATACATACATACATATATATATATATATATATATATATATATATATATATATATATATATATATATAAGTGGGATCAAATAAGAAGAGAAAGTATGGTAGGAAGAGTAATAAGTTGTTCATTTGCATGTTTTCTGATGAACCAACAATTTGAATCATTAGACAATGCAAAAAAAAAAAAAAATATGATTCATAAAAAAAATTCCCGAAAAAACAACTTAATGATTCATTTTTTACTGAATCAAATTTTTATACACTCTGCGGACAATTTTAGTGAAGCATCATAAAAATGAATCATCGAAACGTTTTTTTGGAGAATTTTTTTGCAAATCATGTTTTTCTTTTTGCATCTTATAATGATTAATTTTGTTGGTTCGTAAAAAATAATACAAATGAAGCAATTGTTACTTTTCCTACCAAATTTTTCCTTCTTGTTGGAACCCTATCCTATATATATATATATATATATATATATATATATATATATATATATATATATATATATATATATATATATATATATATATATATATATATATGTATGTATGTATGTATGTATGTATGTATGTATGTATGTATGTATGTATGTATGTATGTATGTATGTATGTATGTATAATGAAATTTACCGTACTAAAACCGCATTCAAGCCGCTCACACCAAACCGCACCGTATAACGCGGTTTAAAACCTTTACGATGTGGTTTGCAGTTTCAGAAAAACTCAAACCAAATATGTAGAGTAGTCTGTAGTTTGGACCGCATAGAAATATACCCGTATGTCATACTTAGGAATGAGATCATTACACAGAAATATATTTTGGACTGCAATCATTGTCTTTTGCAAACCGTAAGGACCATAGTTATAATTTACTCTTAACTAAACTACGCATTATTCCTAACGTTTTTGCATTGCTATTTCTACCAACTTGAATTTGCTATCAGGGATGTTCTTAGAAATTAAAACGACAAAAGCACTACAAAAATCAAAAGGTGGTGTTAAATGGACATTCGTTGATTGGATCCACCACCATATCCACAAAATGAGAGTTTAAAAGGACAAAAATTAGTATAGAGAAAATTTTTAAAAAAAAGTTATTAATTATATTTAATTAGATTTGTTATTAAGGTTGATGGAGTAACGATGGCATGGTTTGGGATCGGTTGGGGGATGAGGTCGGTACCGCTGGTACCGCCGATACCGAGGTGGTACCATTTTGGTCATTACACCGCTTTGCGTGGGTTCATGTTTGATGAGGTGATCGGGATGGGGTGTGGGTTCACCATCCCACCCAAACCCAATGTATTTCATAAAAAAAAATTAATCTTCTAAAAATTACTCTTCTCATTTCTCTATAAATACCACCTCCTTTATTCGTATATAGGTATTTTGTTTCGAATTTAGGTTTTTTCCGTATTTAAGTTTTTTTAACTCTTGTAACTGTGTACTTTTTATTTATTTATTTTGGTTTTTTTTAATCTTTTTAATGCATTTTAATATTATTTGGAATATTAAATTAAATGTTAAATTAATTTTTGTAATTAATTAATTAATTTAATAATCGAAAATATGATGTGGCATCGCGGGTTTGATGGATTCGGTGGGAACTACTTCCACGGGTGAAAGATGGAAGTGAGAGGAGAGAGAAAAAACTGATGTAAGGCTGGGGGGGAGTGGCCCTCGCCTAACCCCTCGCCAAACTTGCCACCCCCTTGCCAAACCACACCGCCACCATCGCTCTCGCCCTCGCCAAGCCGCTCCTCGCCAAGAATTCGAAGACCTCGCCATCAACAAGCCATAGCAACATGACTTGTACATTTTAGCATGAGAGTTGTACCTTTTAGCATGGTTAGCACATGCTGACTGCTCCCACCAAATTTGGTTAGCATGTGCTAAGCTGATGTGGCAAGTTTAGCATGTTCAGCACATGCTAACCACTCCCTCCAGCCTAACAAGTGGGATGAGTAGAACGTGAGGGAACTACTCCCCCCACCCTTAGGCCATCAGGTGTCATCTCTCTCCTGCTCTCACTTTTTGCCTGCCACCTCAGCATCCAGTCATCATTTCTCTCTCCTCGCATTACCCTCGGAAATGGTCACCTCTCACTACCTCTCACTTTTTAAGTTAAAAAACAAATTAAAAATAGAATAAAAACACAATAATAATTTCATAAACTAAATTAAACTTAAATTTAAAAATACAACTAAAAATTAAAAACGACAAATTACGTTATACTAAAAATAAAAAACGACAAACATTACGTTAAACTAAAATAAAAAACTAAAACTACAACCCATATTTTTTGACGATGTCGTTTTTCAACTTCAACGTCAACTCGAGTGCCGCGCCGGTGAGATGCTCAGTGGGTTACATCAACACTAGCATGTCGATCGCCCGGTCCTTGTTCTCGCGGGAAGTTTTTCTCGCCAACCTTTCCTATTCGGTGGATTTGACGTGCCCCGATATGGTCGACAAAAGTTGATCGAATTTTTCGTTAACGTCATCCATGGGGGCGGTGTTCACCGAACTCGAAGACGTCGCGGCCTTTCCTTTCGCCTTCGCCTGATTACGGCCCATCGGCCTTTCAAAATCATCGGTAATTTCGTTGACATCGGCCCCGATATGTGCATCCGAAGACGTCGTGTATTGCATCTCGGATGTTTTTGAACATTTTGACCCATGTGTCGGTGCCGGATCGGTGCCGACCCCTTTCCACCGCGGATATTGGGGGACCACCTCCCAAAATGCCATATGTCGAAACGGTTTACCCTTGTTGTCGTGTTGGTAAACCGCAAGAGCTTTTTTGAGGATGTCTTGATCGCTCTCGCCGGATTCGCGTTGCCCCATAAAGTTAACGAACAAGCCGTTAAATTTATTCGCGTAACCGTTAACGACTCAAAATTTAGTCGTCAACGTATCTTTGGAACGATAAAATTCGCGTCCCAAATTTTTGTGAAATATTACGCGAATTGTCTCCCAAAAATGTGCTTTTGATTGCGCGTTTCCGGACTCGCAATCCTCGGAAACGGCAACCCAAGCACGGGCTAGCATAACATCTTCTTCTTGGGTTCACGCTTGAGCGGGAGCGGGACCGGTGGGTTTCTTTCGGCTTTTTCGTTGTAGCGGGATTTCTTCGGGCTCGGATTCTTCAACATCCCCCGGTTGTGTCTCCGGCACCGTCTCGTCGCTCGAATAGGAAGTGTCGATATGTTGCGGTTGTGGCTCCATAAAAGCCGCGGAAGGTCCCCCGGTAGGTGTCCCGAAAAACGGGTTGAAGGGCGATTGCGGGTATTGGAATTGTGGGGGCATCGATTGGTATTGGAATTGAGGTGTGGAAAAAAGCGCTCGCTCCATTTGCTGAGTGTACGGAGCGGGTTCCGGTGACGATTGCGGGAAGATATTCTTCGCGGTTTTTGACTTTCGTTGGGATGATTGCTTGGGAGCCATTTGGAATTTTTTTTGGAGAATGTTTGGGAAAGTTGGGAGATTATGAAATGTAAAGTGTGAAATTTTTGTGTTTGATGTGTGTATATATATTTGTTTAATTTTTTTTTAAACATTCAACGGCCATATTTTTAGCCATTGGCCAACGGCTCCAATGTAACTTCGCACGACGTCGAAGGCTCGCGCGGGGTTAGATTGCGAAGGACTCGCACAGGCGGGGCGGTGTTCACCGCACTCGCCGGTGCGTCGCACTAGCCCGAGCCCGGGCACACCGGAAGGCCTTAGATCGCTATACTGTTGAGCAAATTATCAAATTATAACATTGAAAATTTAATTTTGTATTTACCTATTACAATTTAAAAACAATTCAATAATAATAATAATTGTATTGTATTTTGATACTATCATTATAGTCAATATATTTTCTAAGTATAGTATTATAAACATAAATAAGTAAAAGTAAGAGAAATGATAAACAAATCATTTAAAAAGTTGTTGCTATTTTTATCTAACCAAAACAAAACGAACACGACAAAAGATGCATATGGCAAAGTACATTTAAAATGCATATAACAGAGTCGCTAAAAAAATCATTTCATAGTCATTTGTTGTGATTACATTTTTTTTTTTTTTTTTGAACGGCTAAACTATTCTACTATTAATACATCAAGTTAGTTTGTTAGTACACCTTTCAACGTGCTCCCAGTAGGGTTTGAACCCTGACCATTTGGGAGACAAGGAACTTCAGTCAACTCCAGGTGCCGCTTGGCCAAGAGGCCTTTGGCTTGTTGTGATTACATAGTTGTGAAAGTAAAAAATAGAAAGCAATGACATCCCTTTTTGCACCTTATTGTTTTTTTTCCTTTTTCATCGTTCATATAAATCTTTACAAAATTACTTTCTAAAATTCTTAAATTTGATAATCCTTCTGCAATTTTCTTTTCAATGACTTCTTTTTATATAGGAAAGCCGAGAGGAACCAAAAAAAATGTACATATACATGCGGGTGGGATAAATTTAACAAATTGGGTAATAAGATTTATACGTAATTTTAACTTTATTTTCAATAATATAATTGTTAACCTTTAAAAACATTTTAAAATGATAGTTAAAATATGTGTATCCAAAAGCGCATTTGGAGCAAGTTATTGTATGGCGAGTTATCGAAGATGAAATGGAATGTAACATTCCGTCGGAATAAAAAATATCATGTTTGATTGCTCGAATGAATGAAATAGATAATTTTTACGGAATGCGATTTATTTTTTTGGGCTGAATTTTATTTCACAGATGAGAGGTGTTTTTTTTTTCATTTTTTCTTGGAAGAAATATTATATAATACAATTAAATTATTTTTTTTATAATATTCAATAAATATTAATCTTTTTAAAAAATTCAAAAGTTCATTTAAATAACTTTTTTTTATTTTCAAAAATTAAATAATTTTTATTATATTTATATTTTAAGATTTTAAAGTATATTGTTTTTTTTTATTTTGTAACTTTTTTAATTTATAGATAATTCTTTTCAACTATTTGTAGAGCACATAATACGTATTCTTAAAAAACGAAATATATTTATATGTAATTTATTTAAAGATATATACTTATTTAACAAAAATTATTTTATAAAATAACATTATTTTTATTTATTAAATTTACTTTATTTAGTTTTTTATATATTAATAATGTTTGAATGATTTATTTCATTCATTCGAATCAACCAAACATGACAATGAAATATAATAATTCATTCATTTATATTGCTTATTCTATTACGTCGTCTATGTCATTCATGTATGATTTTATTCTGTCATACCAAACAGACCATATAAGTATTCAAAAACAAAAAACAAAAATCACATATTTTAAAAGCTATACCATGTAAAGATCACATATCGAAGCAAATGATACAAGCTCACTAGACACTTAGAATGATAGAATTTGAGAAGTTAGCACATACTAAACCCTTCATAAATACTAGTTTAGTAGTTTTTTGTATGTTTGGATGAAAGTTTTTGTATTGATATTCTATAAGCTATATTTGTATAATCTTATCTTACATGCATGGTTCATAAAAAAATCATATATTTCAAAATTATCATTGTGTGAAACAAATTTTTTAGTGGTTTAGCACGATTGGGGATTGTATATCCATCCCTTGTTTCGGTTTGTAGGGAGGATGTTAGCTCCACTTGTGGTCCAGACTTGTGCCCATTTTTGCACAGTTGCAATCTCTAAGTCAAAGAAGTTGGTGTATACGAATAAAAGTACTTATAATTAAATCACAGCAAACCTTTATCTTTTACGCATGTTTCATACTGATGTTTCATCATCACATGTTATGGTTTGTTGCCAAACAAGTTTTTGGTAGACAACTAAATTCAATATAAAGTATGGTTCATAATAAAATGACACAGATTTGGCATTTGACGATTTTTAATCTGATATTGTTAAAAACTATATTTAAACCGAATGAAATTGCGAAGTCCACGTAAACGATCGCACCAAATGCGTTCTTAATTTATGCCATATCACATTCCATTTAGTATGGATGATGTCTTCACTAACGTGTACTTATATACTTCAATTTTTTGTTTGGATTTAATTACGTCAATATAATCACACTTGCATTTGACTTATGTTTAATTCTTTTGGGTTAATCATTTGTGAGGGTAATCAATTTTTATAATTGTATATATTTAGACTATGTTTGGCATGTTTAGTTTATTTTTTGATTTTTTTTCTAGGTTGTCATGTTTGGTAAAATAAAATATAGTCTATACACCAACTTTTTAGAAAGCTACTCACAATAGTGTTTCAACAAAATTCTTCCACCAAATATATTATTTATTAATTATGGAAAAACACATTCTTTCACATTCGTTTAAGCTACCAAGAAGTTGGACTAACCAAAACAACAAACATCAAAAAATGACAAGAATGAGGTTTTGAATCCCCCGATCCAATTTGGTTTAAGGTTTATACTCCTACTAAAATCCCAAAAAATGACTGAGTAACGATTTTGTCAAATAGCTCGGCTTTTGGGGATTAACTCCACCAAAATTTAAACAAGTAGCTTTAATATGATTTTTAACCACATGCTTCATCCACAAACCTGAGAACCAAGCCAACCAATCTTCAAATGATGCAAATCTTGTGATGAACAATCCCTACCAATTGACGATTTGGGCACAAACCATAACAGCCAAATCACAAGAGAAAAACAGATGGCTCATAGGTGTAACACCAAATACTTGTGATAAATATTTGAAGGTTAATTCTAGCAAAAAGGGGTAAATTGGTCATTTTACCACAAAAGGGTAATTTGGTCTTTTGGACAGAAAAGAATTTGGTTTGAAATAATATTTTAAGTTTTGGACTTAAAATGTTATAAAAACTGATTTTTGTCATTAATTGTGTAAATTGTGGCAAAAGTTCACTAAATGCAACTTCAAGGACTAAATTGTAAATTCTGGAGATATAAAAGGGTAAGACTTGTGCAGATTTTGGGGAGTTACGGGAGAGAACTCTTGATCGATTTCTGCAAAGTTTGAAGGATTCTTGAAGAATTGAAGCTTGTAATTTGATTCTTGGCTTCAAAAGTGAAGAATTGGAAGCTTGAAAGGTTAGTAAGTCAAGTTTTAGCTTGGTTTGTTCTTGATGAGTTTTGTAGAACTCAAAACTGCATTTTCAGTTATGATTGTGTGGTTAAATTGGTTAGATACTTCCATTAAGTCATGCTAATAAGGGCTTAATTCAAGATAATGGAAGTAGATTGTTATTTATGATGAATTTGAAGTTTTGAGGATTTTGGAACTAAGAACCCTAATTCTTCATATGATTGATTGAGTGGGTTTTGAGGGTTGAAAACATTGTATTAATAGAAGGTTTTAGCCTAGGAATAAACCCCAAACGATTAAGAACAGCATTAAGGACTTAAATGTCAAAACTGCGTGCTACAGTGCACAAATCGCGACTGATCAGGAGACTGCCCAGGCGCAGGGCGCCCAGGTTCTTGGCGGGGTGCGCCCAGGCGCAGTGCGCCCAATACCTGGCGCACTATACCTGGCGCAGTGCGCCCACTAGACAGGGGGTTCAAAATGCTAACTTTTGTTTGGCTTGTCCGATTTACCTCAAACTTGGACCATAAGTCCATGATGGTCTGAAAAGTCCTGGAAAAATATTAAATCGAGTTTTCGACTCCTCGGGGGCACTGTAGATCGATACGAATGCCCTGGTGAATAGTAAAACTTGTGAAAAGATGATAAATGGAGAGTTTATCATCTAGGGATGGTTTATAGTTGCATAACATTGGACTCTTATGTATTAGAGTCAATTGGAATGATTATTAACCTATTATCATTTGGTATATAAATGAATATATAGGTATGGGACAAAATGGTTGTGGTGCACGCAAAGGCAAGAAACAACCGGGATTTAAATGCAGCTAGCATCCAGGTGAGTAATCTCACTGATATCATATATGATATATGATGATTGAACTGTTATAGGTTGAAACAGCTTCGAGGGACGAAAATGACGAGTGTAAAGACATATGAAAATGACAATACCAGATAAGCCGTGAGTCTGAGAAAGACAAGAACGGAGCTGTGAGTCAATAAACCGATAAACCATGATACGACAATACCAGATAAGCCGTGAGTCTATGATAGACAAGAACGGAGCTGTGAGTCAATGATATGACAATACCAGATAAGCCGTGAGTCTGCAATAGACAAGAACGGAGCTGTGAGTCAATAAAAAGACAATATCAGATAAGCCGTGAGTCATTGAAATGACAAGAACGGAGCTGTGAGTCTAGGTAAAAGCGGGGTAAACTCGTGAGCCATAAACGATTACAACATGAAATGTTACTAAATGGTGCGGCCACTTGTGGCTATGATATTGGATGCTATATCCAACTGGTGCGGCCTATACGGCTATGATATTGGATGCTATATCCAACTGGTGCGGCCTATACGGCTATGATATTGGATGCTATATCCAACTGGTGCGGCCTATACGGCTATGATACTGGATGTTATATCCAACTGGTGCGGCCTATATGGCTATGATATTATTATATGGAAATGGTGCGGCCTTATGGCTATGATTCCGGGTCGTTGAACTCAAACTGGTGCGGCCTTCGGGCTATGATTCATATACTGGAAATGTTTTGGTGCGACTTGTATAGCCATGACAAATGATGTGACTTATATAGTCATGAAATATGGTACAGTCAGATATGACAAGGAAATAGGGGACAGAAATGATAATTGAGAATTTGTATGAATATTCTCTTTTATATACATATGGCCTGGATGGCAAACAGAATTGATATGATCGGTATGCAAATAACAGATTAGATGTGATAAAGTGATTTGATAATCACATGATATTACTTTCCAGCCGGTAAGGCTATGAAGCAGGATGCGAAATCCAAGAGATATATGATCAGCCGGTAAGGCTAGTAGTCTGGGTCCGATATCCAGACAGATATACATGTTTAGCCGGAAAAGGCTATAAAATGGTATTTGATATTGAAAGATGAAAAAATAAATACATGTATCATATATAAAGAATTATATATGGATGTATTTATTGTACATGTTATTTGCAGATATGATTACTCACTGAGCTTTATAGCTCATGATATTTGTTAAATGTCCCTGCAGGTTAGCATGATCCTGATAGGGAAAAGATAGAGTCCGTGACTAAGAAGTGGGACTCATAGATGCTGTCAGTAGCAGCCCGGCTTTAAAGGAGATTATGGTATTTTATACTCTCCTTGATACACTTGTACCCGTTTTTAATAAAATATACCCCTTATGTTATGGTTTTATGTAATGAAACCTTCGTTTTAAATGAAAAATTTTCAGGGGTGTTTTTGTTTTAAAAGCCGGGTGTTACAATAGGCTCCAAACCCAACTTATAAGTGAGATAGATGATGGAGGGATTATCACATCTCTACTAACGAGGTTGTCTCTAGTAAGAAGATTATTTAACATCAACTGCTACCCGATGATATTGACCTTGATGGGAATTAAATTATTCAATATAGTAGAAGTGAAATCAATCACCAAAGTATGCTTATCAATTAAGCATCTAGCCAAGGCAACTATGAAATCACTAAGACCCACTAAAGAGCAAAACCACCGATCATAGAATAACAAAAAGAGAAAGATACAAAACTAAAAAAGGTGGATCACTGCACCCATTCGGCCCCTATCTTGGCTCATAATGCATGGACTCGCACCAACCCACTTAGGCCATTTCCAATTCCAATTCATAGACTCTTGAGAACTCATCAAATGCGAATCTCCCAACCATAAATTATCCCAAAAGATGACAACTAGCCATCACCAATTTTTTCTTACACATGGAAAACAAAGTAATACCGTTGTCCTACCATTTATACGAGGCCTTAATATTATTCAACCAAGTGGTATTGGACTTAGTTATCAGTAAAAGGAGACCGCTTAAGCCATGTTCACCGTGGACCACCTTCATAACTTTCATAGAAATAACGTTAAGATAATTTTGGAAACGCCACATCCATTTAAAAAGATGAGCATGGTTTGTCTCAAACAAACTACCAACCCCCAAGCCATAAATCTTTCTTTTGAGCCATAGTTTATGCCAAGCAATCCATGTTATTTTATGATATTTCTAATCACCACCGAGGAAGAAATTGTCCTGAAAAGATTCAAGACAATTAAGAATATAAGCTAGAGCTTTAAAAAATGACATAAAACAAGTAAAAAACGAGCCCAAAAACGAGTTAATAAAAGTAAGGCGACCGCCTATAGATAAAGTTTTATTCTACAAATAAAGCTTTGAAGTAATATTTTTCACCACATCTCTCCAAGAATCAATTTTACACATTTACCTCCAATAATCAAAGTGAGATAAGTAAAAGGCTGCTTAATGGAGCACAACGAATATTTTTTGTCATAACTTACATCACCAAGAAATCAACTCCTATACCCAAAAGTTTGCTTTTATCCGAATTAATTTTACGGTTAGAAGTGAGAAGGAGCACTGAATGTAAGACCCATTTTCTTTTTAAGATTCTCATTAAGGCAAGTAGAGCTATTACCTTATAGTTGGTGTGGTTCTAGCTATGAGTTGCATAGAGTAATATGGTGTGGCGATCTTTGTAATTGCCTTTGAGTTTTGAGTTGTATGATGAGTAAGAAGAGGTTAAAGCCTTTCTTATATACTAATCTTGGTGTGATTAAGATTAGTTAGGTTGTTATATGAGTTTGGGTGGTTAGAAACCAATTTGGAAGAAGTTTGAGCTTGGAAAATGCCAAAAAAGAGGTTACACGGGTCGTGTAAAAAGGTTTTAGAAACCAATCTGAGACACTTCCAGACCCACACGAGTCGTGTGAAATTTGTTCAGAAAGCAGTCTGAGGGCAAAACGGGTTACACGAGTCGTTTTTGCGAGCACGGGTCGTGCAACGAACATTAGCAGCGCTAATGTAGACATTAGCGGCGCTAATGTCGTGCGGACCCATATATCTTGATGAAAACCCTTATTTCGAACAAAAACACACAAACTCAAATTCAGAGCATATTGGGGCGATTTTATGTCAAATTGAGCCTGAAGATTTGTAAGGAAACATAAAGAGACTCGAATCTAACCCCACAAATGCGTTATTGATTCCTAATTCATCGAGGTTAGTAATTTGTCGGTTTTGGGATTTTCAAACTCTAGCTTTTAATTTCATGTTTAGCTATAAATTGTTGCATATACTATTAGTAGATTGTTGGTGGATGCTTCCTTGAGTTATTGAAGTGATTATCGTGGAGTTTCTACAGTTGAATGAGTAGAACTGCGGATTTGAGGGTTTCGGTAAATATAGCGTTGTTATTTACCGGTTATACTCCTTTTTCCTCTTTCAATTTCTACATCTTTTTGAGATAGATGTTGTTAAGATGATTGTGGATGTTGGATAATTGATTTAGACTGTGGTGATACAACCATGTCTAGCAAACAGGAGCCCGGTACGCGTAATTTGGGGGTTTCACATACTAAGCTAATATCAGGTGAGTACTTTCTAGTTCTTGAGTAGAGTTACACTTTGTTGTATGTAGTGTATATATATGTTTGCATATATATATATATATATATATATATATATATATATATATATATATATATATATATATATATATATATATATATATATATATCTATATATATCCATATGTTATTTTGTTATTATGGAGACTGAATGGTAGAATGATATTGTTATACGTGGATAACAAATGATAAGTTGTACATAAATACTGAGTATAAGAGTATAGTAAATGTTAGCATGGTTGAGGTAAAGAGTTCTTGAGTTTTATTGTTATAACCATGATGGTTGTTATAATTGAGTATATTTCATTTGTGATACTTATTATCGAGTTGATGTTGCTAATAGTTAGCTGGTGTTTGCAAGATTCAGAGTTAAGAGAACGTGAATATTTGCTAATGAGATTAGCAAGGGTGAATGATGAGAATGTATATTAAGAGAGATTTGTGGAGTGTGTTTGAGATTACTCACTAAGCTTTTTATAAGCTTACACTTGAGTTGTATGCTGTTTTGCATGTATCTGTAGCTGTGATAGGGGTAAGGCATGTGATAAAGAGAGATGGACAACTTAGAGCCTGTCCTTTAGTTGTGTTAGATTTTATTTGTAATGTCTGGTGGGTTTTATAAGGACCTTTTGTGTAATTAAATATATTGATAACATATTTTTTACGTGGTTTGAGTACAAGTATACCCATTTTGATGTGTTATTGATTGAAAATTTTTGGGTGTACTTTGTATGAGAAACTGGGCGTTACACTAATAATATTTGTAATATTACAATGCTATCACTCTAAGAACATTACATCATCCACATTAAAAAAGATGGTAATCAGAAGACCAAATCACATATAGAACAACCATGAAACACACTTGGATAGCAACATGAAGACCCTTCATAGTGAGGATAAAGAGAAAAAAAAGCTAGTGGGTCGCCTTAACGCAACCCAACTTGAATTGAAACTCTATAACCAGAGACAGATTGACAAAAACATAAAAAATTAAAGATCAAAGGCAGCCTTGAATCCACCCTCTATATTTCTTCCTGAAACTCATTCTATCAAGAACATAATCAATAAAATCTCATCGAAAAGAATCTTACGCTTTCTCAAAAGTCAAAGCTGATGGGGAATAAGCAAACAATCAACTTAAAATCTTAAGTTCTCATGCAACCTATAAGGATCTATGTCTTCTCTATTGAACCTATAACTAAGAACATAATAAGAACACTAAAGGTATAATCGAAAATTTCATAAAGAATACATACCTTTTTATCTTTTGGAAGCAAGCACCACATATGTCGTGTCTCTAATGGCTCACACCCATAACCAAAGCAAGCAAGAAACAAGAGAGAGGAAGGAGAGAACTCATTGAATTGGCGTGAATTATGAGGTGCCAGGGGGGTCTATTTATAGTCTCCAGATTTGTCAACTTACGGTAGACGCGTATGCACCGGATCATAAAAACCCACTTCGTTTTTTTCGTTTTTTTAAATTTTTAAGACTTATTTTTTATCGAAAAAAATCTGAATATACAGAAATTTATAATTTTATGTCCTCTACAAATAGACATCCATATTGATATACAAAAGATGACTTTTTTTTTTTGAAAATTCTGCTAGTTGAGATTCACATGCAGAATACATGTAAATATGAAATGTTATTCACTGTTCGCGCTACAATAACATATGATATTAACATGTGAATTTGAATAAACTTTTGTGTAAATGTAAGTGGAATTCTTTTATGAATTATATTAAATTCATTATAAATTATTGAAATGTTGAAGTTTTAACACATTTCTAAGTAAATTAATTAGATTCATATTTCAGAATAAATTCAAAATACCATATGATATTAAAATGTAAATCTGAGTAAATTTTCATGTGAATGTGAGTAAATTTAATAGTCAATCAAAGTAAATTCATTATAAATGATTAAAATGTTCAAGTGGTAAAAAAATTCCAAGTAATTTCTCAGATTTTACTTTGAAGAAAATTCTCAAAATCATATGATATTAACATTTGAATATGAGTAAATTCACTTGTGAATCAAGTATATTAATTATAAATGGTTATAATATTGAAGTAGTAAAAACTTTAAAAGTGTAAAATAATTACTCAGATTCAAATTTTTATAGTTCAGATTCACATTATCAATCCAAACAAGCTGTACTCATAAAATAATATATATATATATATATATATATATATATATATATATATATATATATATATATCAGATTCAAATTTTTACAGTTCAAATTCACAATGTGAATTCAGATGAGCTGTACTCATAAAAAATTTGTATTTTATATTCAATATGGATGTCTATTTGTAGAGGATAAAATTTTATAAATTATGATATATTTAGTTTTTATTTTTGAAAACGAATAATGTCGAAAAATAAAATAAAAACAAAAAATGAAGTGAGTTTTTTGTTATAATCCTCTACATATGCGTCGACGTAAGAAATTTACAACCTGTTTTTTGGCCGTTGATGATTTTGATTCCGACGATCGAGATTAGTCTCTTGGTACCATTGATAATTTTAGGCCCTTATTGAACCCAACACACACACACACACACACACACACATATATATATATATATATATATATATATATATATATATATATATATATATATATATATATATATATCACTGATGCATTAAATTGGATTACAATTTACAAGACTGATTTCAGTATTCTTTGGCCTATAAAATAATATATTTAAAAGAAAAATTAAAGAAAACCAGAACTTGAGAGGGGGAGGGGAAGAGATGGACAGAATCAGCCTAAAAAAGGTTAAGCAAGTGGGAGTTTAGAATGTGTAATATTTACTAAAATAATCAATTTAAAAAAAAAAACGAATTGCTGGATATGATATTTGAATGTGATTCAACTGTTTAAAATTGTAATTATTAGAAATAGCTATTCGAGTGTTTGACAATCTTCTATTGCCTAATAAATTAATAAATATAATCATAAAATGACAAAGAAAATACATTCATTTATATTATCGACGTGCTTCGATCGAAAATACGACAATTCAGTTCTATAAGCAATAGTAATAATCTTCTTAAATTATTATTAAACAAAGTCTTGTCATTTATAATTTTGTGATTATCTCTTCTCCTAAAATTAATATAATTATCAATAATGAGAAAGACGAGTGAAATTTCTTAGAAAGGTGTAGAAAAAAAAAAAACTAAAGTTCAATTTGCATTCAATAATCAAATTTTGTTGTTAGAAACTGCTTACTCTAATTAATGGGGAAGCGGTGGAATATTGTTCCTTTAAAATCGAGACACTGTTAAAATAAGGACTGAAAGCGCACAAAATAATATGTTGAAGGGGGTGGAATGTAAAAGTGAAAAAAGAGTACTGTTGCTTACCAGCTCCTATATAGAAGAGACGAGCGACTTGAAATAGGCAAGAAAACTCGGAAAACGGCGAAGAAGATCAGCAGTAAGAAGCTTCTTCAATCGGTAGACGATACATGCATAAGTCGTCAGTCTATCGCTTCATACCTTCTTCGACCTGCAAATAAGGTTTCCTGCTGCCGAAACTACACATACGCACACACACAGTCACTGCAAATTAACTTTACTTTGATATTTGATCTTGATTCGTAAGTTTTTGTCAGGGCACTCTTATCTATGTAATTTTGTTTTTTGCACATCATTTTTGTCGGTTAATTGATTTTAGATCTGAACTCGTATTCTGTTTGTTGTTTGTGTGCATTTTGTCGTAGTGGTACATACCGTACATTGCATGGTTGACTTTGATATTTGAAATCTGATAGTTTCTCTTTGATTTTTTATAATTTCAGTGGCTGGAAGGCGTTTGTTGTTAGTAGTGTAATTAGAACAGAGTAAAACAGGGGAAAGGTGGCCGCGATGACGTCGTCTCAGCAATCGCAGTTCATGACTAATGCGCCGCTAATTAAGAGTTATGATACTAATCAGATTGTTGTTCGTGATGTAAGTCATTTTTTTTTTTAATTTTATGTAAATATGATTGTTGTCACGATTATGTTGACTATTTAGGTTTTTCGGATTTTTCTCTTTGAATTGATGTTAGTAACATCATGATTTATATACGATCTTAGGTTTACGAGCACAATGGCAAATCGATTTTTAACTTTAGATTTCGTTTACTCATTAGCTAGTTTTCAGTTCCAAATTTGAATCTATGTCATGATTTATTCCTTAATTTTTTAATTAGTGTAAAGTAGTAGAGATAAACTTAAAACTTTAAGCAACCTTAGATTAAGGAATAATAAACTCGCTTTAGATTTATTCGAAGAACTTTTTAAATGGTGGAGCTAATTAAAAGCCAATAAATACTATCATCCCTGCTTTTCACCTTATATGATTCTACTTTGACTATATTGGAGTCTTTCTAGTCCATTCTTTATCTCAAAACACATCATCTGATAACAAATGGAATTATATCATTAAAAAATGAGATTCTTACAGTTCTTAGTTGATGTCACTATCGTTTACATACACAGAAGACAAGCTGGAAAAACTTATTCGCATACATGGGACCTGGCTTTCTTGTTTCAATTGCATACATTGATCCTGGAAACTGTAAGATCAATCTTATCTTTATTATGTCACTCTTTTACTTTTACCAATCATTTATCTAAGAAACCACTAACATTAATCACATATTCTTGCAGTTGAAACTGATTTACAATCAGGAGCTCAATACAAGTATGAGGTACTTATAAGTTATATATATTGTACTTACTTTTAAAAATCATGTCAGTTTTAGTCAATTTCACTGTTATCACTCCTTCATCCTTTTTGTTTGCAGTTACTTTGGATTATACTGGTGGCTTCATGTGCTGCACTTGTCATCCAATCTTTAGCAGCAAATCTTGGAGTTGTTACAGGTATTCCATTTTTACCCTTTTTCATTTTTAATCTATCTTTATGCATATTTTCTTGTATATATTCTAGGAAAACATTTAGCTGAACATTGCAAGAACGAGTATGAAAAGGGAACCAATTACATTTTATGGATTCTTGCTGAAATTTCAATAGTCGCATGTGATATTCCTGAAGGTATTACTATTACTATTACATCCTTTTATTGTTTTTTTATCACTTGAATAATTTAAAATTTGATTTTGCTTTTATTGTCATGTTACAGTAATTGGGACAGCATTTGCTTTGAATATGCTGTTCAATATTCCAGTATGGTGTGGTGTACTGCTCACAGGTTTTAGCACTTTAGGTCTACTGGCACTACAACAATACGGGGTACTAATTAGATTATTTCAATAAAATGGTTAAAAATTGGTTTATTTTTAATAAATGAGATGTTTTCTTAATTGTGTAGGTGAGGAAACTTGAGTTGTTGATTACTTTCTTGGTGTTGACTATAGCTGCATGCTTTCTTGTTGAACTTGGGATTTCAAAACCAAAAGCTTCAGAAGTGTTGTATGGGATGTTTGTACCTCAACTTAGAGGAACTGGTTCTACTGGTCTTGCAATTTCACTCCTTGGTGCTATGGTCATGCCGTAAGTTTGACTTTTTTGTTATGGAGGAATTGGAATCGGAGACGGAATGGAATGGTCGATTCCATTGGAACGAAACAAATATGCTGTTTGTTTTGAGTCATGGAATGGAATGGACCATTCTTGAAGGAATGCTATTCCTTCTTTCTTTTTGTTGATTTTCATTCCTTAGGTGGTAGGGATATATAATCACAAAAATGACCAACATGTGTGGCCAGCTTTAACAAATTGACCACCTTTTTGACCTTTTAAACAGAAGGACTTGCAATTTCACAATTTTGTCAATTGTGAATTGCGAAAACGATTTATGAATGGTCCCCACCACGAAAAACCTTAGAATTTTTTTTTGGAAAAAATATATATTTCATGTGCAATTGTTCATATTTTGTAAAAAGATAATGTCATTTCGCTAAAAATTATGTTTCTTTTGTGGCGTTTTGTCAGGAAAAGTAATTTCGCGAATGATCCATTGTGAAATAGGTTATGCTTTTGTTAAAAAGTCAAAAATGTGATCAACTTGTTAAATAGACCAACCGTTTTGGTCTCTTTTTTGGTCATCCCTTTATTTATTTATTTCATCATGGAATGAAATAATGATTTGGAACATAACCCATTTTTATTTCTGTAATTTGTAATGACACATGATTTTCAAAGAAATTTCATGATTTTAAGCAAATAATAATTTTATTTATAGATATAACTAAAAGATGTATTTTTTATTTGTGTTTAATGAACTTTTATTAGCTTCAATTTTTTAACTTTTTAAATATTTATTGATTATCCTTGATGGATATACACAATAGAATACAATATAATATAAAAAATTCATACATTATTTTTTCATTCTATTCCTACAACCACACATGATCATGGAATGTAATTATCCAAACCATTACCTTGCTTATTCCATTCTATACATTATTTTTTCATTCTATCCCTAAATCTTTACATTATTGCAATTCAAACCCCTAAACTTTGGTTTTTCCTCCATTAATGCAGTCACAATCTTTTCTTGCACTCGGCTCTTGTACTTTCTAGAAAAATACCACGATCAGTTAGTGGGATTAAGGTAACTCTAAAAATCATTTTCCAAAACCATTATTCACTACTAATAAAATATTCTAATAAAACTTATATTCACAGGAAGCATGCAGATTTTACCTAATAGAAAGTGGCATAGCACTTGCAGTAGCCTTCCTAATCAATATATCAGTTATAGCAGTAAGCGGTTCAGTTTGCAGTTCTTCAAATTTAAGCTTAGAAGATCAAAAAAGCTGTGAAGATTTAGACTTAAACAAAGCCTCCTTTTTGCTTAAAGTAAGTCTCTCATTTTCCATACTCTTTTCATTTTCATAATTTAATCTCATGGATGGGTACTTTCGTCTTTTCATATTTACAGAATGTTCTAGGCAAATGGAGCTCTAAGTTTTTTGCAATTGCTTTGCTGGCATCCGGTCAAAGTTCCACTATAACTGGAACATATGCCGGTCAATATGTTATGCAGGTATTTTCTTTTTGTTTGTATAGATTTGAGAAAAGGGTATTTTTGTAAATATGATACGGTTTCAGGGGTTTCTTGAGCTACGAATGAAGCCATGGCTTAGGAACTTTTTGACTAGGTGCTTAGCCATAGTCCCGAGCCTAATTGTGGCTTTGATTGGTGGCTCGGCTGGTGCTGGGAGGTTAATTATTATTGCATCGGTTAGTGGCTTTCAACTTTATCTGTCTGTTTGGTATGATGGAATGGAATCACAGAGGAATGGAATGGATCACTACATTCCATTATTGTGTACCAAACAATCATGTTTGTTATGTGAATTCCGTTACAAATTAAATAAAATTTAGTTTCGATAAATAAAGAAAAAAAATTTATTTTGTAAAACTAAACTTTCATCAGATAAATAATGAAAAAGAACACGTACCCCTTAGTGAAGAAAAAGGAATGCTCGATTCCATTCCCTCTTTGCTGACTGTACACCTAACACTGTTATTAATGTGTGTCAGATGATACTGTCATTTGAACTCCCGTTTGCTCTCGTTCCTCTTCTCAAATTCACAAGCAGTGAAACCAAAATGGGATCATATGCCAACTCAAAGATCGTAAGCATATACACACACACACACATCTTCATTTCCAATTTTATATCAAAAATCTATTTCATGAAAATAAAATAATCCAATTGCAGATTTCAGCAACCACTTGGGTGATCGGGTCGCTAATTATGGGGATAAACATTTACTTTCTAGTGGATCATCTAATTTCCTTGCTTGTTCATGGGAAATTACCATTAGTAGGCAAGGTGTTTTGTGGGATATTGGGATTTTCCGGAATGTTAATTTATTTAGCTGGAATTGGGTATTTAGTGGTCAGAAAAAACAAGGAGTCATCACATCTTTTGGCACTTACAACTCCTGACCGCACTGCTACTGGTCAACCCAGAGAAGATATAGTTAGCATGCAACTTCCTCAGAGAAGGAATAATGATCATCATGATGATGATGGAAATTGACTTCTACAACTATAAACTAGTAGAATAATTAAGAGGTAGTCTAACATGCTCCAATCTTGCAATATAAATAATCACATCCTATTTGCAAATCTAATACAGTTATGACTACAAATTCCAGCATCTCTTCACTTATTTTGCTTCCTTTTTTTTTTTTTTTTTTTGTACGGATGAGAACTTTAAATTATATAAGAATGTAGGGACACCTATCAACTATTAATCGGCTTTAATCCAATGAACATGTTGTAGGCTTTTTCTACCATCGAAAGGTATAATTCTCAGAGTTAATAAACAATTATCTAATTCTAAAGAACTTTCATCATATTTTATAATAGCCTTAAAATGCTGTAGAGTTGTAGAACTCTTAAATGGATAATGAAAAGATAAGCTAATGTTATGATAAATAGGGAGGGGCGCTTTTTGCCCTCTCATTTCCAAAAAGAAAAAGGCAAGATATCATAAGATAGTAAAAGGAAATTAAAACTCTGAAAAAACAATCCAAATTTTTGAAAGATTAGGTGATTTTGGAGGACGGGCCGATGGAGGGTTTCGGGCAGATTGATTTATTGGAGGGCCGGATTGGTCCATTAGAATGGTTTGTTTAGAACAACTTTGAGTCATGTTTCTAAAAGGAGTGCTTGTTGCCGTGAGTCCCAGTAACTTTCAATTTTAGTATACATTGAATTTATGCTAATCAATTACATTTCGTATTTGATATATATATTAGGTTACAAACTCATGTGTTACACGGTTTATAAATAAAAAAAACTTATATACTAAGAAAAATATTTTATTTTAAAAGTATGATGCCATTAATGAATTTTTTTTTTGCAAAATTCAATGATAAAATCGATATATATTTTTTCCAGAAAAATGACCTATAAACGAACTTTAATATAAAAAAAAAATGAAACTTTCCTAGATCATCTAAAAAATTTCGAAGAATTCATTTTTTTTTAAATACGATGTTATTAGTGAACTTTTCTTGTAAAGTTCAATAATAAAACCGATATTTTTTTCTTCCCCAAATAAACTGTCGTATAAATAAGCTTCAATATAAAAGAAATGAAACTTTTTCAGATCATCTAAAAAGATTTTAAAAAAGTCATTTTTTTCAAGGTACGATGCTATTAATTAAATTTTTTGTAAAGTTCAATACCAAAATTGATATTTTTTTCCAAAAAAATGTCCTCTATATGAACTTCAACATAAAAGAAATGAAACTTTTGTGGATCATCTAAAATTTTTTTCGAAGAAAGTCATTTTTTCATAGTACGATGTTATTACTGAACTTTCTTTTTGCAAAGTTAAATGCTAAAATCGATATAAATATTTTTTCAAGAAAAATGTCTCATAAATGAGCTTTAATGTTAAAGAAATGAAACTTTTCCAGATTATTTGAAAGATATCGAAAAAAGTTATTTGTTTGGCCAATATAATTGTTTTGTCGTCATCACTTCAAAAATGCATTGACATTATCATCAAGTCTGATACTTTGTCCCAATATGATACCAAACTTAAAATAACATAGAAGTTATAATCAAACATGTGTTATACTGTACTTGTAACTTAAAATAGAAGTGAATATTACATGTCAACAATGAATGAACTTAATCATTTCTATCCCATCCTAATATATTTACAACCAGGACACGAAAAAACAAAAATTATGTATTTCACTAAAACTCATCTAATCAGTTATCAGTGTGGCCAAAATTAGCATTAGAAAACCTGTGATAAATTTTTGAAGCATTAATAGGCCTTATATTGTGGGTTATTGTAATTAACATCGCCCAATCTCCCTCTAGAATTAGAGCTAGCAAAATCAAACGACCAAATACCCCAAACCGCATGCAATGTAGGATAATTACACTACCAACCAAAGATTCTTGAAGACCCAATAATTGGATCTTATTATTTTCGCACAAGGATTTAACCAAGTTTATATTATCCACTTATCCATGAAATCTATGTAGATATATCTCATTTTCTGCTAAATAATATTTACATGTTTCTATTTTCCTCTAAATGGTGTAAACAGACATGATGTGTATCCGCTTTATTTAATCTTTAGAGATTGTTATAGGAAAATGGAACTTTGCAATTGCTTTGTTGGCATCCATCCAAAGTACCACAATAAACTGGAACATACGCTGAGCAATATGTTATAAAAGGGTTTTTTGAGCTACAAATGAAACCATATCCTAGGAACTTCTTAACTATGCTAATTGTGGCTCGGATAGAGATGGAAGGTTAACTATTATAACTTAGTTAGTAGTCTTCAACTCTTTTTATCTATTAAAAAGGTCTCCATGCTTTTGAAGATACAAATCAAGGTTATCAAACTCCCGAGTTTTACTCTTAAACTCTTACGAGTTTACGATCCCAGATTCCAAAACCAATCCTGATTCTGTATACGGTCCGAGTCTACTAAGTTTAATAAAAATCTGATTTTTGACTTTATTTGACATTTTGACTGAAAAACTAAATTCTAACTTATAAGACTTGTAACCCTAAATTTCCTTCCGTCTTTCATTATACTCCAGAATCCAGACTAATTTAGTTTTATGTCATTGCAGTTGGTGGACTAAACTTGGGAGAAGAAAGTGTGGATGTAGAAGAGAGAAATGATATGATGGATGATTCATTTGTTATTTTAGATTAAATTAGATTGGATATGTCTATTAACTATTTTGAATCTTTGAATTTTTTTTTTTGTAACTTGTGAACTTATGGTATAATATGCAATTCTTCATTTTTTGTGCTTTTGGTAGAATCTTACGATCCGATCCGATCCCACGATCCTGATTTTGCAAAACAAAAAACGATCCTAGGTAGGATCTCGATTTTGATAACCTTGATACAAATGATATTATCATTTGAACTCCCATTCTCAAATTCACAAGTGAGACCAACATGGGATCATATACTAACTCAAATATCGTAAGCATATATATCTTCAATTCCAATTTTAATCATGATAATAATTTAAATTAATAACGATTTACTTATAGATCTCAATGATCACGTAGGTGCCCTTACGATAGAAGCTTAGTTGGTTAAGGTACGAAATTTCACACATGAGGTTTAGGGTTTAAACATTGACATGTCCAAAATATCGCTAGTGTTGTGCGATTGACCTCTCACATGGGCCTTGGGGCGGGTTGACATTGACTGTTCAGATGATGCAATTTGTCATTTTTAATGATGACTTGGGTAACTAATTATATACATTTATAGACATTCACTTTATAGCGGATCATCTCATTTCTTTGTTTGTTTATGGAAAATTACCATTAGTTTGGAACGTATTTTGTGGGGTCTTTGGATTTTCAGGTTTGTTAGTTTCTTAGGCTTTAATTGGGTATTTGGTGGTGCGACAAAAAAAGATTCTATCACACCTTCTGGCACTTACAACCCCCGACGACAATGATACTGTTTAACTAAGCCGAGACATGTGTTGTTTGTTTTTCTTAAAAAGATCATTTTGACCTTTTTTGTTTGTGGTTGTTTAGACGTTTAGTCAACATACCGTTTGTTTTTTAGAAGATTGCAGACCTAAAAATATTGCGTGCCCTCTTCTTATAGAAGACATGAGATAACCAAATTTCAAGCCTACAGACATCTTCAAGCTTAAAAAAATAAACTTTTCCTCTTCTTTTACATCTTTCTTTAAATGTTTTTGCTTTCTTAATTCGACAAAAAAGTGTCAAAAAGAAACACCCAATAACATTTTCTAAAAATATCTTAAAACAACAAAATATCGACAAGTAAAACGACCATTTTGGTTATATAATAATCATTTAAAAATTGATAATTTGATAAGAAAAACATATTAGTTCATTTATCTTAAAACATAGATTAATGTTGACAATTTTGACTTATGAATCAATATTATTTTGTTTCTTACAAGTTTACTAAGTAATCAAATGATCCATATTCTAATGGTATCGAGAGTTGACAGACATGTCATTGTCTGGATTAAATTTCAGTATATTTAAATTTCATTGTTAAATTAAAGTTATTGAAAAAGTATTTTAAGATAAAAAATAAGTTTCTTTAAATTTCAATTTATTTTAGTATACCGATATTTTAAAAACATTTTTTTGGGACATTGTATACATTTGATCTACATCTTTTTCTGCAGATTGTTTTGTAAACTGCAAATATTTTACCTATTCAATAACAAACAACACCATAGTTAGCGTGCAACTTGCTCATAAGAGGAACACCGGTGATTTGGCAAATTGGAGATTCTCCTATCTTATGGAAGAGTACAACACAATATGTTTCTCGTTCTTCCACATAAGACGGTTATCATGCAATGGTCGTGACTGCTTGTGAAATTGTTGGATTACGTTGGTTACTTGTAGTATGGATGTTGATGTTTTCAACCTATTTCCCTTACATTGTGAGAACAAATGTGCAATAAAAATTCTCATAATTTTATTATCTAAGATACTAACTGTGATTTAATTTGTGATTTCTCCTAACTTAAAACCATCTTGCCGCCTATAATCCTTTGACTCCTAGAGGTTGTTGATACTTTTATGTTAAGAGTTTTTATTCGGCAGTTGTAGACTTTTTCTTAGTCAAGTTTAGTTCTATCCTCTTATTATAAACATATATTTCATTAATAATAAAATCATAATCCTCTTTCGCACTCAATCTTCTCAAACCCCTCACAAAAAATCTAACATAAATACTTGCATCTCATTTCAAATCTAGTATTATATTTGAACTTGGTAGATTACATGTTTGTACCCAATGCATTGACAATGGTACCGAGGACGTGTTACAAACAAAATGTAAATAATGATGGTAGATAGTAGAAAGTAAAACACGTGTACGCTTTAATGGCATAAAAGCTACTAAGATTGGATACGGATTTGATCTTCAGTATGTGTTGGTTGCACAGGAAGGTGACCTTTTTCCTGTAAGCTCTTTACGGTGTCGTATAGCGCTTGTTTCACCGGCGTAAACTCCAAACCCAAATCCTTCAACTTTTGGTTCGAGAAATTGTACGGCTTTGCTCTCGGCTTTACCTCATCAGAACACCTAAAAGAAAATAGAAAATATATTTAATTTTCATTTTCATTTCAAACACGTGTTGTAGGAAATAATCAGCAATTAAAATTAAAATTTAAAACCATCCTATAAAAGATGCACAAAACCTAAAAGCATCATGGAGCACATGAATTGTAGTTGGTATGTAGGCCCAGCCACCAAGACAATGGACCACGATAATCGTGATAAGGATGTTTGTAGTTGGTGAGGGTTTGTTTTGTCCAATTTTTTATTTTTTAATAAATGGGTTTTGATTTCTTTAAATGAACTTTTATGATGAGTCAAACATTGCTTTCCTTAATCCAATTATGATTATATAATAAATTCTTAATATGTTATAAATGTATTTTTTTATAGCTTATAAATTTTAATGATTTTTGGTAAGAAATAAACTTACTTGGTTGGAATTGGATATTCGGGGAAGAATTTGGCTAAAATTTCGACTACTTCACCGCGATGAAGAACGCTTTCAGCACACAGATACCGACCGTTAGCTGAGGGGGTCTCGAAGAGTAGAATATGTGCCAATGCGACATCTCGTACATGTACGTATGCTTGTACTGAGTTAGCATATGTTTTTGCTGACCCTGTCAGGTATTTTAGGATATGAACAATACTGGCGTTGACTATGGGTTGCAAAAGCGGTCCTAAAACCAACACTGGGTTCAACGCTACTAGGTCAACGCCTCTTGCCTTAGCTTCGTCCCATGCAGCTTGTTCAGCGACTGCTTTTCCGTAGCAATACCAGTTCTGTGAAAACACCAGATAATTAAATAATGCTCTATATTTAGAACTGTCATTTATTTGAATTTACAATAATTGAATATAGTTTATGAAATAATAAAAACAAAAGTAATTTCAAAGGAACATTCCATATTTTGATGCCAAAATTGGTCTATTTCTCAACAACCGTACTCTTTATGGATACCCCACATTTTGTTTCTTTCTTTTGTTGCCATCTATGACCCAAGAGATTTTGACTTTAAAGTTGCATTATATCTTTGAAAATTTAATACATTTTAAATTCATGTTAAGCCAATTTATGACAATATGGAATTTAATTAACATATCATTGTACATATGTATGTACATACGACAATATGGGATTTAATTTACATATCATTATACATATGTATGTACATACGCAAGTTGCTAGATGAGTCCATTTTTGTCTTATATATGTTTCTCTTTGACCTATATGCTAAAACTTTATTTAATAGTTGATAAAAACACATTTAAGATTTAAAAAAAAAAAATCATAGCCACATGGCACTTTTAACAACAATATACCAAGGGAAAACTTTGTGATAAAAACTACTTGAATAATCATTACTTACCTAAGAAAATTTCAAGTACCAAAATTAAAATTTATATAAAGTTCTGTTAATATATGTACCAATAACCTATATGGCAAAATACAAGTGGATTATGCAAAAAGAAATGGTCATGCACACGTAAGACGTACCAACCTTTTAAGGCATTTTAAATTAAAAAGTATTAATTTTATCAAAAATAAAATTATACAAACCATATCATTTGTTAGTTTATAAGGTATGGCTGGTGGGTGCACCATGGTCCACCTTTTTAGTGGGAAATACCAACTCCTCTACAACAAACTTTTCTTTTGTTTTTGTTAATATTTATTTTGTCTATGGTTATGCATAAAAAAATTAATTGTGATTAGCAATAGTTTGTTTTACATTTATAAGATATTTAATAAATTGCCATGTGAATGAACTATGCGAAACAACAACATCGAATTTTAAAGATCCGGGATGATTTGATTCTGTAGTTACACGCAAGGCTAAAATAATTTAATACATAAAATCCAATATTTGATGATTTATGTTGTAATTCATGATCAGTATTATCTACGATAATTCCGATTGTCTGAACGATGAACAAGTCATTAATGGAGCAGGTAAACAATATTTCATTGTCGCCGGAAAGTTTTGGGACAGTTTGAAGAGCACAAATTGTATATGTAATCAGAAATTTCATAATTCGTGTGTGAATTAAATGAGGACAAACCTTGGTGTTTTTGCAGAACTCGAGATCACTCCAGCAGCTCTCATCAACAATATCATCAGGACTCCGATTAGGATCCATGTACACTGCTCCAATTGACGACGTGAATACCACTCGTCGGACTTTAGCTTCAGCCGCCGCGACGATTATATTCCTTGTTCCGATAACAGCCGGCTCCACCATTTGTTCCTGTAATTCGATTCAATCAAATATAAACACGCAATTAATTAGCATCGAATCGGTTCTTCATTGACGATTCTCTACTTATTATTGTTTATCACTGAATCGAAACACCTACAGGATCATCGGTGACGGGAGAAGCAGTATGGAAAACACCATCACAACCATTAATGGCTTCACGCAAGCTCTCAAAATCGAGAAGATCAGCTTTGTATAGAGTTAATCTCTCATTCGCTCCTTCAAGTTCTCTCAAATGATTATTCTTCGGATCCTCTGCAAAAAGCAGTAAACAAAAAGCACAATTAAGCAATTTACAACAGATAAAACAAAACTCATATTGACAATTCCAATTCGGTTGGAAATTGTAGCTACCTGGATTCCTAACGGTTCCTCTGACAATATAGCCTTTCTCCAACAGCAATTTGACCATCCATGAGGCGATGAATCCGCCGGCGCCGGTGACACAGATTACTTCGCTAGATGCCGGTGACATGGTGTGTGTTAGTGTTTTTGAGAGATGGAATGAGGGGTATGGAAGTTTGAACAGAGGGAATCAAGTATTTATAAATGGAGACTTCACCAACTCACCCACCACCTCTATTGGCCTACCTTTTAGTGCCAAGTCAACAAACCTAATCCCCCCTCAACAACATTTATTATTATTTTTATCAAAATTATATACAAAACGAACACGTTATTAACTTTTCCCTAATAAAAAATTTATATGAACAATGTTTTAATAGTTCTTGGCTTACATACGTTATCTTCATTTCTCTTTACTGGATGTTTATTAGTAACACTTATACAAAGTCTTTTCTATATATCATTACTTTTTTTAGTTATTTTAAGAGTAAACCATAAAAGTAATGTATGTGCATGTTCATGAATTTTGAATTCAGGTTCATCTACTCCGTCCCAAAATCATTTGAATTTGATCCAAATTTTTTTTCAACCTCTGTTGCGAATGTTAAATTTCGTAATTACCCGTATTATCTAGAGTAAATTACATCATTGGTCTATAGGTTTTGCTTCAGGTTACATTTATGATCCAAGTAATGAAAGTTGATATGCAAGGTCTTTGTGGTTTACAAAACGAACACCGGAGGCCATTGATGCATCTAAAATGACCTTCTTACTCTTTCTATTTTATTTTTCTTTTAACCTTTTATTTTTCATAATATTTAAAAAAACAATTTCACCCACACCCACCCACTATCCCCATCTCTCTCTCTCTCTCTCTCTCTCTCTCTCTCTCTCTCTCTCTCTCTCTCTCTCTCTCTCCTCGCAACACCTCCAATGGCAATGATCACCTTCATCTTACATGTGTTCTTCCTCATACCATTTCTCCAAACTCGTTATTGCCATTCACAATCCCTCCTCACATTACAAACTCCTTTCACCACTTTTAATACAAGATGTACAACTAATTACAGTCCATGCTATAGAATACCATCATAGCCTATGTTTACGATCACCATCTTCAGAAACCACCCCTTTTTGCCTCTCCTCTTCCTAAACCACATCCCTCTATTGGAACTAGTGCCTTCTCCGACGAAAAGCTTTGGACACCACTTCCTTCTCCGAAAAAAGCTTTGGTACAAGGTCAGAATAGCTAAAATATAAACATATACGGTTCCCCATCACCCACGACATGAATCTCAACCATATGAGGTTCTCGATTTGGTTTCTCGAGTGAAAAGCTGAATTAGAACCATCTACAATTCCCAATCTGGAAACCGTTGTTGTCTCCATTGAATCCGCCATCTTTGGTTTGCTTCAGACCTGATCTAGAAAGCTGAATTAGAACCATATACGATTCCCGATCACCCACAAGTGACTACCAAAACAAAGCTCTAATTTCCATTATCGATGTTTCTTTCCAGCTACCATGTGTAGTGCAATTCAAAACATACTCAATGTTCTCATTGTGACTTCTATATAAGATGTTCTACTTAAGAAACCATAAGAAGAGAAAGATGTTACTTTTGCAAACCATAAGAAGAGAAAGATGAAGTTGTGACAGTGCTTGTGAGGGATGGCGTCGAGCCAGGAAGAGGGATATATATATATATATATATATATATATATATATATATATATATATATATATATATATATATATATATATATATATATATATATATATATATATATATATATATATTGATAGACGTGGGGGCATGGGGTGGGGTTGTTTTTTTCTTTTTTAGTTTTTTAATTATTAGAAGAATAAAAAGAAAAGGAAATAAAAAAAAGGTAATAAAGTCTTTTTACATGGACGAAAGACCCCCATGAACGATTTCAAAACCATAGGGACTTCAGTGTTCGTTTCCTTACATATCAACTTTCCATTACTTGGACCAAAAGTGTAACCTGGGGCATGTTGAGAAAGTGTGGAGCCCAATCTGAACCGGAGGAAGACCCAAGTTAACCGAAGTGGAACAATTGTCTGAAGCAACCAGAAAACAAAGGCGAGACGAAGCCAGTGTTGTTAAGGTGTTCATCTCAGGCAAGTCTCCAGACCTTCAGTTTAGTAGGAGTCCTTCGCCCCAGTCAGATCAACCATGGCGGATGAAAAGTAAGAAGGGGGTGACCTTTTAGTAGATCTGCAGAAGGTTAAACCGAAGGCATGAAGATAGCAGGACTAAGGCAGCCTTGTCTTGTCCGGATCCGAAGCTATGTCCAGTGCTGAGATCCGAAGGTGTCTAATCATTCGGACCAATGAAGGTCAAACCTCGTCCGGATGAGGAAATACATCCTCAGCATGACATGAAAGAAGATATCCAAGATTGACAGTAGAAGTCAGTTGGTGACAGAATCGTTACCAGAATAAAGGACTGTGACTAAGAGATAACTTTATCCGGACCAAAGAGCGATATCCGAGGAATCCTCTCATCAGTATCTCATGCAGATCATGGTTCATCGTGGCAACAATAGCCTTGTGCTATGGTCACATGAATAAACGTATCAATAGCAGGAGAAGATGAATCTGCAGTATCCTCTAACCGAAGCTAAGTCCGGAAGAAGAAGTTCTTTGTTGAAGGAAGAGTTGACCCTTGCACAAAGTGGAGTTCGAAAGAAGGTGTAGAAGCACAAGTCGGACAGTTGCAGTTTGAAGGGAAGATCCCGACCGAAAACAAATAGGGTCCCTCAACCGAAGGCAAGGCGTCGGTTGTACCCAGTATTAGTGTTGTCACATCTCATCTCAGAAGAATCTTGGGAACATGCAAGGAACAATACCTTATGACAGGGGCAACATGGGAAGCATGGTGTTGTCAGCTTTATCAGTCTATAAAGCGACAAGATGTAGGGCTAGTTTTTCCTTTTGCTTTTTCCCGCCCAAAGACTTGCGTGTTGAAGCTTTCATATCCCGCTATTTATACATCTCAGCTACAACTCATTGTAACATGTTAAACATATCAAAGATATGAGTGTAGTAATAGTTTCTCTCTTGTAAATCATTGAAGTTTATCAATGACGTCTCTCTCGTTCCTCACAGTGGACGTAGCCCAAAACGATGTTGGGTGAACCACTTTATATCATTGTGTTTATTGTTCTCAATCATTATTCATTACCCACTATCCAAGATAGTTGATTGAACGTTTGTCGAAGTACTTGGTCGTGTTCATTGATGCCCTTCCGCTGCACCCAACAGGGCAAACCACAGGGACCGATGGTGTAATTACCTCTATTATATATATATATATATATATATATATATATATATATGGATAGGTTCAACATATAACCAAATTATATTGGCTAACCATAGAACCACGTGAAAAATGCCCATGTTCATTTATGAACATATGTAATTTTCATGTTCATAGATGAACATGTTCATAAGTGAACATGGAAAATTTTCATGTGGTTCTATGGTTAGCAAGTATAATTTGGTTCTATATTGTACTTGTCGCTATATATAAGTGAACATGGAAAATTTTCACGTGGTTATGTGTGAAGATTCTTGCATGATCCAAACACAAATTATAAGAAATCAATAATCAAGGAAAGAAATTTTCTAAGATAGGCATTTCTAAACAACATCAAACACATCAAGATTAATCAACAACTTAAAGAAAAGATGCAACACATATGCTTTTAATTCCCAATCTCAAGTCAATCCCAACATCTAATATCTCACAATCTAGCCTATTTAACTGGTGAGCACATATATCACATTATACACTCCCAACTTGATTTACAAATAGTGAAACAATTGAACATGTGTAAACAATAAGAATATATCACACTTTATGCTCTAAACTTAGTCTCCCAAGCACTAAATTCGACCACATATGTACCACATGTGGAGTAGCAACTCCTAAATACGCATGAGGCTAGTCAAGAATGTGATCACAAATCAACCTAAAAGGAAGACCTCAAGTTCCAAATTTGGGTACCCATGAGTGTCACACAAGTCTCAACCCATCCTAAAATGGATTCATATGATCATGATTCAAAATCTAATCAAAACAATAATATTTGTCCCTATATTAAAAACTCTTTAAGAAAATTCTTTCGTGAATGCACACGTATTACATATAGTATACACATAGCAAATGCACATAGGAATTAAATAATAGGAAAGTTCAAATTATATTATATAGTTAAGGATATGTGGTATTATGTAATGAACTCACCTCAGTAATGTAAATTCATTACTCCACTTCTAGTGACGTTTGGATGTCTAATATTCACTCGAATATCAACATAGATTAAGTAATTAATTGTTAATTGTTTTTTAATCACCTAAGTTACGTATCTACGCTTATGCAACTCATTTTATCATTTACATATAACCTCAAGCTCATGGAAGAATATTGAATAACTGTAGTTAAAACGGACCAAACATGAAAAGGTTCATATGTACAAGCAGAAAATTACACAATCGAGTTGAATTACACTATGATTTGACTTGATCAAGTTAAATCGTCTAATTTTCACAACTCAAGTGTATATGCCAAACATGCTTCCATTACACATCTAATTTGATTCTAACATTTCTAATGCAACTTCGAATGATTAATCATAATTCAAATATTACCTAATTAACATCCTAAATACAATACTAACTAAATGATTTATAAGCTAAATGAAGATCCAAATGCTTTAATTTTATTTCACTAACTAGAATATCAAAACTTCAATTCATGGAGCTAATCTTCATAAAGTTTCCAAAATGATGGTTCCACTAAATAGTTACTAACTATATTATTAACATGAATTGTTAATCCAATGAATTAAACCAATTCATATCTAAATATTGGTTCACAATCATAATAAAGACTCTTGAACTCAAATCTAAGCTTGTAAACCTTCATATAACCTAATATGAGTTGCTAGCATCACGAATCAAAGTTATCAACTTAAATTGAGAATTCAAATCACAATTATAAGCTAGAACATTGATCAATTTCATTTTCCAAAGCTTCAATTCATCAATTCATAAATCTAGGGTTCAAGCAAAATCATGAGAGTTCCATAACATTATAAACTTGATTTCAAGCAAAATCAGGAGATATTATTAATAGATTTGTGAACTAAATATGAAATACTAACTATAACTTCAATATAAATCATAAATCACCAAAGAAGTTGGATTTGTGTAGAATTCCTAAACCTATTTCACAATATAAGGAGGATGAATGGATATTGCTACTGTTCTAGAATTTATTTGATGATTCAAGCACTAGATTCAGACAACGACTCCAATCAAACTCCCAATTCAATATTTGATTTTAAAATATCCTCTTAATATCTCTTTCAAGCTCCAAATCCTTCAAATGAAAGAGAGTATGGGGTTTAATTCATAGGTTTTCATAGTTTGGCAAAAAAGGTCTCCAAAATTTGATTTCTCACAAATGATCCCAAATTGACTTCAAATGAATGAGAGTATGGGGTTTAAGTCATGTGTTATGAAGTGCTTCAGACTACCTTCTAGCCTCGGTTTCGGTCTTCTTTTAGTTACCTTTCAAATCTCAAAGGTGCCACAACCTCTACATCAGTCCATAACACACCTAAGGTCAATAGTTAACCCTTAATTCCCACATTCTTACTAATGTCCTTATTTTAAGCAACAAAACATCAGGATTATCATTCTCCCAGCTTAATGCTCGATTAACTAACCACCAGGGACCAACAACAACTAGGGTTTATAACCCCTTAAACGGATCGTAGTTCATAATCACCATCATTATTTAAAGAAATCTAAATATTACCTTTCAGTTGATGATAAGATGCACCAAATCTCTTTCCTTTACTGTTTCTTCTTCACCTTCCAGTCCCAAAAGTCCAAAGTATCATTCCTTCCTCTTACTGAAGCAAAGTTATGGCTAAAGAACCAAATGACCAACTTAAGGCCTTAAAAACCAATATGTTCAGCCAACAATCACGTCGCTATCACTATGCATAACGTCGCTAAGAGTACCACATCACCATCGCATACCACCTGACAACTGCGTCGCTACCAACATGTGGTAGAGTTGCTAAATGATCTATTTTACTTAGTTTGTACCAAACTTTCCCGCTTGCCCCCCGTTAAGCCAATTCACCATTCGCTTATTTATTAGCAGCTTACGGGACCTAGTGTTACACTAAGGCAGACAAAGGGGAAGCACCGACATGACCATAACAGCACCATTCCATGAAGATTTACTTTACGGATTTATGACTCTTAATAATAAGAACTTATGATATGTTTTTCTGGAATTTTTATTTCCGCATGTTTCTAAATTTTAGACAACCCTTTATAACATTCGGTTTTAAAAATAATAAGAACTGATATGGTTATTTCAAAAAGAATAATAATAATAATACGACGTTAGAAAATTAATCTAATTACATAAGAACTTTTTATGTATATATTATTTTTGAAAAAAAAAAACAATCAACTTTTTGTTAAACGTCTAAGAGAAATAAAAAATAATTTATAATAACACATCAATTTTTATGTGCAGTTTTTTTTAGGTAGCAACCACACGTCCACATGGACTCTTCCCTCTATGCTGCTTCTATGTTCTAAGCCATAAATATTTTATCTATTATAAATCTATAGCATATATTATTAAAAGCTAGTTTTTTACATACATACTCTCTAAGATAAATATTAGCCAAAAATATGTTTTTACCAACATCTTACTCCAAAATTAATTATTTAGAACTGGATGATGAAGTGTAAGTTACGACTTATGAGAACATGACATAAATATGATTCGTATCCTTGAAAGGGGTGTTAGACCTAAACCCCAAATTTGCTTATAAATAATTTTACACCGAACGAAATAATTGTGTTATTTCGAAACAAAATTTTCCTCTTCGTGTGATATACAATACTTTTTTCTTTGTTACCCAAAAGGCTTTAATTTTTATTACCCTCACTATCCTGTTTAAAAGGATCCGGTTACTTTCGTAGTTCTTTAAATATAAAATTATTTAAAATTTCCATGAAAACGTTATATATCTAATGGTGAAACCATATCATTACATTATGATTCAGGTGAACGGTTATTTTTTTTATGAGATGAAGAGAAAAGAACCAACGAAAATTATTGAAGGTATGTGAGAGTGTTTCAAGGGTGATTGTCTCTAATTTTTGTTATTCCAAAATTAGTAGTGAGTTTTCTTTTTAGAGTAGGCTTAAAGATAGAACATCTTTGAGAGGCGTTGGGTGTGCGGTTGTACAGGACCTGTCTCGTCCAGTGGGGTATTACAAGTTCAATACATCACCATAGTTCAACTACAACTACTACTATAGATTTCCCAAAAGTAGTTCTTCTAGGCTTCCCAAAAAGGTCTTCTAAACTTTACCACCTTCACCTGAGTACATAACATTAAAACACATATATACGTGAGTCATAAAGCCTTGTGAGTAACATGAGTTTTTGACCTAATTTGAAATAAGTCTTAAAGTAAGAATAACATACTACAATCATAGTTCATTTTCTTGACAAAACAAAATTGATGGAAGCACGCAATTCATATATCAACATCTACTATGTACGGGCACCCTCGTACAACATTCCCTTCCCGACATGGAACTAATCCATCCGTAAGGGCGTGCTGGCGTAACTTTATCCATCCTTTCATGGAAAAGAACACGTCTACCATAAGGGCGTGCTCAAGACAACTACTTCGCGACGGGAGGTACCATCCCAGTAGTCTTTTGACCTTCCTTCCTTACGGGTAAGGTCCTAGTCCGGACATCTTTCACCAACACACATTCATTCCTTACTGCACATTCATCACTAGCTAAACACATTGTAAGACCCGTATCCTGATTATAACATATACTTAAAATAAGAGTGTTAGGAATTATATGATTTTTGGTAGTTAAAAAGCTAAGAAAAACTTTAGTTACAATTTCATATGAAAATCAGCATTTTGTGTAGTTTTTAGAAAAATCATAATTAATTCTAGAAAAATCGTTTGGACCTCAAACCAGTGCACAAAGTTTACAAATTGAGTCTAGTACAATTACCAAAAATAATAGTAAGCTTGAAAATGACATTATCTATGGTAAAAAATGCAATCTTTACTGATTAGTTCGGAATTGACAGATTAGATAGTCTGTTTTCAAAAATTCATAATAAATCATAGAAAAATCGTATAAATACGTAAAATACATCCCTGGAAAGGTATTGAGATAAATTTCTGGAATATCAAATAAAAACGTGAATTTCATGGGTTTAAAGTCGGCTAAACCAGTCTTGAATAGACTGATTCTAGAAGGTATTAATTTCAACAAAGTTATATTATTAAAATCTTTTGTCAAAAGTGTCATGCCATTTTTTATTCAAGAATTCAAGTATAAATACCCCTCAAAACATCTCATAAACCACACAACTAAATCTCAATCCAGTATATAGAGGTTTCTAAGCACTAGAGTGTAAGCAAGTGAGCAGAAGGAAGCTTAAAAGCCTAACGAAGGAGTTATAGATCTCGACGACTGGTCATAAGGTAACTACAAACCTTTCTATAGCTTAATTAGATATTGTAAAATAGTTTTTCTTAAGAAGTAGAATATTTAATAAGTATAATATATATTATATTATACTCATTTCTAACAATAGTAAACAAAAACCTTAAAATGTCGTTATTATAACAATTCGAAATTTCCGAAAATAATACCGATTGATTTACTTACGAGGACGGTGACTAGGCCGATTACTTGGGATCTGGTTGTTGGATTTTCCGAAAGGCTAAAATGCTGAAAGGATCCTGCCACCCCATCTAATCTTATACCTAGCCGTTCTTTATTTGATAAATCATGGAGTATCATATTGGAATTATTGAAGGGTTTAATGATGCGACTATAATATAGTTAAGGATTAAGAAATGATAGATTTCTTATTATGTTAACAGCTAAAGTTGAAGGAAATACAAAGCCGAGAAAGATAAACGATATAGTCAACTATAATCAGGTGAGTCTTCTCACTATACTGTAGGTGATATTGCATGCGTAGGAAGGAAGATATGTTAGACTAAGGTGATCTTACCTGTTATGATAATTGTATGAATTACTGCTATGATAATGATTGTTTGTGGACGGAACGGGATAGCCCGCGAGCTAATAGGCGGAACGGGAATAGCCTGCGAGTCATTAGACGGAACGGGAAAAGCCTGCGAGCGATAAGACAGAACGGGAACTGCCCGTGAGTCTTCAGGCGGAACAGGGATAGCCCGTGAGTCTCACAGACACATGAATGGTTATTGTGTGTTGTATGTTATGTGATGGATCGTATGGTATTTTGAGGAACTCACTAAGCTCCGTGCTTACCCTTTCCCTATATAAACTACTGTTTCAGGTACATCAGGTACCATGGATGGCAAGACGTGACGTGTATACACTGTGCTGCTTCATTGGAGGACTGTTTTTGAATGGATGTTCCGCTATATTGTGATTTCCTTAACTTTTGTTAATCCTGGGATGTTTTCATTAAACTTATAAGTTATAGAATTTTGTCAAAATTAATTAAGTGGCTTTTCTTATATTGAAGTATCCGTTTAATTTTTTTTAATTTTACCCTAAAATTTTGGGATGTTACAAGTTGGTATCAGAGCACAGCTTGAGAGAATCAGGCTCACTTAGTGAGTTCTGGACTCAAGTTGAGGCTTAAGAGTTTTCTTAAAACATTTTTACGAAATAAAGATGTTTTATGAAGGGTGAACTGAAGACACAGTGTGTACCGCCAGCCGACGCCAGTATGAGAAAAGGGTTAAGTATTTAATATTATGGATGTTAAAAAAAACATATGGTATATGTTTGCTAAAATGCCTGGTAGAGATCACACATTGATGTATTATTATATGCTATTTGCTAATAGAACTGTATGCTAGTGCCGATAGGTTGCTTAGAGATTTCCATTAAGTTGTATACAATATGGACTGAATAGTCATAGAATGTGTGAGTTGACCTTATTGCATGTTCCTTGTTTGGTTGTTGCCTTAGGGAAGATTCTCTTATTTGAAAGACTGTTTAGTTCGATATTGTATACAACTAAGTTCGCGAAACAATTTGTCATCACTGGAGGAAGTTCCGTCTTAGTTAGAATAGCAGGGTGGGGGTGGGATTCCAAGTATTCCTAGAAGGGTTGACATATGCCTTGTAAGGGCATATGTGTTAAAATTATCGGTGAGAAGCGAATTGGATATTTCGAGACGGGTCTTGGAACGAACATGGATAGGTGTGGAAGGTAGTAGTAGAGCTCCTACTATCGAAAGCACAGGATCTGCGTTTGATTCGGGAGTTCGTCACGAAGGATCCAAGGAGCTGAGTATGTGAGTGTCTAGCATAGTTGACTTAAATGCTAGTGTAATGTGGTAAACCTTTATCCATTCGATTGGTGAATGTTGATTGTGAGGTTCAGTAGGAACAATTAAGATGTGATCATACCAGTTTGGTTGGACCGATCATGCTTAAGTTGATTACTGAGCTTAAAGACTGTTGAAAGGGAGAATGTCAAAGTGCTATTGTGGTAGCTATTTTTCATGCAACTAATGGGCGCACAAGTCAGACAGGGACTAGAGGATGCAAGGGTGAGTTTTCCAACTCACGGTCAAAGAGGTGCAATCGGCACCTGAGATGATAGCGGGTACTTTTGAGTCGACTCTGTACATGCCTGGTGCTGTGTAATAGTGGGGCTACCTACCCTTGTATTGATCTTGCTTGAGTTATTGATCAGGTCGTGTGGGTTGAGAGTCTGGATCACTCGCACGTGATTGAGGTAATTGACGATAGAGGTGTTGAGTAGGGTCGCAAGCGGATGAGTAACATATGGTGGTTGATGTAAACGTCTTTACATTATCGAAACATGTTTATTGAGATGGTGTTTGCCCCTGATGCAAGTTGTTGGCTGAGCAGAGTGGGCTTGGTTTTTGTTCGAGAGTAAGAGCTCGTAAAAAAAATTATAAATCGAATAAACAGACTTGGACTTTAGTCCAAGTGGGGGAGGAATACAAAATTAAGGGAACAACATGAATATTATATTGAATCGATGAAATTATTAAAATTATAGTAACACGTCAATACATTTAATTCATTACTACAACTTTATATTAATACATTAAGAAAAGTTTACAGAACTACTAACCTAAACCGGAGAATCAGAAAGAAGCGAGAAAAGATATTCTACACTCCAATCTTTGTCATCATTAGGTTGACTTGTACCTTCTTGAGGATTTGGAAGGGGTATGCTTTCAGTTATTGGAGGAGGAGCTCCAAGGTATGGGGTCTCGATAGGGTTGGAACTTGTAACCCCATGATTAGGGGCTACATATTGACTCATTTGGGGCGTGTGTAAGTAGGGCAGTGATGAGGAAGGGCTCTAATTCGGAACCAGTTGGGGGTAGCTATAAGAAGGAGGAAACCAGGCTAGGTCACCTACAAAGCCTCAAAAATTCTCCTCACTCGAAGACTCGAGTAAACCAGGGTTAATACTACTCATACCAGAATTAGATGGCGGAGATTGCTGCTGTGTATGAGTTCTTGATGAAGTTTCCCCCTTTTCTTGAATTTTTATTTTCCTAAATACAACCTTATGAGCAGTTTGTATTAGCTTCTTTGTGCCGTCTGTTAGACCCGATTGTGACCCTTCAATTATCGCTTCTTTTTCTTTTTTTAGGTTGGGTATTAAATCTCCCGATAATTATGTTGCCTCAATAAATTCATTACCAAATTCCTGTGGCACAAATAACTATAGTAATTTCAACCTTATGATATAAAGGAATTAAGAAAATGTAGTTCTTTACCTCAGCACGATCAATAAGGGTTTGCAAACTCGTAAGTTGTCATTGGGGCCAATGATTGATACCTAATTCTCTACAACGTTTTTTTAATTGTGTCGTTCCAATGTTGAGTTCCTTCGCAGCTTTCTCAATTGGTTCGTTAAAGTGTTCAGCTATTATTTCCCTACTTAATAAATGTCTGAAACCTCTTCCACTGCCACCTGCTATGTTTTCTAAACTAGAAGGTTCCAATCCAATTGTATTGTTATCATTCTGGATCATTTGAACATGATCCTGATTTTTTGACCCAAAGATGGACATTGATTCATCAAAATTAGTGGCCTCTATCGGTAATAATTGTTGGTTTTCAACTAAAATCTCAGGATTCTGAAATCCTTCTAGATTCCTTTGAATCAACCGAAGATGATCTTGATATTGAAAACCAACCCCAAACTCGGGATTCAATTCAATATTTATGTTATGAGTCCTCTGTAATTGATTCTCATCCTGAATACCAGCCATGAATTCTTGATTCATGGGGACAAACTCACTGCTTGTTGGGTGCACGTCCATGAATGGATTGTACTCAGTTAGACCATCCACAAATGGGTCTACAAATAACACATGTCAAATGATAAAACAAAATAGAATACTTATAAATGGATCATTCAAAAGAATTTAACCTGGTAGAAGGCATGGAGTCTGATCAAGTGCAAAGTCAGATGCATGCACCGGATCATCTGAGTTAACGTTCAACTCGGGAAAAATTTCCGGCTTATCGTGGAGATGCTCTATTGGTAGTATATCTGGAAGACTGTACCATAATTCAAAATCAAACAAAACATTAGAAAGGTAATCGAAGTATGGATGATATATGTCTAGAATGTTAGAGTCACCAAACTCTATTAAGAATGCTTGGTTTGAAGTACCCTCTCCTTGCAGAAAACCAGGTCCAGGGTTCGACAGATCGCCCATTGAAGATCTGTTTTCCATGACTCGACTTTAAATATGAGTTCGTTTACGAACAAACTAGTGATAAGAGAGGATGAGACTGAAAATGAATGATACTACATACCTGTATATATAGTATCTTGCAACTGGAACCGAAAGGACACACGGAACTGAAAGGACACCTCACGTTTTAATTACCGAAATTCAAACTAACTACAGTAGATGCGACTTTTCACTACCCCAAGTGACATTTTTTCAAAATTCCCTGCTTGATTCTGGTGAGAACGAGATAATAAAGAGACTTTTGAAATAAAACAAAATTTTATATCTCCATATAATGGAAATAGTTTAAAGAGTGTTCAGTACTCCAAAAAAAAAAATTACAAAAGATGATGTAAATTTTATATTTCGGTGAAACACAAAAATTTGAAGATTCTACAAAAATAGACTTATTTAGCCAAAAAGTATTTAAAAGAAATGTTGAATTGAGGCAAATGTGTGTTGAAATATGACGAATTCATATAAATACGAAATAGTGTTAAAATTAGGCGTTGCAAGTTAACTAGGTTAACTATGTATATAGGTAGATTAGAAAGTACTAAATATGTACTGTAGATAATAGCCGGTCAAGTCGATGTGTGGGACTGTGAGAAACAGTTAGAGTTTTTTTGTACATCTAGAGTAATTAGAAGAAAAGAAGTATGGAGTGAATGAGAATAATAGGACCTTAAGCATTATTACAGAGGTATGTGAATGTTGAAAGGGAAAGATAATTAAATCTTGTAAAGTTTCGGCAATAAGACGAGGAGGATTTTTGAAGGACACAAGGACTCGATGGGAAATACATAGAGGCGTTCGAGAATGCGGATTTCGGGACGAAATCCAAATAAGTGGGGGAGATATGTAAGACCCGTATCCTGATTATAACATATATACTTAAAATAAGAGTGTTAGGAATTATATGATTTTTGGTAGTTATAAAGCTAAGAAAAACTTTAGTTACAATTTCATATGAAAATCAGCATTTTGTGTAGTTTTTAGAAAAATCATAATTAATTCTAGAAAACTCGTTTGGACCTAAAACCAGTGCATAAAGTTTACAAATTGAGTCTAGTACAATTACCAAAAATAATAGTAAGCTTTAAAATGACATTATCTATGGTAAAAAATGCAATCTTTACTGATTAGTTCGGAATTGACAGATTAGATAGTCTGTTTTCAAAAATTCATAATAAATCATAGAAAAATCGTATAAATACGTAAAATACATCCCTGGAAAGGTATTGAGATAAATTTCTGGAATATCAAATAAAAACGTAAATTTCATGGGTTTAAAGTTGTAACGCCAAGACATGTTTTATTATATAATTATAATAAAAGGGCAAAATGGTCATTTTACCTTAGAAGGGTAATTTGGTCTTTTGGACAGAAAAAGTATTTAGTTGAAATAATATTTTGAGTTTTGGACTTAAAATGTTATAAAAACTGAATTTGAGTCGTTTTACCGAAAAAGGGTATTTTGGTCATTTGACCATGTGAAAGACCAAATATGAAAAATATTGTTGGTTGTGGCAAAAATGTAAGAAATGAAAGTTTTATTGTAATAAAACTTGATTTTGTGGTCAAAGTTCAAGAAATAGAACTTAAGGACCGAAAATGTAAGAAATTTAGGTATAAATAGAGAGTTTGACTCTCTTCTTTGACCAGCCATTGTGCAGCAACGGGAGGAGCAAGGGGGGTACGATTTCAGCAAGTTCTTGAAGAATTGAAGTGGAAAGTTGAAATCCTAGCTTGGAATTGAATATTTCTAAGCATAAAAGGTTAGTAAATTGAATTCTAACCTAAGTTTTGTGTGTGTTCATGATGAACTTTTATAGAAACTGAAATTTATGAATTTCAGTTATGATTATGTGTTTAAATTGATGTAATGCTTCCATTAAGTCATGCTAATAAGGACTTAACTCAAGAAAATGGAAGTAGATTGCTATTAGTGATGAATTTGAAGTTTGGGGTTGTTAGAACTAAGAACCCTAATTCTTCATTTTGATTGATTTGGTTGTTTTGGATGGTTGAAACCCTTGTTAAAGTATAAGGTTTTAGCCTAGAAACAAACCCCAATCGATTAAGGACTGGATTAAGGACTTAATGAGCCAAAACTGCGTGCTACAGTGCACAAATCGCGGCTGGACAGGAGACATCTGCAGGCGACAGGCGCGGTGCGCCCAAAACCCTGGCGGGGTGCGCCCAGGCGCAGTGCGCCCATGTCTGGGCGGGGTGCGCCCCTCAGACAGGGACTTTAAAATGCTAACTTTTGCTTGGCTTGTCCGTTTTAGCTCAAATTTGGACCATAGGCTCGTTATGGTCTGAAAAGTTTGGGAAAATTTTTAGATTGAGTTTCCGACCCCTCGGGGGCATTGTAGACCGATCCGAATGCCTCGGTGAATAGTAAAATTCATATAAAGTTAGTAAACGGAAAGTTTATTAACTAGGCATTATTTATAACGATATTGTATTGAACTCTAGTGTATTAGAGTCAATGTAGATGATTATTAACCTATTATCATTTGGTATATAAATGGATAAATAGGTATGGGACAAAATGGTTGTGGTGCACGCAAAGGCAAGAAACAACCGAAATTGAAACGCAGCTAGTATTCAGGTGAGTAATCTCACTGATATCATATGTGATATATGATGATTGATTTGTTACAGGTTGAAACGGCTTCGGGGGACGAAAATGACAAGTGTAAAATATATGTAAAAGACAATACCAGATAAGCCGTGAGTCATTGCGATGACAAGAACGGAGCTGTGAGTCAATACATATATATTTACATTATGAAATGACAAGACCGGAACCAGCCGTGAGTCAATAAAATGAAATGACAAGACCGGAACCAGCCGTGAGTCAATAAAATGAAATGACAAGACCGGAACCAGCCGTGAGTCAATAAAACTTATATAGACAAGACCGGAACCAGCCGTGAGTCTAGGCAACAGCGGGATTTTCCTGTGAGCCATAACTAATTCTGGATGCTATATCCAATGGGTGCGGCCTTCGGGCTATGATTCCGGTGCGGCCTTCGGGCTATGTCTCCGATGCGGCCTTCGGGCTATGATATTTGGTGCGGCCTTTTTGGCTATGATTTTGTTACAGGTACATGGTGCGGCCTTTTGGCTATGATATCGGGTTATTAAACCCAGCTAGTGCGGCCTGCGGGCTATGAATTATATACTGATAATGTTTTGGTGCAGCTTATATAGCTATGACACAGGGTGCGGCTTATTTAGCCATGATATATGATGCAGTCCATTGTGACTAAGAAATATGGGACAGAAATGGTTAGACATGATTATAGATGCAAATAATTAACGTGGCTTGTTAATTACAGGTCACTATGATTCAGCATGTAGGGCTACAGAATAGGATGTGAAATCCTAGAGTATATATGGTCAGCCAGTAAGGCTAGGAGTTTGGATTCGAAATCCAGACAGTTATATGATTGTATTTTGATACATGTTATTTGCAGATTTGATTACTCACTGAGCTTTATAGCTCACGATATTTGTTACTGTCCCTACAGGTTAGCATGATACTGATAGGGGACAAGATAGAGTCCGTGACTTTGAAGTGGGACTCATAGATGCTGTCGGTAGCAGCCCGGCTTTAAAGGAGACATGGTATTTTATACTCTCCTTGATACACTTGTACCCGTTTTTATTAAAATATACCCCTTTGTTATGGTTTTATGTATTGAAACCTTTGTTAAAAATGAAAAAAAATTTCAGGGGTGTTTTTGTTTTAAAAGCCGGGTGTTACAAGTTGGTATCAGAGCCGTGGTTTAAGTGAACTAGGTGTCTATAGAGTAGATTCCTGGACTTAAACCCTGAGACAGTAGACATGATGAACTGTTAGGTGTATATAAATTTTTATTATACATATATAACCTAACTATTGCTGACTTCTAATGTATAAGAAGTACGAGCAGCGAGTATTACTGGGAGAAATTTAGGGCGCGAAGCTCTAGGAAATGGACCAGCTCATTCTTGAGACTCCGTTGGATGAGGAGCAAAAAGGGGACGAATAGCAGAAATCCACATGTTGGGCAATATTAGCTGATGTGGTCAGAAAAAGAAATCGGTTGCTCACCCTGATTGATATTCAAGGTGAAAGAACAGTAGTTGAGACTACAAGAAAAGCAGAAAACGATTAGTGGATGCTTCAGGAGAAGTTGCCACAGACCGGTCCAACCTAAAAAGGAAGGGACCAAAACCGAGCAGTTATGTATTGTGATCAATGCAGGAAAGGCACTAAGGAAAATTGTAGAGTTGAAACTCTACCGTTGACATGCTGAAATTGCAGATGATAGGAGCAGATTGCTCGAGCTTGTTGTATGGGACGGAAGTGGTTCCAGCGAGGAACTATAGATCACTTCCTTATGACATACTCACATGCTAAATGTGGAGTAACGGGTGGTGAACCCAGGAAAGAAAGAAGGAACGAATGGTCGAAAAGGACCAGTGGTGCCTTGATCATTCCAGCAGATTATGGAAGAAACTCGTGAGGAGAAAGATATGATCTCCGATGTAAATGTTTTGAATATAACTTCGTGTATGTTATATGTGATCCATGAAGCTATGCTTTGGATCGGTGACACTGATGTCGTGATTGGATATTTCATCAACGATTATGGATGAAATTTTGGAAGTAGCTATAGCAAATAGCAAACATGTTCTAGATATTGAACACCTGGAAGGTAGATTGCCTAGGATTTACGGGACCATTTTCCCTATGAATCTGAAGCCGATGACTACCAGTGAATTTGAAGCAGTTGTGCTTATGAATTGGTTAGCAATGGATTATGCTAACGTGAATTGTAGAAATAAGAACAGTATGGTTCTTGAAACAGAAATGAGCGGATGAAAATCCATGGTGAATGACCGTTGTTGAGAATACCGGTTATTTTCCTTTGCTTAAACTCGGAAAAGAGTTAGTAAAGGAATGATTTTGTAGTTGGCATACGTGGTATGGGCCAAGCTAAATAAAACAGTGATAGTAATTCACTACTTTGAATAAATTCTCGGATGGTTCTTTTGAAAAGAACTTCCAAGATTCCTGCCAGATTGGCAAGAAGAGCTTATGATTAAGCTGGTCTTGGGAGCCGTTCCTGTTATCTAGGCTCTATATTGATTAGCCTCTGCAGAGATGGCAGAGTGGTAAAACAATCGGAAGAAATTGTTTTTGAATTGGGATCTCATATGGCCGAATGTGTCATCGTGTGGAGCCCTATCTGTTTGAAAAAAAGAAAGATAAGTTAATGTATATGTACATTGACTACTGAGAATATGATGTTCTCGAAACCAGATTGAATATGAGGTACATTGTACCAGATACTGGAGTTACTACACTGAGTTAAGTGATATGTTAAATTCTCTAAGTATGAAAATTTGGCTAAAAGAAGTTACATATTCTTTGGGCATGTTAACAATACCAGAGATGATAAAGTAGAACCAGTGGAAAGAATGATACCGTGATAAAACTGGAACCGCCTGAGGAATCTGACTGACACTGTAGTTCCTCGGATTTGGCAGGTTACTATAGGAGAGTTGTAGAAAACTGCTCCTTGATTGCTGGTCAGTTGACTAAGGTTGACTAATAAAAGTGAAAAAGTTTGGGTGGTAGAAAGACCACAAATATCTTTTCAAATGTTGAAATAAACCTTGTGTGAAGCTCCGGTGGTAGCATTATTGCTAAGCGGAGAAGATAAACTGGATTATAGAAATGCATCCAGAGTTGACTTTGGATACATGATATTGCAGTAGCAATTATGACTTTGACATTGAAGCTTTGGAGACACTACTGATGTAGTGTAAAGCTTACTGTTTATATGGATCATATAAGTTTGAAGTACTTAGTTGATCAAAAGAAGCTATATATGAAATAGCAAAGATAGATGGGTTACTTAGAGATTTCGGGTATGAAATCTTGTACCATCTCAGAAAGGCGTATGTGATTACAGATGCCTTGAATTAGAAAGAGTAACCTTTGGAGGTTACATCCACGTGTATGAACGTGGCAAATTGATTACCTGGGTTGATTCGGGTAGCACAGAAAGATGTGTGCAAGTCTGAAAACGTGAAAAGTGAATAAATGATTAAATAGTAGCGGAAGTTAGTTGGAATATCACAGTGATTTAAAACCCTTGGCGGTTGTGAATGTGAATTCGAAATTCAAACGAAACATAAAAATCATCTTGAAAAGATGCATTTTGTATCAGATATGCAGCATACCCGGGGCAATACCAAACTGTATAGGTCGATAAAACCTATGTGTTGGTGGCCGGGGCTGAAGAAAGACATTGAAAGATATGTGAAAAGTGTTTGACTTGTGGGTAACTACAGTCAAATCATTAGAAACATAGGGTTGTACGTCCTAAAGAAGAAATGGGACGAAAAATATCATAGACTTTGTAGTAAAGTCTTTGCAAGTACCGTATGGGTATGACACCACATGGGTGAATTGCAGGTTGATTGATGAAATCAGTGTAGAATTATACCGACTAAGAAGAATTTAAGAGTGGAAAGGTAGTGAAAAACTACAAAGATAAAGAAAATTGTTGACGTGCACTACAGGTGGCGACTGTATCGGATCGAGATACTAGAATTATTTGCTGAATTTAGCATTAATTCTTAGAATTATTAGCTCAAAAGTGCTAGTAAGTACTGTGTGCGAATCGCAGATGGATTGACGAGGTGAGATAATGATGCAGACCTTAGGAGTTATGCTTGAAATCTGCATAACAGACCCTAGCGGAAAACAATACGACCGTCTATCCTTGGTAGAAGTTGTAGATAAGTATAGGTATTATACTAGTGTTTTATTGACTCGTAGGAAGTATTGTTTAGACTACCGTGTTGCACGCCGAATTGCCAGACAGAAGTTGGGGAGAAGCCGTTGACTAAACCTGATATTGTATCTCAAACAGAAGAAAAGATTAGGCAAATTCGAGAAAGCTTGGAAATAGACCAAAGTCGACAAGAGTAGTATGCGGATTGTCGAGTAAAACCATTGAAACCCCAAGTAAAGGAAGATGGTGGAACTCACAGTGACCCTTCGGAAGGACTAGAAATTGATGTGGGACAAAAAGGAAAGTTGAGCCCTTTTTTATTGGACCTTTCCGTATATCCCAAAAGCAAAAATTGCGGTGTATTGATTGAAGATTCTTGATGAACTTCAAGATATTTATAAGTTTTCTATGGGTCTCATGGTTTTGAGAACATAGATTGATAAATTCTAACGAATCCCTCATGTTGAAATGAGGAAGATAAGTGATTAAGGTGCCCGGGACAACCGGAGGAGTGATATGCGGGTGGTGATATAACCACGAGATAAGAAGACTGGTATGGTTAAGTGCTTAGGCAATACCATAAAGGTTTCCATATGATATGGGAAACCGGAATTGTAACGAGAAAGAAATACCCTCGCTTGATAGTATGATTTCGGGGATGAAATCTTTTGAAGGAGGGGAGAATTTGTAACGCCAAGACATGTTTTATTATATAATTATAATAAAAGGGCAAAATGGTCATTTTACCTTAGAAGGGTAATTTGGTCTTTTGGACAGAAAAAGTATTTAGTTGAAATAATATTTTGAGTTTTGGACTTAAAATGTTATAAAAACTGAATTTGAGTCGTTTTACCGAAAAAGGGTATTTTGGTCATTTGACCATGTGAAAGACCAAATATGAAAAATATTGTTGGTTGTGGCAAAAATGTAAGAAATGAAAGTTTTATTGTAATAAAACTTGATTTTGTGGTCAAAGTTCAAGAAATAGAACTTAAGGACCGAAAATGTAAGAAATTTAGGTATAAATAGAGAGTTTGACTCTCTTCTTTGACCAGCCATTGTGCAGCAACGGGAGGAGCAAGGGGGGTACGATTTCAGCAAGTTCTTGAAGAATTGAAGTGGAAAGTTGAAATCCTAGCTTGGAATTGAATATTTCTAAGCATAAAAGGTTAGTAAATTGAATTCTAACCTAAGTTTTGTGTGTGTTCATGATGAACTTTTATAGAAACTGAAATTTATGAATTTCAGTTATGATTATGTGTTTAAATTGATGTAATGCTTCCATTAAGTCATGCTAATAAGGACTTAACTCAAGAAAATGGAAGTAGATTGCTATTAGTGATGAATTTGAAGTTTGGGGTTGTTAGAACTAAGAACCCTAATTCTTCATTTTGATTGATTTGGTTGTTTTGGATGGTTGAAACCCTTGTTAAAGTATAAGGTTTTAGCCTAGAAACAAACCCCAATCGATTAAGGACTGGATTAAGGACTTAATGAGCCAAAACTGCGTGCTACAGTGCACAAATCGCGGCTGGACAGGAGACATCTGCAGGCGACAGGCGCGGTGCTCCCAGGCGCAGTGCGCCCATGTCTGGGCGGGGTGCGCCCCTCAGACAGGGACTTTAAAATGCTAACTTTTTCTTGGCTTGTCCGTTTTAGCTCAAATTTGGACCATAGGCTCGTTATGGTCTGAAAAGTTTGGGAAAATTTTTAGATTGAGTTTCCGACCCCTCGGGGGCACTGTAGACCGATCCGAATGCCTCGGTGAATAGTAAAATTCATATAAAGTTAGTAAACGGAAAGTTTATTAACTAGGCATTATTTATAACGATATTGTATTGAACTCTAGTGTATTAGAGTCAATGTAGATGATTATTAACCTATTATCATTTGATATATAAATGGATAAATAGGTATGGGACAAAATGGTTGTGGTGCACGCAAAGGCAAGAAACAACCGAAATTGAAACGCAGCTAGTATTCAGGTGAGTAATCTCACTGATATCATATGTGATATATGATCATTGATTTGTTACAGGTTGAAACGGCTTCGGGGGACGAAAATGACAAGTGTAAAATATATGTAAAAGACAATACCAGATAAGCCGTGAGTCATTGCGATGACAAGAACGGAGCTGTGAGTCAATACATATATATTTACACTATGAAATGACAAGACCGGAACCAGCCGTGAGTCAATAAAATGAAATTACAAGACCGGAACCAGCCGTGAGTCAATAAAATGAAATGACAAGACCGGAACCAGCCGTGAGTCAATAAAACTTATATAGACAAGACCGGAACCAGCCGTGAGTCTAGGCAACAGCGGGATTTTCCTGTGAGCCATAACTAATTCTGGATGCTATATCCAATGGGTGCGGCCTTCGGGCTATGATTCCGGTGCGGCCTTCGGGCTATGTCTCCGATGCGGCCTTCGGGCTATGATATTTGGTGCGGCCTTTTTGGCTATGATTTTGTTACAGGTACATGGTGCGGCCTTTTGGCTATGATATCGGGTTATTAAACCCAGCTAGTGCGGCCTGCGGGCTATGAATTATATACTGATAATGTTTTGGTGCAGCTTATATAGCTATGACACAGGGTGCGGCTTATTTAGCCATGATATATGATGCAGTCCATTGTGACTAAGAAATATGGGACAGAAATGGTTAGACATGATTATAGATGCAAATAATTAACGTGTCTTGTTAATTACAGGTCACTATGATTCAGCATGTAGGGCTACAGAATAGGATGTGAAATCCTAGAGTATATATGGTCAGCCAGTAAGGCTAGGAGTTTGGATTCGAAATCCAGACAGTTATATGATTGTATTTTGATACATGTTATTTGCAGATTTGATTACTCATTGAGCTTTATAGCTCACGATATTTGTTACTGTCCCTACAGGTTAGCATGATACTGATAGGGGACAAGATAGAGTCCGTGACTTTGAAGTGGGACTCATAGATGCTGTCGGTAGCAGCCCGGCTTTAAAGGAGACATGGTATTTTATACTCTCCTTGATACACTTGTACCCGTTTTTATTAAAATATACCCCTTTGTTATGGTTTTATGTATTGAAACCTTTGTTAAAAATGAAAAAAAATTTCAGGGGTGTTTTTGTTTTAAAAGCCGGGTGTTACAAGAGTCGGCTAAACCAGTCTTGAACAGACTGATTCTAGAAGGTATTAATTTCAACAAAGTTATATTATTAAAATCTTTTGTCAAAAGTGTCATGCCATTTTTTATTCAAGAATTCAAGTATAAATACCCCTCAAAACATCTCATAAACCACACAACTAAATCTCAATCCAATATATAGAGGTTTCTAAGCACTAGAGTGTAAGCAAGTGAGCGGAAGGAAGCTTAAAAGCCTAACGAAGGAGTTATAGATCTCGATGACTGGTCATAAGGTAACTACAAACCTTTCTATAGCTTAATTAGGTATTGTAAAATAGTTTTTCTTAAGAAGTAGAATATTTAATAAGTATAATATATGTTATATTATACTCATTTCTAACAATAGTAAACAAAAACCTTAAAATGTCGTTATTATAACAATTCGAAATTTCCGAAAATAATACCGATTGATTTACTTACGAGGACGGTGACTAGGCCGATTACTTGGGATCTGGTTGTTGGATTTTCCGAAAGGCTAAAATGCTGAAAGGATCCTGCCACCCCATCTAATCTTCTACCTGGCCGTTCTTTACTTGATAAATCATGGAGTATCATATTGGAATTATTGAAGGGTTTAATGATGCGACTATAATATAGTTAAGGATTAAGAAATGATAGATTTCTTATTATGTTAACAGTTAAAGTTGAAGGAAATACAAAGCCGAGAAAGATAAACGATATAGTCAACTATAATCAGGTGAGTCTTCTCACTATACTATAGGTGATATTGCATGCGTAGGAAGGAAGATATGTTAGACTAAGGTGATCTTACCTGTTATGATAATTGTATGAATTATTGCTATGATAATGATTGTTTGTGGACGGAACGGGATAGCCCGCGAGCTAATAGGCGGAACGGGAATAGCCTGCGAGTCATTAGACGGAACGGGAAAAGCCTGCGAGCGATAAGACAGAACGGGAACTGCCCGTGAGTCTTCAGGCGGAACAGGGATAGCCCGTGAGTCTCACAGACATATGAATGGTTATTGTGTGTTGTATGTTATGTGATGGATCGTATGGTATTTTGAGGAACTCACTAAGCTCCGTGCTTACCCTTTCCCTATATAAACTACTGTTTCAGGTACATCAGGTACCATGGATGGCAAGGCGTGACGTGTATACACTGTGCTGCTTCATTGGAGGACTGTTTTTGAATGGATGTTCCGCTATGTTGTGATTTCCTTAACTTTTGTTAATCCTGGGATGTTTTCATTAAACTTATAAGTTATAGAATTTTGTCAAAATTAATTAAGTGGCTTTTCTTATATTGAAGTATCCGTTTAATTTTTTTTTAATTTTACCCTAAAATTTTGGGATGTTACACACATAATATCAATTCAATATTTATACCAAACATAATCCAAGATATAAGGAGGTTCATAGTTCACACAAAACATTACTCACTAATAAAATTCCTAAATTCATTAGATAAATCATTTGAACAAACACTTGGTTGTTATGTACCCAGAAAATCCACATGTACTCGCCTTGAGGTTATGGAAGATTTAATTATGCTTCCAAAGTCCCCTTTCCTCTCCCTTGATATTCAAATGTGTGATCACCACCTATTCGCATAATATAATACACTTTCAATACCTAACATTCATTATTTTCCTCATATCAATGACTCCTTAGAGTACTCAACCCATTAAGTTATATTATCACAACTTTATGCTATTAGAACCCAAGTATGGTTATAACTATCTTAATTCTTTCTCAATTACTCCTTTATCTTAGCATCATATTATCTGACAATTTCTACCAAAACAATGATAATCATAATCATAACTTTATTTCTTGTCCCATATTATGCTGCATCATAGTACTCTTTAATTTCAATACTATTATCACCACGTTTCTTAATTAACAATGCTTAAATATCATTATAGAATCATCATATATCCATAATTTCTCAATTTATCAAATTTGAATCACCGTCCATATAGAATAATTCATTATATTAATTCCATGGTGTTTCAAGTGAAACTTTTATGAACTACATACCATCTAAGCATTCGGAACACAATAGCAATACCAATTTCACCAAATCTTTTCATTCCCAAAAATTAGGGTTCATGCTCTAATTTAAATCATGAATTAACTCAAACAAATTGGATTGAAATGTTTCTTACCTTGTTAGAAGTGTTTTTCCACAAAAAGCCCCTTAATTGCTCTTGAAACAATGCCTTGATTTGAATTATACACACTCAAACACTAAGAACACAACTAGTGTTCTTGGGAGAGTTTTCTAGTGAAAATGGAAGTAAAAATGTTGAAAACTCTTACTTTCCCGTATACATTGAGTTGGGACCAAGTATAATTACACTTGGCAAGTCCTACAGGTGATTAGATGCAAAAGTGGGATAGTTTTAGTCGGTTCACGCGCCTGCACGCGCTGAATAAAGTTGGCCTCGCAACAGTCCATGCAACCCGCGTGGATTTCCATATATTACTTGCGCGACCCGCACGCCTTAACAGGGAGTCTGGTTTGGACATGCCCAAAATCTCGACCCACGTGTCTTCTCCTTGTTTTCCCATGCGACCCGCTTGTGTCTTTTTTAACACTTAACCATTTTCTTTAACTTTTCTTTTCCTCTTTGCAGTCTATACCCAACTTCCCAAGGTCCTAACTATCTCATATATTATCCGATTTCGACAAGCCATATATGTGCAGAAAGATAAGAAAAAGATCTACAACTTTCTCGTACTGAAATTCTTTCAGCTCTAAATGTATTTCTCGGTATTCAATTACAAACCTGGTCACTTCCTGATTTGTAGCACTTTTAGTCCAACTTCAAACTCCCATAACTCATTCATTCCAACTCCAAATGTCTCAATTCTTTTTCCGGTATTCTTATAATTTCAAATACTCCATTTTCATAATGTAAGAAATCCAATTCAAACTCTATCTCGAGTTATTCATTTGCAAACTTTCAATAAGATCATATTTACCTCATCACATTTCCATTGTGAGTTTCATTCTTAATTCTTGTGCATCTGACCACATTGCACGTAAAAGCTATTAAGAACTTATTACTTGACTTAATTTACACATTTTCATAATAGCATGCATTTGGATAATTACTACTTCTCATTAAGTACTTAATAAGGAATTTAAGAACAACAATCATTATTACATAATGTTTAGCATGTACCAAAAGTTTTGATCATTACATTTAGTATTTCTTCAATCAATCTTAGATGATGGGATCAGGATTTATAGAATATGTTTGTGTATCTTTGTATGTTGTGGACATTCACTATTTATAGCCAAAAGTTTAGAATCCTCATTAAACTCTAATAATCAATTAGTTATATAGATTTATGACGACAAATAGTCATTTTGTAACTTACCAAACATATAATACCCATATTAATGGTTAGTAATTTATAATAAAATAATATTTATCATTATAAATTCTAACAGAATGTAGAAAAAACAAATAGAAAAAACCGATGATACTTTAGTTAGTTTGTTTGTTAAACTTACACTTTTATCCTTAAAACATTCTCTCGTATTATTTTAAGCTATGTTTTATGAATTAACAAAATGGGTAAAACGATATAAAAAGAAATAATCAAACCAAAAATAACCAAAAAAGTTAAGGGCATTTCTATAAATAACCCATACCGAAAACAACGAATTTTTGTGATATTATCCAGTTGATGGATTGTTAGAAATTGGGGATTAACAATGGCTTGGATCTCTGAAAATCGTGTGAACACTTTCAAATCAAAGTATTTCGATGGTACAATCGAATCTTTGATTGGATAAGATTCAAGGTATGTTCAATATCAGACAATATGTGTTGATATGAATTTTCATACCCAGATGACCAAAAACGGCTATAAAACCTGTCAAAAACTGTCACTGAGCACGTCACACGGGTCGTGTGATGTTTCTGGTTCAAATTGCTTTGTATTGCACATGAGTCGTGTAGATCTACACGGGTCATGTACTTTCTCGAAAATATTTCTGTTACAAATTGTCTTGACATTCATACGGGTCGTGTGATCCCATACGGGTCGTGTGATGTCAAAATACAATCTGTTTTCATTTAGCTTTGTGCCGAACCCCATTATTTTAGAGGAAACGATAGTGTACTTTGAATTTTGACCAAACTCAAACAAGTGTGCACTCCGTAACTTCTTTACTTATTTAATGTAAGATCACATTTTGTCAAAAAAATTAAATTCATTACACTTAAATACATATTGGTAATATACGATCACCAACACGGATCGTATTCTATTTCTTTCAAACATAAACTTTGTTCCCTGCATTTTAATGTTTCCTTTGCCAAACGCGATTAAAATATGTATGTGGATTTTTTTTTCAAAAAAATGTTTTGTAATGTATTTGCTAGAAGAATTGTCACCGATGCTAAAAGAAAATCGTAAACTGCCACGATTGCTGACAGCCTCCGACTACATCTACCGGCACCACCGCAAACGCCACCACCATCGTGATTTGTGATTAAATATAGTGGGGCCATGTGAAACCTAAAATCCAAGTATCAACGACTTTCGGAGGAAGTCGCAAGGAAACTTACGTCGTGTTTCCGTGATAGTCATGTCTTTATTTTGACTTTTTTCTCACGGATGAGTGTTTTGACTTTTGACCAACAAAATGGTAATTTTGTTATAACTAATGTTATATTTGTTAGATATTAACAACAATATTGAAAGTTTCGTATGATGTTTTAGACATTTTCTCATTTTCTAACCGTTTCTTTGTAGAAATTTGCCATTTGCAATTGTTAAAATTGAAGGCGGCAATTTTGATATATTTGTCGTTAAGTAATGGATATCTATTTCAAATAGATCTCAGAAGTACATTTTGAAAATTAGTAAAAAATGGAACATATTAAATGTTGTCATGTATCAAAACCCTTAATTAAAAAAATATATAATAGTACTTAATGTTATGGTATCTGTTAATCATTATTAATACTTAATTATTTATAATATTAAACGAATGTCAAGACTCAAGAAGGACAAAAAGTCAAAAACGTTTGCGAGTCAATACAGGCTCAAGATTATTCACGTCGATAAACAACAAGCTTTTTATCATAATAATATAACATTGGGCTTCTAACAAAGGTATTCACACAATTGTTAGAGCATCGTCATCTAAAACAATAATTCGATACTTGGAATGATTGTTATGGATTTTAAAATTAATTTTGTAGTTTTCTCTATCGAATAGCAATGTACCTTACAATAAAATATTCAAAGGTCCATTTTGTGCATCGGTTCTTGTTTTATACGATGCCCATTCCATGGATAACCATACGTATTAAAAAATAGTAATGCAAGACATGAAGAGAAGTCCACCATATGAGATAGCCCTCATGGACAAAAGATTCAATGCAACAAGAGGAAGGAAAAGGTCACCCAAATCAATGATTGAGAACCATTATATTTCCATATTCTTGAAAGTTTTACCAAACCCAAGTCTAAGAATTAATTAGTATTCTATGCTAGTCACAACTGACCAGCCACCCACCAAGATTAAATTCTGCTCCATAACAACATCAAGATGGACAAATATTCAAATCTTATAGAAATAAGTTAAAGAAAAATGTAAGATGTACACAATCAAGATAACGAGACTGTTTCCATAAACGCCAGCGATTGCTTTCATAAATGACCTCGAATCGTATAAAACTCAAGCTTGCATAGAGGAATAGAAATGAGGGGAATAAAGAAAGAGTTAATATCATGAATGGATAACGAGCATAAACGAAAACGAACTATTTGTCGTTTTTGAAAAAGAACATGATTGTATTATTAAAAATAACAATAAATTGGTAGCAAACTAAATCTTTTTGTTCGCAAAATACAATTTAACCAGTTTTTTGCAATAGATTTTAAGAAATAACCATTACATTTGTAAATCTAAGAACTAGCCACCGTCCTCAAAAATTGAGGATTTTTTATTTTTCGAAGAGGACGAAATTGGTACCCATAATCATTTGTATATTGTTTTTCCGTAAATATTATTCGAAATCTCCTAAAAACGCACATCTTTAAACAATCAACCTCCGCAAATCTTCAAGAACGGAAAGACGTGTGAGCTTTCTATTGTTTTTCTCCATATATAGTGTAATGTGAAGCGTTTTATTAAGTTTACGAGATGAAAAAGCCATTTGCAAACATTAAGAACATGTTTGAATATGTTATGATGTTAATGGGTTTCGGTTAACAGTACTTATATTGGCTAATCAGGTATAGGAACATAGTACATAAGTCATTTTATATCAGATATGTTTTTTGCATCTTTGAAATAGATGAGCATGTTCGAAATTAACTATCACATGTACGAACATCTTCAAAAATGATGATCATGTTCGAAAAGTATTACTGGAGCTATGAACGTTTTCGGAAATCAAGTGTTCAAAACCTCTTTTTGAAAGTGATATCTTCGAATTTTCAAATTGGGCAGTATGTAACTTTTTTTGTCTTTTTACAACACTAAATTGGATAGTGCTTAACATTTTGTGTCTTTATTACATGTATTATGGAAAAACAAGTCTGAATCCACGTGAAAAAACAAAACTATCCTACAAATATCCAGTGTCATAGTGTTTATAGAGGGAAAATATGTAAAAGTAGTTGGTACTCTCATATATTAGAGTTAAGTATCAATGTACTTTATTATAGTTTGTGATTAACTACTATTCATCTTATTATAACTATGCAAACCACAAATCAACACTTGTTGGGAAAAAAATACATCTTTTTAAAACGTCCTCACATTCTGAAATATGTTACGACAAGAAAAATGTATTTTGAAAATATAGTATCTTTAAAAATCTCTAAACTTTCGAAATACCTTTCAAAAAGGATAATTCAAAATATCTTATCCAAAAGATTTTAAGTTTTAAAGTATACCGGTTATTTGTACAAAAATGAGAAAATATGTTTTGTAACACTTAGCATAATACTGTCATTAATATCCCTTAAGATAATGGTATTTCGCAAATACAAAATTCTAGTTACCATATATTGTAATAACATTTCTTTTAAGCAATAGCATCTTAAGGAAAAGTAATAATTTGTCCCTAACATATGATATTAATCCTAAAGGCATAAATAGATTAGAAAATAAAAAACTAAAAAAGATTAGAAAATAAAAAACTAATATTGTACTCAAGGCACAAATAGATTAGAAAATAAAAAACTAACACCTACACTGCTACCCAGTCTAAATAAAAAGGTCCAAAAATATCTGATATGCCATAAGAAACTTAAAATCTACACTGCATATGATCACATCATTGAAGATCATGCATTGCGTTTTAGGTGTATTTGTGCTTTCGTACTCCATTTACAAGAACACAAAAATTTAAAAACATTTCAACAATCTTTAATCTAATTCATTTTGCTTGATTTCTTCCAATCTTTCTGTCATTATTTCACTTTCTTCTTCAACTTCTGCGATGGATTTTGGCTCCATCTTTTCAATTGTCTTTTCAGTAACTTTTAGTCCTAAAGAAACCTCATTAATCTCAACAACTTCATTAATTGAAATATTGGCCTCTTTAATGTCATCTTCTTTTGTGCGTTTTTTCAAAGAAGGGCTGTTTTTCAAAACAATTAACAAGCAGTAAATGAGTATATACAATATTTCTTATTTTATTGACCCAAAAAAATCCATTTGGTAAACAACCTTTTTGGTGAAGTAGAGTTGTCTTCTTATGTTCATGAAAAGTCTAGCTTTCCTTTCCTTTTTGTTTTAGACCCTGAAAATGTTTATAAAATTAAATAAAAAAAAAGAGAATGAAATTAGGGTATGAAATAAGAACTTACTTTGTAGATGTAGTAATTGGGCTTGGTAACTCCGTTTGCTCCTCTTTGTAATATGATGATATATGAGTAAAATAAGAAAAATAAAATAAAATTTGAATAGATAACAAAAAAATATAGAATTAAGAAGAGATAGTAACATCAAGTATAGGCCACTTTTCATTTTAATCACCATCAGCATATAATATATGTGTTTAGAAGCAAAACATAAATCCAAAATATATAATAAAAAAATGCAAGAAAGATATAAATTTTGGATGATTTTTTAGTACCTTTTATTTTTTATTGAAAATGGTGATTAGTTTTTCTTATAAAATAATATTTAGACATGATCTCACCTTGTGCTTCTTGTCTATAGGATTTTAAGACGAAACAACACCTTCATAATACCTGTCAAAAAATTATGTTTAATGAAAAAATGAGCATAAGATTTTATAATTGCTAAAAACATTGGCAACAAAGGGTAAATTTCAAAATAATATTAATATCAATAATAATATAAAACATTGTAATTTGGTTTTTTTATTTAACCACTAAAAGATTTTTTTCTGTATAATCACTGAGACTTTGTCTTATTTAAAGAAAAAACCACTGTGAGTTTTTCCCGGTAATGAATTCAGTTAACGGTATTTATATTGGCCGATCGGGTATAGAAACATAATGCATAAGGCATTTTCTATCAGATATATTTTTTGCGTCTTTGAAATAGATGAACATGTTCGAAAATGACTATCACGCATAGAGGTGCACAAACCGGATTTTTTTCCAGATCGTAAACCGGATCGGATCCAGTCAAAGAAGTCAAAACCGGATTTGGGGTGAAACCGGATCGGATCCAAACCGGATTATACATAAAAATCCCCGATCCTATACAAATCGGATCGAACCGGATCGGATCTCCAACCGGTTTTAAAAATCCGGTATTTCTTGAAAGTTTTTTGAGTTTTAAAAGTGGATTTTAAGAGTTTTGAGTTAACCACAACATATATGAGAGTTAAGATATATTAAAAACTGTAATTATTGTGTGGACGTAAGACCCAATCATATCACAGAATCAGCTAAGGGTACTTTAGTAATTTAATTTATAAATGAATTAATTAAATATATAATTAAACCTACAATTATGGAAGATTTGACCAATAATTAATGTATTAATTCCTACAATTATGGCAACTAACTTCTTCCTCTATATTAGAACCGTAATTGACTCTTTCCTCTACAATCCTGATCTCGTTCTCCACCAAGTAGCCACCGTCGGCCACCAGCAACCGCTGGGTCACCAGTACAGCCGACCACCGCCTTCATCATCGTTCTGACAGAATACGATACACATCTGAAGCCCTAATATTGTTGCCGCCGATCATTCTGACAGAATACGATGCCCATTAGCATAAATAAAACCCTTGCGTACAGGTATTTTCCCTGATTTTCTCCCTATTCCGGCCACATAATCAGCGATACCAGGTTTCTCTCTTTCGCATACGCATAACATCAAGTTCTTATGACCTAACCATCAACAATGATCATTGTGTGTAAAATATTTGAAAGTTGAATAATTATTTCTTCAAACAACGAATAAGGCTCAAAGATTGATTCGTCTAATCGGAATTTACAAATTGAATCTTAGGCACAACAAATTAATACTTTTTTAGCGTTCAATCCTGGAGAACTAATTATATGAATTTCACAAATGTAATTTTTCATTCAAACAGTGGAAATGAAGAAGGCGCTACTTCCTGTGAAAACCATTAGCAAGGAGAAGAAATTTTCTGGGAAAGAAGCTCTAACGAAGCTCCTGAGATGGCATTTTGGGCATCCGGAGTAATCGAGGAATGCAATTAGAAGCCATAGAAGTCGTTTTATCTGGTTTTGCATTCATATCCTTTTTTTACTGCACTCATAGTGTCTAAAGCTTGTTGAGCCATTTTTAAGTTTCTATGATATGAAATTGGAAGAATAAGTTGTACTTGGGCCTTAATTTCTATGCAGGAAGAGATTGTTTCTGTTTGATGCCAACTGGTGGTGGGAAGTCCATTTGTTATGAATTACAGGTATCTCAAAATTGAAAGGAAAACCAAGTTATGGAATTGAAAGAAAAAGGAGTTGCTGCTGAATATCTCTCATCAACTCAAACTTCACAAGTTAGGAATAAGGTAATCCCAACTTTATAGATATGTATCATTCTAATAGAATGTTTTTGTATGATTTTGTAATTTTGGGATCAATGTTATGGATCATTCTAATATATGAGAATATCATTCTGATGTTGCAGGGTTCTTTGAACATTCAAAACATACAAGATAATCATTCTCACAGAATGGCATTCTTATGGGGCAGGAAACACACACATGAAATAGAGAAGAATTATGATGCTGCCAAGTGATTCTGATAGTGCAAAGCAATTTTTGATGTTGCAGGGTAAATTTTAATGTTTCAAGGCAGTCATTCTGACAGAATGTCATTCTCATAGAATGTAATTTTCATAGAATGTCATTCTGTTTTTTCTATTACATTCGAGTATATTATTCTAGTCATTTTGATGTTACAAAATACAATTTAAATCTGATTTGTATGATTTTAATTCATGTAAGTATGGTTTTGTAATTTATTCTACCAGAATGTTTAACTTACTTTCAACATATGCAATAACATTCTTTAAGAATACAAGTCATTCTAATGTATGATTTTGTAATTGATTCTAACAGAATATCGGGGATTAAGATATTAGAATAAGAATTAGAATTAATTATACAACTTTATTCAAATTATAACAGAATTAAAGTTTTAATTTCAAAATAAATTCAAATTTGAATTTGATATTAAATTAAAATTCTGATATAATCCCATAAAAATCTCACATTCCATAACTGAAAAAAATATAAAAAGTCCATATTACCCTTTAGAATGATATAATTCAAAATTTAATAATTTTTTAATTAAAAAAATCAATATTCTGTTATTCATTACAACCATTGATGATTATAATTCTACGCATCAGATTTGTCCTTACGTCCACACAATAACTGTGGTTCTTAATATAACCTAGAACACATATATGATGTATATATAGGGGATAAATGGTATAAAGGGTCAATTTCCGTCAGTATTGATGCTCCAAACGGTCAAAAGACCGTTCCCAACGGTCACATTTTAACAAAAAAACTTCTAACAGCCCCTGTAATATCCGGATCGAAAACCGGATCGGCATGAACCGGATCCAAACCGGATTCAACGGAAATATTTTCGAACTGGTATGATCCGGCGGATCGGATTGGAAACTGGATCGGATTCGGGGAAATCGGATTGGAACCGGATCGGATTCGGATCCAAAACCGGATTCGAATCATGATCCTGTTTTTTTGTGCACCTCTAATCACGCATACAGACTCCTTCAAAAATAATGATCATATTCGAAAAGTATTACTGAAGCTATGAACGTTTTCGGAAATCAAGTGTTCGAAACCTCTTTTTGAAAGTTATATCTTCGAATTTTCAAAGATATAAGTTTTGGAATTACGCAGTGCGTAACATTTTTTGTCCTTTTTTGTCTTTTTTAGAACACTAAATTAGACCGTGTTTAATATTTTATGTCTTTTTACAGATATTATGGAAAAAAACTTTGAATCTACGTGAAAAAACAAAACTATCCTACGAGTATCGAGTGTCATAGTGTTATAGAGGGAAAATATGTAATAATAGTTGGTACTCTAATGTATTAGAGTTAAGTAGGGTGTGGAAAAAAACCGAAAGATCGAACTGATCCGGCTGATTCGAAACCGAAAAACCGAAACCGGAAAGAACTGGGTACCTACGATTCAGTTACGGTTTGGGTATTTAGATATCCACGGATATCCGACCGAACTTATATATATATATATATATATATATATATATATATATATATATATATATATATATATATATATATATATATATATATATATATATATATATATATATATATAGTGTGTGTGTGTGTCTTTTCAAAATAGGATTCCGTTTAAGTCTTTTAGTATTGGTTTTTGTGTTTTCAAATGGATGTTAGATGTTTTTTGAGTTGTTAAAATTATGTTAAGTACTTTTAAATTATGTCCTGTTGAACAATTTTGTTTTCAAATGACTTGCTTTGAATAGATGCTTTACAATTAACATACTTGTAGCTTGTAGTTTTCATTGATTTTGATTTTTTATATTTTGCAGATATCCGTGAACCAAACCGTAGTTAACTGCCTTCTTACGGTTCGGTTCATGTTTGGTTTCTCTGAGCCGGTAACGGTTCATGTTTGGTTTCGAAAATACAATGTCTTTAAAAAATTTCGAAATACTTTTCAAAAAAGATAATTCAAAATAACTTATCCAACAGAATTTAAAATTTTAAGTACAACGGTTATTTATGAAAAAATGAGAAAATCTGTTTTTTAACACTTAGCATAATACTGTCATTAATGAATATCCATTAAGATAATGGTATTTTGTAAATACAAAATTCTAGTTGCTTACATTGTAATAGCATTTCTTTTAAGCAATAACTTTTTAAGGAAAAGTAATAATTTGTTGGGTAGTAATAATTTGTCCGCACGTATGTATTAACCCTAAAGAAAAAAAAAGATATAATCAATAAAACTTTTAACTAAAAAAGGACAAAAGTAAGATTGCCAATATTGTACTTATGGCACAAATAGATTAGAAAATAAAAACTACTCCCGAGTCTATTAAATAAAAAGGTCCATAAGTATCCAATATGCCATAAGAAATTTAAAATCTACATTGCATATGATGATAAGTTGCGTTTTAGGTGTATTTTGTGCCACTAAACCCAACATTTCGTTACTCCATTTACAAGAAAACCAAAATTAAAAAAACATTTCAACAATCTTTAATCTAATTCCTTTTGCTTGATTTCTTCCAATCTTTCTGTCATTATTTCACTTTCTTTTTCAACTTCAACTTCTGTGATGGATTTTGGCTCCATCTTTTCAATTATCTTTTCAGTAACTTTTAGTCCTAAAGAAACCTCATTAATCTCAACAACTTCATTAATTGAAGTATTCGCCTCTTTAATGTCATCTTCTTTTGTGCGTTTTTTCAATGAAGTAGGGCTGTTTTTCAAAACAATTAACAAACAGTAAATGAGTATATACAATATTTCTTATTTCATTGACTCCCAAAAAAAAGAATTAAATTAATTGGTAAAGAACCTTTTTGGTGAAGTAGAGTTGTCTTCTTGTGATGGTGAAAAGTCTAGCTTTCTTTTTCCCTTTTGTTTTAGACGCCTGAAAATGTTTATAAATTAAATAAAAAAGAGAATGAAATTAGGGTATGAAATAGGAACTTACTTTGTAGATGTAGTAATTGGGGTTGGTAAATCAGTTTGCTCCTGTTTTAGGAAAATAAGAAAATATAAGTTAAAGTTTAAATAAATAACAAAAAAAAGAAAATATAGAATTAAGAAGAGATAGTAACTTCAATTATACGCCACTTTTCAGTACATAAATCCAGTATTTCTTCATCACCATCAGCGTATAGTATCTGTATTCACAAGCAAAACAGAAATCCAAAATATATAAAAGAAATGCAAGAAAGTTATAAAATTTGGATGATTTTCTAGTACCCTTTTTGTTTTATTGAAAAGGGTGATTAGTTTTGTTTATAAAATAGAATTTAAACATGATCTGACCTTGTGCTTCTTGTCTATAGGATTATAAGACGAAACAGCTCCTTCATAATACCTGCCAAAAAAAAATTATGTCTGATGAAAAAAATGAGCATAAGTTTTTCTTTTTGTAATTTGACCAAAAATTTACAGTTGTTGACTTACGTTTTGTCCAATGGCCACCAAACCTTTATCCTATGTCCCACCAATTCTTTCCCATATTTGAGACCCTGTGTTCAAAATCAAACCAACAATTTCACAAACTGAAAATCACAAAGATTTAAATAGCAAATTCTGATATATAAAATAAAAGAAAATCATAAAAATTAAAGTAGCACCTTATTTTGAGAACCATCAGCTTCCTTTTCTTTGACTACATTTTTTTCAGATTTCTCTGAAGAACTCTTCATTCCTTTATTAGATTTTTCTTTCAAAGAAAGTCCTCCAGAATTTGAAGCTTTTTCTTGAAACCTAGTTTTCCTCAAATCTTCCTTTGAATCTTGATTTAAATTGTTTTTCTTGTTTTTCGGTCGCCCTTTTGCAGAATGACTCTCATCATCTAATTTTGAAGAAATGTTGTCATGTTTTCTATCTATTTTCTTGGAAATTGCTACAACTTTTTGTGTATCAGTAATTTTATGCTTCTTGGGGTGAGAATGCATGAGGGTATTTGCGTCCCTTTTGTGAATATTGTTAGTCTTTGTTGGCTTGGTTACCTGTAATAATTTGATATTAGAGTAAAAGCTAATGTTTAAAAATAGAAAATACTGGTTAAACTTATAAATTATACGCACCACAACTTCATTTTTATAATCATTTTCACAAAGGGTACCGACTATTTCAGCATATTCATCAGCATCTGCCTCTATAAGTTCCTTTAATGTTGAAGAATACGGTTTAATTGTATCATAACAATTTCTCAACACCTTTTCTGCTAATTTCCAAGGGGCAGGAGAAACATTCTGTAAAAAAAAAAAGAATTTTTTTTTCAGGGGTATAAGAATTTTAACAAATATTTAAAAGATTAAAGAAATTTAAGTACCTGGTTTTCTTTTCTGACATGAGAAATGAGAAGGGATAGAAGCTGTGAAGCAATTTCATCACTTTCTTCAATAACCAAAGTCATTATATTTTCCATGTCTTTGAATACAGACTGAGGGTGATTTGTCCTAAATTTCATCAAGAAAAAAATGTAAACTTTTTTACATTTTCACATGGTTGTGAAATCAAACAATTTGTGGATTGTACGAAAAGTTTGTTTCTTTACATGTTCATGATAGATATTAAATGAAAACGTTTAGAGTTAACTATGTGAGTAAACCTAAGCATGAAAGGGCAATTTGGGAATGAAAGATATGCGAATATAGAATAAGGAATAAAAGCTCTTACCTTATTCTACTTAAAAATTGCTCAAACATTTCAAGGATCAAAGCATCACACTCAAGATCCAACATCAACAAGCATGATTTCACTTTAGAAACAGATTCAAGAATGTGAATTGCTTTATAATAACTGCGACCTGTTACATTTGAAAGTTCCCCAAAAGCCATCACATTTAACTCGAAGATTTCCTGTGTGACAAATAGTTATGTTTTTTCTTAAAAAGGAGATATACAAAATCTTTAAATGCGTGGAATTGTTGAATGATTTGATTCTAGTAGTACCTTCATGATTTCATCTTTATATGGTGGTTCTGGTGCGGTTATTCTTGCTACTTCACAAAGACATGATGCTACTGAAACTTTAACGTCTACATCTGAATGCTTTAATAGTTCATTCGAAATTAGTGCCCCCATTGAAGGTACGAGTGCACCTTGCATACTGATAGATGGTGCTTGACCCACAAACGTCAAAAGTTGCTCGGTTTTCTTAAAGAAAGAAGTTGAAAATTAGTAAGTATTATAAGTATATCATACCAGAACAAAGAGGGCAAAGTAAAGAAATGAACGAATTCTGGAAATGGAACCCTAATTTGAAACCATTTGTTATCTGATTCGATATGCACACAGACATAATTACTAACAGAGGGGAAATGTAACTAGGTTTTACACATACATTAATTCAATGCCGTGATGAATCATTGAACTTGACAGATTTGGACTCTAATTGTAAACGATATGGATTACTAGCTCAAAATCAAAAAGTAAAAGGTTAACAATGGCTTACATCAAGAAGGTCTAGAAGGTCCTTGGTGGAAGAAGGGGGCAATGCAAGCTGTTCACCGGCTTCTCTAAGCTGTTGCTCCACCTCGTTAACTGGACATTCATAATCCATTTTCCGAACGGCGGACTGAGCAATTTCCCCACTAATCGCAAACACAGACCCTTAGAGGTTCAGAAAGCCAAATTGTTGATTTGATTTTACGCAAGTACGTATGTATCTGTGTTTATAAAGGCAAAGGGTTTCTCCATCCGAATCAATCCGCTTCGTCGAATTTGTGGCGGAAGTTTAAGAAAACCTATATCTGAATTCCGAACTCGTACGTACGGAAAACCTATGGATGTTTCGAGAATTTAGAGAGTGAAGGCTGCGTGAGAGGCGCCTGGGGTTTTTTATTGCGGTTTCCAGGTGTCGAGCTTTAATGTTATTATTATGCGAGGAAATTTACATCTAGGATTCTCACAAAGAATCCACATTTTTGTGCCAAGTGTTTTTTTCTTTCGTTTTTATTCCTAAGTTTTTTTTTAATTTTATTGTAGATTATGTAATTTTTTTTTTAACTTTATAACATTTGATATGTACTATAATCAAAGTTTCATATTCATTTTGATGTGTTTGTATCACTTTGTTGTCCAATATTTTTAGGTTAGTTTTTATCTCAATGTCAATATGTGTCAAGACTTTCCAAAATATGTTTCTGTTTAGGTTTACGGCATTCGCTCTATCCCGAAACGATGGAGCTGCATGAAGAATAGGTTTCTAATGGTTCTTACGGAATGCTGAGTTTTTTTGTTTATATGAAGTTATTTAGTTGGTGATGGCGTACCATCGTCCCAAGGCCATGATCACAGACTTCACTCCTAAAAATTTATGCACCGCATTCGTTGAACTTGAGACATCTGAAGTTGGATTTAGCAGCAAGCATGCACCCTTAAGTATTAAGTACAATGAAGCAGCTATATTGTCGAGCATACATTACAAGGACCGTAAAATTAATCCTCATTTAATGCTCCTCGTACATCCATACATTTGGAACCATTAAAGAGCTTAGCGTAACGGTCTGGGAACATACTAAGAGAGCAGATATCACGCAGACACAAAAAAGGAAATAGGTTAAAGTTGTAGATCGGCCAGGAAAAAGGAAATTCATAATAAGAAGTTTGGCTTAAAGTTATTAATAGTCGATACGAGAAGCCTTTATGGTGGTCGTCAATCTGGAACCTGACACCAAACATGGAATCTCTCTTCGATGCAGAATGGTAATTTGCATGTCATGCCTTATATCAGACACACATCCTCACAATTTAAACATCAGATACGTCACACTTAACCAGTATGATGTTCCTGAAACCTAGGCTCTCTTATTTATGTTATTACATTCCTCATTCTCATACGCATACTAATCAGATCACCATACAATGTCCCTAAGAATATCTCGCTATTGGTGATATTAGGTGCACCCTTTCCAACATTCCCTTCGTATCATCTTTGGAGACTCGTAGCATAAACTGGTGTCATCAATTGGTTATCAAAAAATGAAGGAAATTGATTGGTAAATACAACAAATGTACAATTTTTGATAATATCAACATATTTGTAAATTTCCAAGTTGATATTAGTTTAAGCAAACTGCAAATTCGGTCACTGTATTTTGTAATATTTTAGCTTTAAGTCCAAAAGATCTTTTTAGTTCTTGTCAATATCTTAATGTTCTTGTTTAGTCCCTGCAAATAAACCATTTATTTTGGTTTGTTAAGCCCTTTCTATTATTATTATTTATTATTTTGCTATTATTAATATATTCTTATTACCTTCACTCGTTTGTACAAAGGTTGACTAAGGATAAAAAGGAGAGCGAAGATTTAGTTTTTAGGGATTAAGAATGGAATATCAATAGCTTTGTAGTGGACATCGACCGAAATTTGATTAGCTTCACCAGGCAACAAACTCATTGCAGTTAAAGAGTAAAGAACGATTGTAAGAAGAACCAGTTCAACAAACTCTTCATGCCCTAATTTATTAAGTGTAGATGTATTAAGTGAGGTTTAATTTCCACTTAATCTCTTTAATTTAGGTGTAACTGCAAGGTAAATTCCACGTAATAAGAAATTAAGCGTTTTATTTCTACCAAATTCAGGTGCAATCGGCAAAACCACTACTACCCATAATATTGGTACTTTTTGAACAATTTCAACTAGTTAAATGGTGAATCAAACACAAAAAATAATTCAATCATTAAATAAGTACAAAGTCAAAACTTGGTTACCCTTGCAAGTCATTATCTCTTGAAAATTTTGCAAAAGTTCCAAATAGAAAACAACAGTAATAGCCACAAGGCCACAAACACCAATAAGACCATTGGGAGTACCCATCACTTTGCACAAAAGTGATGGGTGCCACCTCAGCGCCACGTCAGATTTTACCTTTATCACATTCTATCACACTCCATCACATTACCCCCTTTATACTCATCACATTTTCATCACACCACATCATTTTTTTTAATTTAAAAAAATTCAAAAATAAATAAAAACCTAATTTTTAATTTAAATAACATTAGATTAAACATAAAAATTACATTCATTTAAAAAACATTACATTGAAATTTAAAAATGAAAAAAATAACATAGAAATTTAAAAAAAAAACATTACATGGAAATTAAAAAAAAACTACTCGATATCATCCGATCTGTTTTGATAAACATGCTCGGCTAAATCTTCACGGAGATATTGGCAAGTTTCGGAATTTTGAACATCGAGTACTTGCTGTAAGTATTCGGGCGTTCCGGGAATGAATTGCATTTCCGTGTTAACCGCATCGGCCTCGTCGTATGTGCAAATCGCTCTACCTTTATATTCAACAATTATATTATGCATAATGATGCACGCATACATAATTGTCTTCATCCGACCGGCGTCATGGATTCGTGAGGCATGTTTGATCACATGTCATTTTTGTTTGAGTACCCCAAAAGCCCTTTCTATGTCCTTCCTAGCCGATTCTTGTCTTCGTGTAAACAATTTTGCTTTTTCACTTCGAGGTACCGCATACGCCTTCACAAATGGCGCGTAATCTGGATAAATGCCATCACAAAGATAGTAGCCGTATTTGTATTGATGTCCATTCACTGTGAATGACATATTAGGAGCTCGTCCGGTCCAAATATCATTGAAAATTGGAGATTGATTAAGAACATTTCGGTCATTGTTGGACCCGGCTACCCCAAAATACGCATGCCAAATCCATAAATCGAATGATGCAACGGCTTCCAATATCAAAGTTGGCTCACCTACGTCACCTCGGGTAAATTGTCCTTTCCATGCAGTTGGACATTTTTCCCACGCCCAATGGGTACAATCAGGCTACCAAGCATACCAGGTAAACCATGTCTCTCTTCATGTGCCGCATATAACTTCTCGATATCACGAGCTGTAGGTTTACGCAAATATTCTTTGCCAAACACCTCAATAACACATGCACAAAACCAATCCACAGTGTCCCTTACGGTCCTCTCAGCCAATTTTAGATACTCGTCACTAGCATCAGCTGTTATGCCTGCTGCTAAATACCTAAGTGCAGCCGAACATTTTTGTATACAACTAAAACCCATTCTACCTCTACTATCGGGTTTTTGCTTAAAATAATCATATCGCGTCTCTAAAGCGTTGCTTATACGTAAAAATAACTCTCTAGGTAAACGAAAACGACGTCTAAAATGTTTGTCACCATACAGAGGAGGATCAGCAAAATAGTCACGTACCAAAAGTTCGTGTGCAGCTTGCCGATCTCGGTTGATAGAAGTTCTGGTGTGTCTAACATTTGAAGACCCTTCAACGGCACCGTGCGCAACGACGTTAAAAAACGTGTTGATAAATTCGCCGTCGTCCGAATCGAATTCTTCAAAAAATTCCATTTTGTGTGTATATATGTATATATGATAATTGTGTGAGTTTGTGTGGATGAGAGGTGTATGTATATATAGGTGAAAATTTGGTTTAAAAAAAAGTTTTTTTTTTTTGAAAATAAAGCCGTTGAACGGCTAAAAAGATTAAAAAAAAATTTTTTTTTTTATGTTCGTGATATACCGTGAAGCCGATCACCCCACACCACGATCACGGTCATCACGGCACACACGGGGCGGTGTGCACGCCGTGATGACTGGCTTACTTGGCATCACGGACCCCCTTTCACGGGGTACTCCCGATAGCCTAACACATACATAAAGCAATTAAAAACTCAAAAATTACTTTTACTAAATTGTCCAAAATTTCCTACACACAAGATGTTTCTTTCAAGAAAGAAAAAAGTGTCTAATAAACAAAAACAAACAAAACACCATGAAATCAAGTATTTTGATCCACTTTTACATATCTAGTGAGCTTTAACATACTCCTGAACAATGTGAAGACCTTCACTTTCCTCTCCATAATCCTACAAAACATTCAAAAGAAGTCAAATTTTAGAAACCCAAAACTAAACTCAACAAAAGTTTCATTAATCATTTCGCCTTCAAAAATACCTTCACAACAAGGCATGAACAACCAACAACCTTCCTTGCCTTCCCTTCAGAATCTATCTTGCATAACTAAAAAACAACAGAAAACAGTCACATGACTAAATTGATAAATTAACAAAAGTACATTGCCCAAAATAAGAAAAAGAATTGTCAGACTTACACCAGCCCACTCGCCGAGAGTTTTTGCACTTGGAACTGTGATTAAGCTGACATTGTGGTCAGCACAAAGTGCTTTGACCAATTTTTGGTAGTCTGGCTGGTTACAGTCTTCAGCCAATACACAAATTTGTGCAGCATGTTTTTCAATGACTTTAGCAGCCTCATGAAGTCCCCTCACAAGGCCACCATGAGCAAGTGATTTTCTTAAAACATGTTGCAGGGCAGTCATGATGTCCATTGGCTCACCAAGGGCAGGAGCAGGGGCAGGGGTCTCAACTGGAACAGCAACATCTTCACTGCAAAAAGAAATATAATGGATTAAGAATAAGAGCTGTGAAATATGTTCTGGATTTGAGATGACATGAATTCAGATAAGGGAGGTGTACATACGCTGCCATGTTTTCTGTTGATCGAATCTCGAGTTGAAACTGTACCAGACATGTTATAACAAGTCAGGTGAGGTATATTATGAGCATAGATTGAATTTTGAATAGCAACAAACTGTTTTTCTTAATCGAGTATACGATCTACAGAGATGTTTGATCAGAAGTCCAAGTATCGGTTCCAATTCAGTAAATATCTAAATCGAATTACATCATAGAACTGCCTGAGATTCCTACACTTGAACCTAAATCACAATTCTTTGGCAGATAGTATAAGTAACTCTGAGTTAATACGTAAGAAAGTAAACAAAGTCATACATATATAGGTAAGCATTCGAAGCGCATGTAACTACTAAGCCATAGTTAAAGTGCTATCTATTCCACTCATCTCATATATCTCAATGCTCCAAAGAAAATTTTAGATGATTCAGGCAAGTTAGCTGATTAAACAGATTTTCTGAAAATCACTTTTTACTCAAGTGAAAATCAGAATAATTATCGGATAAGTTCAACGCGAACTTACATACAATGAGCAATTGTGATAGATTGATGATTGACAAATACCTGCTGAAGCTGTTAAGTGGTCGACGAAACGCACGCTCTGATCTCCCTCTCAAGCGATGTCTCCGAGTTTGCGATCTTATAAAGGTACTGATTCTAAAACCCTAAATTCTATCTACAATGTCCTCTTTATTTTTACTTTGTACCCTGTACTTTTAACATTTTCAGTTTCTGCCCTTCTTCAGTTCTTTGTTCCGTTTTCTCCAAATTAGTCATGTGCAAATTGCAATGCGCGGCTTTTCATTTGATGCTTTTTTTGTTAAAGAAATATCCTTTAATCAATTTTTATATAATTTACTTTCAAAATTAAATATTTAAAAACTCATATTATATGTTTGTAGTCAAATAAAAAGACGTAACTATTTAAATTGAAATTGATTTTTTTAGATCAATATGTCTTTTGTTTAATCATAAATATATGATATAATTTTTTAAATATGTTTTCTCAATTCAAAACTTGATTATAAAAACATGTTCATTTCAATTACAATTTATCCTTTGAAAAATGAAAAAATTTGTATTATATGTTTGTAGTCAAATAAAAAAACGAAACTATTTAAATTGAAATTGATTTTTTTTAGTCGGTATGTCTTTTGTTTAATCATAAATATATGATATAAATTTTTTTTAAAGTATGTTTTCTAGATTCAAAACTTGATTATAAAAACATGTTCATTTCAAGTAGAATTTATCCTTTGAAAAATGAAAAAATTTGTATTATATGTTTGTAGTCAAATAAAAAGACGTAACTATTTAAATTGAAATTGATTTTTTTAGATCAGTATGTCTTTTGTTTAATATAAATATATGATATAATTTCTTTTTAAAGTATGTTTTCTAGATTCAAAACTTGATTATAAAAACATGTTTATTTCAAGTACAATTTATCCTTTGAAAAATGAAAAAATTTGTATCCAATTGGTATGTTTTCCATAAAAAGTTATAATGTTTGATTGTTTGAATTTATATTTTGGTGTTTAATCTCTTAGGTTTCGGCTCATAATTAGTTTTGATATTGATCAATTATCAATCTTATAATAAACTTTCTTATAATAAACTTTATGTTTCACATTGATATCAATATCATCGTGAATTCAACATTGCAAAATTTATTAGATCATTACTTTATAAGTTTTCAGTTCTCACCATCAGCAACCAATAGTTTATCTTCAAATTATCAAATATATGTCACGGATCTTAAAAAAGCCTGCTAAAAAGAAAGAAAACAATTGTTGGTTGGATTAATCATTTGGGGTTCAGTGTTGTTATTCTTTTTCCATAAACATGAAGAGTCATAGTACTTTATTAAAATAAAAGAGAAATTGTAATGGTTCCTAATTTTTGTTCCTAACTTTATTTCTAACCATTTGAAAAGATGACAAGTGTATTTTAATCCACTTGTCATCTTTTCAAATGGTTAGGAATAAAGTTTGGAACAAAAATTAGGAAACAATACAATTTCTAAAAATAAAATCATAATAATCGACGTGTCATTAATCTGCCACGTGGACCAGTGCCATTTGTCGAGTGCATGCATCCTACGTCGAATCGCCATTGAAGAACCTTAACACAAGGTTCACAGTACTTCCCAAACACACTTCAAAACGCAACTAGTCTCTTCTCCCTCTCTTCATTAAACCGGCGCACACACGGCCGGCGGTCCATATCTTCAGCCGGAGGCTCCGAGCAGAGAAAATCTCTAGCCGTGGCTCACCCGTCAGCGCAACAGCAACAGAGAAACAATCATCTCTTTAGAAGAAGAAACGCTTCTTCTAAATCGTCGGCTTCACCGTCTTCGCCGGTGTCGCATCTAGACCTACCGCTTTGGCAACGGGCCAGGTTAATCGTAGTTTTACTTGTAATGGCGTTATCGTTCCTCGGTATCGCTATTTTTCTCTTCGTAACCCTAGAATCGGATTACGTGACGTCTCATGTCGACGCTATCACTTCCCCAGGCGTAGAGGTAATTTACAATATGTATGATCTGATAAACAATTCATGTAATGAAGTTTCTCAACGTTGATTGTTTCATTCGGACAATTTAACAATGCCCTTTTTTTCCGGTTTGAACTCAAAAAACAATTCGTACACATGTTGCGAGTCTCATATTTGGTCTAAGTTTGAAAATCCTGTTGAATTCATAGCTGGATATACTGCAATTGCGTCTTTGAGTCTGATTTTGAAGATGATTAATAGTTAAATAGCAACGTTTTAAAACTGTTCATCCTAAACCTTCCTCAGTTTGTACTATTTTCATGTAATTTTGATACATATTAGGTTTCTTATGGTTCGGTGATCAAGCTGATGCATGAAAAGACAAAATTCAGGCTGCACTCCCATCCAGTGCCATATGGATCAGGCAGTCGGCAGCAATCTGTTACCAGTTTCCCCAACGTCAACGATGTTAATAGCTATTGGGTATGCACCATGTTCATATTCATTACATAATCACATCCATCTCATATATTCAAATAACTTCCTCTGATTTGGTCTTTGAATTGAAATCTTACAATACAGATTGTTAGGCCTGCACCTGAGACATATGTAAAACAGGGAGAGATTATAAAAACTGGAACCATTATTCGATTGCAGCACCTCAGAACAAGAAAATGGCTCCATAGCCACTTACACGCTTCACCAATTTCAGGCAATCTTGAGGTTAGTCAACTGGCTTTTTGCTTATTTCTGCCATTATTGGACTTTTGCTTATTGTTCACGCTGTCCCATCACTTTGTGATTGATAATGAAGTTAATATATCTGAAATTAGGACTTGTATGATAAAAACGGATGAAATCTAATCAATTGAGGTGTAGTGTAGGTGAGTTGCTTTGGAGATGATGGTAGTTCAGATAGCGGAGATAAATGGAAGTGAGAGCAATCATCATTTGAATTTCTTTAATTATTTCGTTTTGGTTATATATAAACTTGTTCCTCTAAAACTATTTTGATTGTTTTCTGTTTATTGTGTTATATAGACTTGAAATTGAGGGAAGTGAGAAAACTTGGAAGCAAGATCAAAAAGTAAGACTTCATCATGTTGACACAAGTGGATATCTTCATAGCCATGACAAAAAATACAAAGGCGTTGCTGGTGGTCAGCAAGAGGTGAGAACAATAAGCTTTATAATGAAATGAGGAGGGTATTTACGTCTTTTGCATAGATAGTAGATTTTCTAACGTTTTGTGTGAGACAAAATATTTCAAATTTATCCAATATATAATAACAAATGGGGCCTAAAAGATAATAAAACAAGAGATGTAAAACATGTTACTTATGTTTTGTTATTTTGTAGGTTTGTGGTGTGAAGGAAAAAAGTGCGGGCAGTATTTGGTTAGCAGTAGAGGGCATCTTTTTCTCGAATGTTGAAAATAAATGAATGGTTTGTCTTGGAAGATTTCTTGACTTAAAAACACTCTTTTTTTGCATTTTTGGTTGATGAAAATCGTAACACTATTTCCTCGAGATAGTACACAACGGGAAGTGAGTGGTTCATGGGACGAGGTTTAGGGAATAGATTTATAATAATAATAAATTATATCATTTTTAGACCCTGTTTAACTTCTTGACAATTTATCATTAATTTCAATACTCTTTTTGTTCAAAGGCATTCAACTTGGGGTTTTTAAGAGACGCTTGTTTTGTTATGATTATTCGGTGGTTGTAAAGAGGTAAAGAGTTAAAGGTCTCTTTGGTCGGGATAAAATAAAATGATGAAACAATGTGTTGTAAATATCCAACATCAATTGATGAATGAGCCAAAGGTTTGGTGGTATTTTCCATTAGAGAAGAAAAACGTCATGTTACAATGATTAGGAACAAGGGAATTGAATCTAATCCAAGAGAGATTGCACAAATTAATAGTAGAAATATGAGGCAATAAGGAAATATACTCCATGCCTAACTAACTATTGATTTGTAGTCATTTGGTACCTTTTTTTTTTATTCTTTTGTAGTCTATAGGTCAATTAACTTGGTAATTACTTGTTAAAAAGAGAAAAACGTATTTTCTTCTCAGTCTCATCGGTGGATGAATGATAGGTTATTTGTGATAGGACGGAACCTACATGGTTGAGAGTTGCTAATATAATATCCATCATTTTTTTTCATCTTATATGGTGTTCAGGTCTTTAAGAACAGAGTATAGAATCAAGTGAGTGGAAGATAAATTCTCAAAATCCAAGAGTGGATGGTGAGTTTTCTTAGTAAAAAATCTTACGATTATCTAATGAATTATGAAAAGTGTTTCAGAAGTCAATTCCATTTGATACACCACAATATCACACGATGAGTCTAATGGGAAATCGGATGTGAAGGTTCGACTTATGATGAATTGTATTATGCTTCAATCAGTGTTTCAGGTTAGACTTTAGAGACAATTGCAAAAGTCCTAAACCTTGCACCAACACACGAGGTTCTCTAAACACTCTCTGAAAAATATGGAGTATAGATGTGTCTTCACTAGCATATTTAGAAATCTGAGGTTTTAAGACTTACGTTAAACGTGAAGCTAAAAGAACACTGATTAAAAGAAGTGTTATACGACTGGATTACTTAGATATAATAAACATTTTGACAACAGTCTCATGTTGCTCAAATGACAATTTTCTATGATAGGAAGTTGGTATTCAAAGAAATCAGTGGGAGTCCGATTAATCTTGATGAGACTCAAAATATCAAAGAACCTGATGTTGACACTAGTACTCAACCAAAGGTAGAGAAATCTGTTAAGACTCGGTAAGAGTTTGCTGGGGAATCTGACATAGCTTATCTCCTGTTTGAGAAGCCGGTAGAGTACGTCATGCACATGAGTTTTATAGATTACATGTTAATGAGGATGATGAGTATATGGTGGATCATTATGACCCTACCGGCTATCAGAAGTCGTGACAGACCCTTGAAATGCCTTAACAAAGGAGGTTATGGAAAGCGTGATGAAATTCATGAAAGATAACCAAGTTAGAAACTTGATTGATCACACTCCCGATCTTAAAATAATCGGGTGTAAATAGGTCTTCAAATTGAAGACAAATATAGATGAAGAGTACACACATGAGAGCCCGAGTGGTGATGAATAGTTGTACTCATACTCAAAGTTTGATTATGAGGAAACTTTTTCATCAGTGGCAATAATCAAATCTGTTTAGACATTGCATGCCACAACAATAGTTGGTGATTATAAAATATGGCAAATAGATGTAAAAATCGCTTTCCTTAATGGAAAACATGAAAATGATGTGTATATGACACAACCAGAGGGTTTTGTACAATCCAAATATCCAAATAGAATGTGTAAGCTTGAAAATTTTATTTATGGACTTAAACAAATGTCTCGTGGACAAAATTTTTGTTTTGATGAGAAAGTCAAAGAGTTGGTTGTTTGAAAATAAAATTGAGCCATATATATGTTAAAGCTAGTGGGAGCACTGAAATCTGCCCAATGTTGTACACAAATATCAAAGTTCACATGTGACCAACGTCCTTACTTCGAGAAATATGAAATTATTGAGAATTGTTATGCTACAAATGACACGGGAAAGACTGGATTTATATAAAGCATCAAAATCTATAGAGATAGACCTGAGTACTTCATATGGATAAGCAGAGTACATGAATAGTCAAAATCTAAAAATACAAGAATCCCAGATGGGATTCAAGTCTCTGTATCAAGGTTTAGGACTGAGTGAAACTCGTGGTCCTAGTTCCATAAAGCATCTGAATAAGATGAGTTGAGTTGCATATGCAATTGCAGAGGGATCAATCATACAATGTAAGAGACCTATTTGTATGCCTTGAGCATGATGAGTTGACATTAAGCTAATCCTGGCGAAATTCAATGGATAGGAGTCAAGACATATCTTAAATATTTAAGATATTCTTGATCCATTATGGTTCGGAAGAACTTAGTGTAAAGAAACACATTGATGGAAGCTTCCAAACTAATAGAGACGGTTCCTGTACGCAGTTAGGATCCAAATTCTTACCCAAAAGAGACATCACGGTTAATAGAGTTACATCAGATGAGGCAAGATAGCTAATATAATCACTAAGCCAATGTCTTGGACCAAGCGAGATCGTTATGCTAAGTCCATATGCATTAGATTTGCAAATAAATTGCATTGAGTGAGGTTAGTGTGGTTTGATTTATGTTGGGAACTTATGCAATATAAATCTTTATCTGATTTGATGATTATTCTGTAGAGAACTTAATATATGTGTAAGGCAGTTATTTCATTAGTTTATCATTGTGTTCCAATTTTGCATGTTTTATTGACTTAATGAATAATTAAATTATTATTCAAAACGTCCACAGTTTGTCATACTTTTGGGAGTAAGTATCGATTCAAGGCTGGCGTGAAGTATTGGTGGACTACCTATAGGGATGGACGTAACACAAAGATGTGTTAATTCCCATGTGTACTTATTAGAGATTATGTATTGGAGTAACCCACACTTAAAGATTATTTCATGGAAATTTTCACGAGTAATTCTAAGATGGTAATATCTTATATTCTTCAAACGGAGATGCATGGATCTTAATTATGTAGTCTATTGTACTTTGGTTTTCTCCAACGTTGTCTATAACTTGCAGCCATAAAGAGAATGTCCAGGTATGACATGATGAGTAGGGGACCTATGTAGTCAAAGTTTATTTGTTCTTTCTGCCCTAATAGGATAAGTGATATCCCTGGGTCTCTCAATGATTTGGTGCTGATAGCAAATGTATAGTCATACTCAGATTAAATGAATATATAATCAATAATGCAGTTTGTTGTCGTCATCACGAGTCTATATCGGGAAACATAATCTTGAATGTCTAAGATTGAATACAACGATGACAGTAACCTGAACCCTTTAGTTAACATGTGTATAAATCGGTAGCATATAAACGGGAGAAGGATCACTATTAGATAGTCATTGCTTAAATGGGTTAAACCAAACCGAACCGCCTAAACCGCAAACCGCCCAAACCGCTTTTAAGCGGTCCGATTTACGGTCGGTTTGGCCTTCATCCCCAAACCGCCTAACCCGAACCGCCTAACCCGCAAAACCATCCGTTGCTCACCCCTACTTATCCTCGACCAATTATATAAAGGAATCAACTCCAATGAGTTCAATACCATTTTACCACGTTTTCACTCCCCCTTCCTATTTCTCCTTGTCAATTTCTTCATAAACCCCACAGAAAGGTTGCTCGTTCTTCAAGCAACAAGTTATTCTATTGAAACAGGTGTTGAATCATTGCCTTGGGTGCGATTACATTAGAGATGTTAATGCTACTACGCATTGTTCATCTTAGACTTCATAGATTTGCAGAAAAATGTAACCCTTGATCTATTATATTAGATTTACAGCTGCAATTCGCATGTTCTTGTGATCCTTGATACGATAGGGTTTTAATTTTTGTTTCCGCTGTGTATGTTTGTATTATTACTGTATCTCAAAATATATATCCGCAAAATTGTTGATTATTTTCTTAAAATTCAAAAGAATATGGTTTCGTAGGATATATGAAACTCGCAAAATGAAATTCCTATGTAAATAAATTTTATAATTTACATTAAAGTCGTTTACATAAAATAATGATTGATTTGCTGAAAATTAAGTCTTTTAATAAGTTATTTAAAAAATAATTGTTTATTTATTCGCAAAAGAGCATGGGGATAAATGGAAGCGACATTGGAATGATTATGGTTCCAAAATTAGGCCCTAAATATCTGCAATATAAAATACATAATTCAAAGATAAAGGCGGTGGGCAATGTTTATTTTTAGCATGGCCACAAAATTTCTGCAAGTCCATATCAATTTACAACTGGTACTCACTCTCTCCTTTTCTCTCTCTCTTCCCTTTCCCCCTTTAAAATTTCTTCATTTTCAGTCTCTAATGGTGCTGTCTTTTCTCCTTCTCTCTTTCTGTAGATCGTAGTGAAGGAGGTGAGGACAGAGAAAAGGCTAAGGCTCCTCTCACCGGCGTTCAATAACCCTAAGTAATCTCCGTTCATACCTAATTGCCTCCTGATATTATTTCAATATCAATTTGATTTCCTCGCTGATTATTAGATCTGCGTCTCGCTAGGGTTTGCGTGTTTGTTCCGGTGAGTGTCTTATCTCTGTGTCGTTCTTTTTTCTTTTCGAATTATGAGAGGATGATAATCTTTGTTTTGTATTAACTTTTCTAGATCTGGATCGATTTCGAAGGCGTTTTTCGAAACCGTATGTATTTCTCCGATAGTTCTTGAAACAATTCGATAATTGTGTTGAGAGATGTCGCTTTTGGCAAAAAGCGATTCGATTCAGATTCGAGAGGTGTGGAATGACAATCTTGAGGAAGAATTCGCATTGATTCGCAATATTGTTGACGATTTTCCTTACATAGCAATGGACACCGAGTTTCCTGGAATCGTTCTTCGTCCCGTCGGTAATTTCAAAAACAGCAACGATTATCATTACCAGACATTAAAAGACAACGTCGACATGCTCAAATTGATACAATTAGGGCTAACCTTCTCCGACGAAGAAGGTAATTTACCTACCTGCGGAACAGAGAAACATTGCATATGGCAATTTAATTTCCGGGAATTCAATGTGAATGATGACGTTTTTGCAAACGATTCGGTAGAACTTTTGAGAGAGAGCGGTATAGACTTCAAAAAAAACAACGAAAAGGGAATCAATGCACGGAGATTCGGGGAGCTCTTGATGTCATCAGGCATTGTTTTGAATGACAGTGTGTATTGGGTAACCTTCCACTCTGGTTACGATTTTGGTTACTTATTGAAGGTATTGACATGCAAGAATCTCCCCGATACACAAGCTGGGTTCTTTAATTTGATAAATATGTATTTTCCGACCATTTATGACATCAAGCATTTGATGAAGTTCTGTAATAGTCTTCATGGGGGTTTGAACAAGCTAGCTGAATTGTTGGAGGTTGAAAGAGTTGGGATATGTCATCAAGCCGGTTCAGATAGTTTGCTAACTTCTTGTACGTTCAGGAAGCTTAAAGAGAACTTTTTCAGTGGTTCATTGGAGAAATATGCTGGTGTGTTATATGGTTTAGGTGTTGAGAATTGACAGCGCTATGGAATTTGTTGAAAAAAAAAAAAGAAAAAAAAAAAGAGAATATGGTTAGTTGTATGTTAAGTTACAATTTGTGTTGTAATGGCACCACAGTTTGTATACTTCTTGAGGTTAAGAAAGGTTAATTTTTGATTTCTTGTTTTATTTTGGTGTTCTTGTTTCTTGTTGTTTGTTTGCAGGTATATAGCTTTTATTATTCTTTGTCAAACAGGAAGGAGGATTTGAATCTGTGAACCCGAAGGTATTCTTGTGTTTCTTGTTTGATTTCATATATGTTTCTTGTTATTTAACTGAATTAGAAAATTGTCTGTATTATTTGAAATGTCAGTTTATGTTTCAGGTTTTATAGCAAAACCAGGGGTATACTTTTTCTTAGTTTTTGTTTTGTTTTTTTTTTTTTTAGTTTTTTGTATTGTAATGTGACAATTCTCCTTACCGAATTTTTTTTTTTTTTTTTTTTTGGTGTTAAAATATGCACTTTGTGATTTATAATATTTGCAAGTTAAGGTGTTTTTACTAAAACGATGTTTTATGTTACATTTTGTAAGTTTGTGATTTAGAAGTGGGAGTTGGTGGATTTTAAGCTCATCGATTTTTTTGGTAAATATATTTTTTGTGATGTGAAATTTTGAAACAACAAGGTGGTGGACAAAGCCAACGAATAAATGGATCTAATCTTGACGTAATTGCATTTACAGTTTCTCTTATACATAGCTTGTCAATCTAATATAAGATGGAAAAAACCAATGAACGAACCAACCCACATCTAAAAACCAACCAAACAAATTTGAAAAAAAAAAAAGACAAAACTTCATAAATGGTCCCTGTGGTTTCAGAAGATATCGATTTTAGTCCCTAACTTTCAAAAACTTAAAGGATAGTCCCTGTGGTTTGAAAACTTTTCATAGATCATTCCTGTCTCATATAAAAGGACTAATCTACCTTTTTTAAATTGTTTTATATTTTCTTTAAGTAAAATCTATTTTTAATAAAACAAAAAAAAGAAATAAATACCACCATTTGCCCCCAGTTCACTCTTTCTCTCTCTTAACCCTTTCTCTCTCTTCCTCTCTTTCTCTCGTACACCATCATCGCTGAAGATCATCATCTCTTCTTTCTCGTTCTCTTTGTGAAAGGTAACTTCTCCATGGCGGTCAATGTGCAAATCGAATCAAAAAAATTAATCAAACCATCCGTTCCAACTCCTCCAAATTAATCAATGTGCCGAATTTATATACAGTAAAGTCCATATGAGACTTCAAGATATTCTTGAGTGAAGTTCATCGAAAGAGATTGGAGTGTCTCGTGCTTGAACGGCGGCAGAGATTTCTTTGAAGTCGGTACCCAATCGGTGAAGAATATGAAGAACAAGGTCATCTTCATCGACGGGACAATCGGCTAAAGCAAGCTCATCGGCGATCCCACACATTTCTTGCAGGTACGTTGACACAGTTTTGTCTTCTGCCGGGTTTTCAATAAGGCGTTGTTTGAGGGAGATAATTCGTGTACGTGATTTGTTGGCATAAAGAACCGTGAGACGATCCCATGCCTCCTTCGAAGTGGACACAGATGCGATGTGGGTTTGGATTGTGGCCGTACAACTTCCAAGCATAGCGTTGATGATAATCTGATCCTGGCGATACCATTTTGAGTATGCTGGATTTGGTTTGTTATCGATCAATTTTGAGGGTGGGTTGACTGTACCATCGACATAACCAAGAAGATCATACCCTATTAGGGTTGAGAAGAGTTGTCGTCGCAAAACAGTGAAATTGGTCTGTGTGAGTTTGGTAGGAAGATGAGTCGGTGCTTGTAGTTGGATGATTTGAGATTCAATTTGGTTTGCCATTGAGAAGAAAAGAAAATCTGGGATCAAAGGCATGTTTAAGCCGACTTAGGCTCTGATACCATATGGAGTGCAGAGAGATTGCGAGTAAAATAATTGTTTTTGTATATTAATTTGCTGTCATCAGGAGATGTATTTATAGTACATATTTTGAGTTACAACAAAGTTTTAGATAAAGTGATATTGCTTGACTATATCAAGATGACGTTGACTGCTTCTCGCCTTGACTTGTGGAAGAGTTTGTTGGGGTAGATGTGGTGTTAATAGGGATGCTAAGTTGATTGACAAACTCATTCCATCTATTATGCTTGGAGGTGCTGATGAAATCACGTATCCGATACTTGCAATTCAAGTAAACACTTTCCTGTGTGGAGGTATTAGACTAGGTGTAAGTATTTCACATAGAGTTGCTGATACTTCCACACTCTGCACATTTCTGAACGAATGGGCTGTTATGAACCGAGAAGATAACGAAGTTGAGCTCACTGGGACAGGTTTCAGTATACCCCCTTTCTTTCCTGGTCGTGGTCTAACTCCCAGCAAAATTGCACCATGCGATATTGTCACAAAGAAACTTTCATTTACTGGGCACAGATTCCGAAGATCTTTATTGGTGATTCACATGGATGTCTCGTTTCTAGTTGGTGTAAGTTCTCGTTTTATGAAGCTGACTTTGGTTTTGGAAAGCCCATCTGGGTAACCATGGGGAGCGTGCCAAGGAAATATGCGGTATTTTTGCTTGACGGAATGGGAGGTAAAGGAGTTGATGCGTATGTTTGTATGGAACTTAAAGACGCCCCTTATTTCGAAGAGGCTTTACACAAGAACGCAATTGAGAGAGAGAGAGAGAGAGAGAGAGAGAGAGAGAGAGAGAGAGGATGAAGATGAAGTGCAGATGGGGTCGGTGAAGATATATATATATATATATATATATATATATATATATATATATATATATATATATATATATATATATATATATATATATATATATGCATGCATGCGTGGGATTTGGGGATGGGGTGGTTGTGGGTTTTTAGTTTTTTTTTTCCTTTTTTTTAATATAAAATCAGTTTAAAAAAAGACAAAATAAAATAAAAAGGGTAAATTAGTCACTTTATATGGGTGAGGGACCACCTAACAAAAGTTTTGAAACCACAGGGACTAGGCGTGAGGTTTTTGAAAGTTAGGGACCAAACCAGATATCTTTTGAAACCACAGGGACCATTTATGAAGTTTTGTCAAAAAAAAATAATAAAAAGATTAGGGTGAACAAACTGAGATCCCAAAACCTGACCCTTCTGCGGTTTTATTTTTTTTCCCTTTCTTTTTGGTACGCTGACATATGCCATGTCAGCCATGAAGCCCGGTCAACACAGCCAACATGGCTGCCACGTCTGGATGGTAAGCGGCTAGACGGTGGATAACTTTATTAAAGTCGAGAATGAAAAAGCTTTGTAGGTTTCGGGCATTTGTGCAAAATAAAACTTATGTTGGGGTAAAATTTAGAAAATGATTTCAGAGCTTTTGTACCATTTTTCCTTGTTAAGTTGTTATTATAACGTGTTCAGTTACATTTGATTGAAAACCCATTGAGATCCACCAAGTTATTGAAAAAATTCATGACAAAATCTTGTTAATTAAGAAGCATTGATTTGAAAAAGCTTCCTAGCTTTTTCATTTAAGATTTTTTTGTTTGAAAAAGTTGTTATTATGAATGTTCTAACGATGGTTTTGTGCAAACTGTGATAATTGATGAATATTATCAGAATCTAATATTTAAACATAAAGATAAAATATAATCTCTTCAATTGCTTCCGTCGATTTCTGCCGTTGCATTCCAGTCCTGCGGGACCTTTTCATTTGCATTTGGCTATTGCAACTTTAACATATACAAACCATTTTCTTTTTTCCTTTTCACAACCTACATTTTTTTATCCCTACAAAACATAAACACCACAATTACTAATTTTTCATTTTCATCCCAAATACGACAAACTATAGGGTAACATGAACATAGGTTTCATATGTGAAGCCACCAAATATATGCTTGTATTCTTAAGAAATTACGATATAGTACTCCATTAGAGTTATAGAAATAACACCAACAGAAATCTGTCGAGCAAACCTTCCATAACAAATTCCTTTATTGATTTCTCCATTTCTTGACAGTGGTTTATATATATGAACCTAAATAGACAATGTCATAGTTAAATCACCATGTGTCAATTCTCTTGTTCTCAACTTCACTTATCTTTTATATGACTGTGATTAATATGTAAATGTGATACTTTATCTTTGGTTTGAATGTTTATACATAGAATCATGATCAATAACCTATTATTGCCATGACACCGAAAAAACCATTTGGTGGCTTTTTGATTAACGAGAGGAGTTAATCATAACTTAGGGAGGAACGGTCATTATTAAAATCTTCTTGTATTGCATTCTTATAAAACTATTTATATTCTCTTATACTAGTATATATTAAAATCACATATTAGACAATTCTTGAATTTTGATATCTTTTCTTCATCGTGTGGTTGGACCTTCAACAAGAACAACCCCAATATGACCCCTGAGGAGTACAACACACAACTTGCGTTGTATTCTATGGAGGATATTGAAAAAAAGTTAATCAAAGAAAGTCAGATCTTGAATTTGTTTATTATGTCTTTCACGCCTTCACATTTATGTATTTTGTTTATCATGTCTTTCATGGCAATGTACTTTGCTGGTAGTTGATGTTATGTACTTTGCTTTAAGTAAAAATACATATGAATACGTTATATAAATATATATTTATACATTATATATAAAATACATACTTTAGGGTATTCATAAGAAATTAAAAATTGGTACTCCATTAGAGTTACAGAAATACAGCAACAGAAACCTGTCGAGTAAATACTTATAAAGAGTAAACCTTCCATACACCCAACCAGGAACTTCTTCTAACCAACCGATCAAACCTTCCCTCAACTCAAACAAACGATTCCCAAACACCTATTGCATTCTCATTGTCTTCCAATTATCTTACCAAGAACTTCTTCTCATAGATTTGGGTGCAGTTGGGTAAGTCCTACCATGGATGAAATTGTAAACTATCTTATCCGGCCATGTACCACCACGTTACATATTCTTCCCTCTATCTCTCAGATGGAATGTTATGTTGTTCCAATACAGATTATGGAAACTAAGGTGCAGTGGCGTTCATGTCTCCTATGGACATTTCTGCGTGGTTGTTTAGCTTTTACTTATTTCACTTCACACGCCTCAGTCTTGAAATACTTGTAAGTTTCAGAACAATGTTAGTGTACTGCATCGTCCAACTTAGTCATCAAAGAATTTGATCAATTCGAAAGGTTGAAAGTCTCGATAAGATCAGAAGTGCAATAATTACTTGCGGCTACATATTCTGCCTCCGGTTTTTCTGATTAATATCGATGTGCAGATCTACAACAATATCAGCTGATAATCGATGAACATTCAGGATCAGTTACATTATCCGGAAATGAGAACCTGAATGGTGAGCGGTTCGACAATGATCCATAGATTGAGTTCGAAGAAACGAGACCAAATCGAATCAAACCATCTCCACTCCTCGTGTTTGCCCCAGTGTGACGGATCTATCGCTGAAACGAAAGATGTTGCAGAGAGAAAGAGCGAGCACGGCAACGAGAACGCCAAGGATGTCGGCAGCGGCGTCTTTGGCGGAAGCGCCGGCTGATTTGAAGAAACCGAGCTCGTCAGCGACTTCTTTGGCGGCGCCAACAAAGAGTGATAGGATGCAACCTACGGAGATGCTCCGGCGACGTAGGAGAGAATATCGGGCCCGGGATGCGAGATAGGAGGAAATTACGGTGATGAAGAAACAGAGAAGGAAGTGTTGGAGCTTGTCGTAGGCTAACCAATCGTCCCCATTTTCCATCTACACCAAAGTTTAGGGCGCCGGGCGAAATGCAATTTCTGACGGAGGGAATTTGACCACTATTCCAGTTCACAAATGCGTAGAAAAATTGCTTTTAATATAAAATTGATACATAGAAAATTATAAATGTAAAAATGTAAAAGTTTCAATTTATAAAAATGAAAAAAATAGAAATTTGGTAACATCTAAACAGATATAGATATTAGAAAATTAAGAGCTTTGTAATAGTTAAAAATATACAATTATAACTAAGGTAAATTTCATAAAAAACATTAACTTTTCAAAAAAATTCGATTTTGACACTGTGTTTTTTTTTTCAATTAAGTCACTAAGTTTTCAATTTTTTTCAATTAAGTCACTATATTTTCAATTGGGTTTCAATTTTGACTATTTGACCGGTCAACCCGGTAGTCAGCTGACGTGGCATGATGACGTGTCAGTCTTTGATGATGCGACGATGACGTGGCATGCTGATGTGGCACCCGAGTGTCAAAATTGAAACAAAATTGAAAACATAGTGACTTAATTGGAAAAAATTGAAAACTTAGTGTTTTAATTGAAAAAAGAGCACAGTGTCAAAATCAATTTTTTTTGAAAAGTTAATGTCTTTTTTGGAATTTTTTCTACATTTTTTAAAATGATAAATTTGTCTTTTCACGTTTTTAGAACGTATAAATATATTTTTTACGAGTATAAAGACGTATTTTTATACTTTTAGAAGCATACATACATTTTCATATATACGTATTTATACTTCTAAAGACGTAAAAAACGTATTTATACTTCTAAAGACGTAAAAATGTATTTATACATCTAAAAATGTATTATACTTCTAAAAATATAATAATATGTATTTATACTTTTAAAGACGTGAAAACGTATTTATACTTCTTAAAATGTATTATACTTCTAACCGAACGAACTTAAACCAACATAAAAATATATCTATATTTTTAAAAACATAAAAATATGTATTTATACTTCTAAAGACGTAAAAACATATTTATACAACTAAAATGTATTATACTTCTAACCGAACGAACGTAAACCAACATAAAAATATGTATTTATATTTCTAAATGAAGAAACATAAACGGACGAACTTAAACCAACATAACGGAACAAATATAAACAAATAAACATAAATTAACGAACAAATACTTATTTTTATGTTTTTAGAAATATAAAATACGTTTTTTTTACATATAATCACGTATCGTATCAATCAAAAGCATGTTTATAGTGGAAAAACAGTGAAAACGAACTTAAACCAACATAAACAAACAAATATAAATTAATGAACAAATACTTATTTTTATGTTTTTAGAAATATAAAATACGTTTTGTTCTTGATATAATCACGTATCGTATCAATTAAAAGTATGTTTATGGTGGAAAAATAGTGAAAACAAACTTAAACCAACATAAAAGAACAAACATAAATTAACGAATAAATACTTATTTTTACGTTTTTAGAAATATAAAATACGTTTGTTTTGCATATAATCACATATCGTATCAATCAAAATCATGTTTATAATGGAAAAATGTCAAGAAAGAGTTTTAAACTCGTTTTATAATATGTATTTTATTGATATATACATGTTTATATACTTATGACAATATATCATGTTTCTAAAAATATAAAAATACCTATTTATACTTGTAAAAAAATATATTTATACGTTCTAAAAATATAAAAAGACGAATTTATCATTTTAAAAATGTAGAAAAAATTCCAAAAAACACACTAACTTTTTAAAAAAAAATTGATTTTGACACTGTGTTATTTTTTTCAATAAAAACACTAAGTTTTCAATTTTTTCCAATTAAGTCACTATGTTTTCAATTTTGTTTCAATTTTGACACTTGGGTGCCACGTCAGCATGCCACATCATCGTCGCATCATCAAAGACTGACACGTCATCATGCCACGTCAGCTGACTACCCGGGTTGACCGGTCAAATGGTCAAAATTGAAACCAAATTGAAAACATAGTGACTTAATTGAAAAAATTTGAAAACTTAGTGACTTAATTGAAAAAAAAATAACACAGTGTGAAAATCGAATTTTTTTGAAAAGTTAGTGTCTTTTATGAAATTTGCCCTTATAACTATATGAATTCATGCAACATCTATATTGTTGTGATATTGTTTGGTACAAAATATTTGGGAAAGACCAAATGTTATTGACATCTATAATTTACTTAAAATACATGAAACTAAACATGGACTTCTGTGTATGGTGGTAGCAATTGAAGAATTGTCCAGTTGCTTGGAAAGTTGAAGTGTCCAATACGTTTGTGGAACACATGACCGACTAACGCTCTGCTCTCAAATTTTTAAATGAATGGAAAGGGATGGAAGAAAAAAGGAGGAGAGGGAAGGGAAGTAAATAAAAGCGAAATACAAATAAGTATTTGTGTTCTTGACTTGGAGGGGAATGGAAGGGGAAGAAAGGAGAATTTACGTTTTGGTCAAGGTTGAACCTTGATGAAGGTGAAGGTGAATGTAAATAATAAGAGCAAATAGGTAATTTGAAAGTGTTCCCTTCCTAACCCTCCCAAAAATGGGAGGGTGAAAAATGACCATTTTTACTTCCATTCCTCTCCATTCCATCTCCTTGCCCCTCTTAAAAAAATCTTGAGAACACATTTCAGAGCTGGTTCCCTTTCAAATACTTCCATTCCATTCGTTAAATGAACTCAAGAACACAGCGTAAGGGTGTTTATGGACGGTTAGTCGAATCGTAATTGTATTTTGGAAGGTTAACTGAAACCATTAGTTGCTAATTGGTCGAGTCTAAACCTAAACTAAGAAAACCGGTTAACCAGTTTTGGCTAACCTCATTTTTCGGTTTGGCTTTCGGTTAACCTCTTTTTCCAGTATGGTAAACAACCTCATATTTGGATAAAGCATATTCAAAACAGAATTCTCCGGTCTTTTCACTGTAAACTTGTTCTTGACCAAATCCAATAGATTTCCCAAAACATCTTTCAAGTCTTTGTTGTTCGTGAAAATTTTTTTGGGATTTACTTGAGAGTCTGATAACTTTAAAGGAACTCGAATTTTCATGGGCTTTCTCTTTTTCTTCTTAAAACTCTTATCCTTTGTTTGGTTTAGAAAAATGAGAGGTTTGTGAATTCAGGAGTTTAAAAAAACCTATGTCTGTAGCTTTATAAAATCTTCTCTCATCCCTTGTAATTTTAAAATCCATTCCGTTGAAACTTTTAGGTTAGAATTAAATTGGCTTTATTGCCCCTCTAATAAAACTTCTATCATTCCCCTTCATGCTACTGTGATGGTAATGACGAATAAACCCTAATTTCACCTAATGCTCCCTCCCAAATGAGTCGTTGATGCTACCCCAATATCGCTTTCCCACAACAATGTGAAATCGGTTATTCGAAAACTCCAATTCTTTGCAATTTTATTTAGTTTATTGAGTTTGTTTGATTTATTGGATTCATTGAAATTGTAATGGTGATTCAGGATTGATTTGTTGAATATGTTGCAAAAATTGGGTATTTATTGTTCTATTAATCTTTAATATTATTTGTCGCTCGGTTTACATGTTTGTAAGTTCCACTTGCCATGACTGTGATTGCTACTTCTATTTAGTTTGATTTTGTTGGAGGGTTTTCTCAGTCTTACTCTTGGGTCTCCTAGATCTTATCTTTGGTATAAATACAATACAGTTTGAAAATAAATCAACGTCTGTTAAATGCATTTGAAGTGAGTGTTGCCATCCGAAGAATAAGGGTATTTATGTCATTTAGCATAAATACGATCTTGATAATCTGCAAAACCAAACAAAACATTGCAAAAAAACAAATCTAGTTCCTTTCAAAAGTTTACGATCCAAACACAAAATAGCATTTAAATATCTTTAAATCCAAATCCATCTAAATGCAAATCCTTCGACACATTCAAATTCCCCCAAAAACAATCCAACAATCCAAACGCACCCTTAGAACTGTTTCTGATCTTTTTTTTTTTTTTTTTTTTTGTAATCCTTTTCTCTTGAGTTCAATAAACAAGGGACTTACGTACCCTTTTCAAGAACATCAACATTTTCTGGTTCATTTAAGGTAATAATATTTACACAGTGTTCTGAAAATTTCATAACCACGTTGACTGTGGAAACTTCTTGCGACAATAGTTCTTTTTTGACATTAGACATTTGAACATCTATTGATGTAACTTTCTTGCTGACTTCTTCTTCAACTACTTTATTTTTCATATCATATATAACAATCATTGTGAGCTTCTGTTCAGATTTTTGAGAAATCGATTTAGGAACAGCCATTTCGATTTTGGGTTTTGGCTCTATCAGATTATTATTTTTCAACCGTTCAGAGAATATACTGTTTATAAGATGAAGGGATTGATTTTTATCATATAGATTCATAAACCGGGTAGTTAATGAATACAATTTTATCCACTGCGTTTGATCTTTAAGAACTCATGTTTTATCCAAAAGCATTCCAAATAATTGTCCAGTTTTGAAATCTTGATCCGAGATTTGTTCCCTTAGGAGAGAGAGAACCCTAAACCCCCTTTTTCAGCATCTTTTTTTATCAGTTTTTCATTCTTTAACCCCCAAAACTGAAATATTAATCCAAATCTTCAAATCTTAATCCACAACCAAAAAAAAAAAAAAAAAAAAATCACAATCTAAACCACTTCTAAGTACAATTCTTGAAATTTCTACAACTTTGGCTCTGATACCAATTATAATAACAGTAGAGAAGTGACAATGTGGACATAAATTGATTAAGAATTAAACAAATGAAAATGGTGTTGAATATCCAGATGATTTTCGTTAACTAAAGGATAAATGAGAAAATATTCGGATGATTTGCATGAAAAATGCTAATATTATCAAATCGGCAGCCCAAAATTGCAAGTCCAAATTACCAACATAAAGATTCATCAATCTTTATCTTTGAACCTATTATATGATAATTAATTCATCTTACTAATCAACTCATTAATTTGATCCTCACGGTTCCCAGAATCACCACCATCTCTAAACGCCTTTTTCTAAGGCGTGTTCAAATTGAAAGGACACAAAAACTTCTTTTATGGTTTTATTTGAAGATTTTATATCATAACTTTCCAACATTTTATAGTTATCTAAAACGGGCCAACCTGACCCAACTCACTTTAACATTTACTTAATAATTAAATGTGTTGGCTCAAACCTGATTTTAACTCATTACTCTACTCCAAACATCAACTAATCTTTTATAAGGCCATCCAATGAATAAAAGGTTAAATACAAGAAATAACAACACACTTTCAGTGATTTGTTACTTTCATTTCATCCTATTACAACATTATGCTCTAAAAAATCTACCCAGTTATAACAATGCCATCCAAATACTAACCAATTTTTACTACCATAATCAAGTAGACAAGATATTAACGGAAAATGTCCTTATAAGAAAAAGATTAAAAGTACACTGCTATTTTTGAAAGTAGAATGCATCAAAAGAAAAAAGCTGAAAGTGCAATGTTGTGTAGAAAGAAATAAAAGTAAGATGCTAAAATACACAAATAAATGAAAGTACATTTCTATTTCTTGCATCTAACCCATTTTTTGAAAATTGATTAGGTTAACTTAAACAATGTGTTCAGTTACGAAATTCAACTTCATTCCTTTTATAGCTTCACTATAGTAACGCAAATGATAAAAAATGACATAATTACCCTATTGAACTTTCTCATACATGAACCATTTTCTGTTTATTTCTCATTGCCACTTTTTTCTTGTTTTTCAGAATCTTGTTTCTTGTTGACATTATCCATTTGCTTTGGTCTTTCACCTTCATTTTCATCTGAAACTTTTATGCTTCTTTGATTTTTAGATTCCATTACAATTTCCTTAACAGTTTTTTCCAAACTATCAAGTCTCTCTTTCACCTCCAATAATTGTGGATTTGACTTTAATACTTCCCCTTCTTTTTCCTTCATCTTCTTTGCTTCTTCAATTTGCCTCCTCTCCAATTCCTGCAATATATTTTCATAAAAAAGTAAATAAATAATCGTCAAGAAATGAAAAAAAAAAAAAAACAGAGTGAAAGAAACAAAGTGAGTTTAGTCACCGCATCCATTTTCTTCATTTCATGACGCGCATATTGTGCAACCAAATAGACGGCTGATACAAAAAAAAAAGCATTTTTATTAAACTTTTTTAATTATTAGATGGAAATAATGTTTAATTTGAAGTTGATGGGATAATAATATATGTACCAAGTGAAGGTAAACAAACGAAGAAGAGTTGAACCAGATGAAAATCAAGCCTGAAAACATCACAGAGACATTTGTTAGTAAATATTTAAATCATTACATATTTAGATTAAGTAAACATCAATATTAATTGTTTTTCTTTCCTGTTAGTTAATATTTCATATATTTTTTGATGTTGATGATTACATATTTATTGGGTTTACTATATTCTTTTGCAAAATACAACGATTACTAATTGCTTGGTGTATAAATGTTGTTCTCAGATATTTGCATTTTTACTATTGAATGGTGGGATTATGTTTTTGCTTGTTACAATAGTTCTATTATGCCAATCAGAGTATTTTTACTCGATTTGGTGCCCTAACAACCGTAAAATAGATACTCAATTCTTATTCAACATTGATTGCAGACAGAAGGGTAAAATAGCCATATACCATCATTCAGTCCAAAAAAGAAACAACATTTTGTCATTAACCACTTTTTCAATACAGACATCATTTATCCAAACATCACTTAACAGGAAGAAAAAAAAGAAGGAAACAGGCCCTAAACAATCTTATCATATCTTTATTCAATGAAATTCCCATGATTGTTTTAAGGTATGTATCCACGTGGCGTTAAAAATAAACATTTAGCAATCCAAGTTTATGTGTTAGTTGTAGCAAATAATCAATGAGTAAGAATGATAAAGTGAAGAGAAAGGAATCCTATAGAGTCAGTGCTCATATATGCAATTCTAAGGCAAGTGTTCAACAAAGTGGCCAACAGAGTGTATAAAAGTAAAAAAAAAAAAAAAAAAAAAAAAAAAAAAACAACAACAACAAACAAAAATGATACCCGAATTTCTTCTGTTTAGGGGGAGTGGTAAAGAGAATCTTGGCAGCAGTCATGAAATCAAGCTTGTCCAGGTCTCGATACGAGTCATGGTGAGTTAAAGATCCATCACCCTTTTCTCCATTCTTGTTTGGTTCAATGATTTGTTTGTTGTTTGTGGAGAAGCATTTGCTGTCAACTCTTTTAGATGTTCCAATTCTTATTCTTCCAGCAATCTTTCTCAGCATCATTTTTTAAAAAGAAAGAGGAAGAAGAGAGATTGAATCAGTAGATTCATGAATTTCTTCCATATATAAGCTCTTTTGTGCCTTGATGCAATGATACCATTACCACCACCATCAAGATGAAGTATGAAGGGAGGACTATCTGCAAGCCCAGCCAATTAGAGTAGCCGATTGTACAATGTAAAATTCGATTGACGAATTATGTTAGGGTTATTCATTATGTGAGCTTTGACACCGATTTGGGATTGGATATATACCAATTAGACCTCTATATTTCCTCATTCAGAACACACACCAACTGTTCGTTAATATGCCAATGATAATTACCGCACCTAACCACTGCATATGTTCACGTGAATTATATTTAACACTTTTCTGTAGCAACAATAATCGAATCAGAATCACTAATCTACCATAGACACTGCCAAAGCTTAAGGGAGACAGGTTTGGTAAATTCGCCCTAGTTTTTCTAGCCTACTTTCACAGACCGTACTAAAAAGGCAATAATCACTTCGATTCGCATCAACTAAATTGCAATGCACAACAAAGAATAACTTATTTACTGTACAAATCGACTAAACATCAAAAATCTAATTTACTTACCGCTTACGAGGGTGAAACAGAGAAATCTGCCTATGTGTTTGCTGTTGGTCAGAAACAACAGAGCTGATGAGTGATGTCTGGTCTCGAGCAGAGAGTGATCACAGGCGTGAGAGAACGAGACAGCAGTGAGCAGACGTAGATGGAGAACGATACTGAACGACCAAAAACCTGAAGGGTTTGGTTTTGGGCTTTAAGTTTGGACTTCATAAATGCGACCAAAAACATAATTTACCAAAGTTTCCAATAACGTATTCAACATTTTTGTCACATATATTAATAAGGGAAAATGCTCTAAAAAGTTTGCTTTTTAGATCATCAAACTTTTAATTGGTTTTATTGGCTTATCAATATTTTTTTTTTTTCAATTACACCATTGGGTGTGATTTCTACCGGGTATCACCGGTTACATGCCCACGTGGACTCCAAGCCAACTCCCAATTGCATATAAGAATTGAAGACTCGTTTTTTTTCCTCAAACAAGACCCACAATAAGAACCTTGGATTTAAAAGAGCGGTTGATGAGGGCGCCGCTTGCCCTCTGCTCGGAAACATCGTGCCTTTGAACTTGTTGCGATTTGCATCAATTTGAAGATCAAATAAAGGCAAAACAACCAAAAAATCGAAGGAATTCCTATCACTCAACTGCAACTCTTACCTCATCTGCTCAACCTGCAGGTCGTCCCCTTGAACCACGATCTCCGACAGCATATTGTCTTCCGCTCCTTTCATGATGCTCGCTTCCGGTAATACGCTCCTATGTTCCAATTTTCCATTTAAGCTCGTATACAACATCTTGTCGTTGGTGATTTCCAATTTGGAACGGCGATTGTTGCAGTCGCTAAACATTGATATTTAATGATCGCTAATTCTCTGTCGTTAACATGTCTCGCCAAATCAATTTGAACCTTGACATCGCTAAGTTGCAGTCGCCAAACATGGTGTCTTGCTAAATCTCTGATTGACGTTTTCCTGGTCGCTAACTATGACTCGCCAATCCTTGAGCATAATATCTAACACTGATTTGAACACGCCGCTTGCCCTCTGCGCGGAACGATGATTGTTGCAGTCACGTGAAGTGATGAGGAGATCCCAGGCGGGTGCCGACGCCTCGTCTTCTTTAATCTCCATGGACGAGCTCCTTTTAGAAAAATAGTGTGGGCTTGTCGTTGGTGATTTTCAATTTAGATTCGGAGATTGAGAGACAGGAGAAGAAGATTCGTTGCCGCCATTGCTATGTTTTTGATTGGTTGGACGAGCTCCTTTTAGAAAAATAGTATGGGTTTGTTTGAGGAAAAAACGAGTTTTCGATTCTTATCTGCAATTCGAAGTTGACCTGGAGTCGACATGGTTACGTGACCGGTGATACCCGGTAGAAATTGCATTCAATGGTGTAATTGAACAAAAAGAAAAATGTTGATGGGCAAACAAGACAAATTAAAAGTTTGATGACCTAAAGAGAAAATTTGATGTTATTTGTTACCTTTTTATGACATTTTCCCTATTAATAATGACAAAATATTGAATTTCTTCCTAATAATAACCTTTTTTTTATCAAAAGATGATAAGAATATAGTCGAAACTGTGTCCGACCCTATTTGTACCTGAACCTCTTAGGTATCTTCAACCACACTCTAAAAATAGAGTTACTCTATTTTTTACTCTATTTTGCTCCAACCCTACTCTATAACCAACTCTATATTTGAATAGTATTACTTCAAATATAGAGTAACACTATTCATTTATACAAAATATAGAGTTAATGTTTCACTTGTCATTTTTAGTCCTCTAGTTTTTATTTTTATACATTTCTAGTTTAAATAAATATAGTAACAAATATTTACAATCATATTATATATTAAATGATATTAAATAATTATAATTATCAAAATTGAATATTTATATATCGAATTCATATATGAGGATGAACATGATTTTGACGCACCAATTAAAGTAGCAAGAGAAGTGCCGTCGATAGAGGTTGATGACGATAGATGAAGATGGTTGATTCCAACAATTTATTGCTCGATATAAATGTATTAAGTATAAAGAAGCCCACTTCAATCTTCGGAATGCGTTAGTCGATCATTTATGAGAAATTTATTCGACCGCATAAATATGTTTTAACTTTTCAAATGTATGTGTATTTTTATAAATGCATGTATAATATTTATTTAAGAGTGTATTATAAATGTATTTTTATTATTTAATAATTTTTATATTAATAAAATCATAATTTCTTCAAATTAATTATATACAAATAAATTATTTTGTTATTGATGTTTTGATAACATAATTTAGAATATTATTATAATAAAAAGATAGAGTAATTATATGTTAAAAATTAATAAATAGAAGGAGAGATTTTGACAATTTTTGTAAATGAAGAAAAAATAATATGCTAAGAATATAAATTTTAAAGTAAAAATAGTGTGAAAAATAGAGGTGGCTTGGAGATGATCCACTTTTACACCATTATTTACTTCAAAAATAGAGTAAAATAGAGGTGGAATGGAGATGGTCTTATGGCATCTTCAACTCATCTCTAAAAATAGAGTTACTCTATTTTTAACTCTATTTTGCTCCAACTCAATCCTATAACCAACTCTATTTTTAAGTATTTAAACAATATTACTCCGAATATAGAGTAATACTATTTATTTACACCAAAATAGAGTTAATGTTTCACTTGTCATTTTTAGTCCTCTAGTTTTATTTCTATACATTTCTAGTTTATTTAAATATACTAATAAATATTTAAAATCATGTTATATATTAAATGATATTAATTAATTATAATTATCAAAATTGAATATATTTATATATCAAATTCATATAAAAGTTTACGTATATTTAAAAACATTAAAACACGATAACATATTTTATAAAAAAACATACTATATATATATATATATATATATATATATATATATATATATATATATATATATATATATATATATATATATATATATATATATATATATATATATATATTGTAATACCCGGTTTCTCAATCTTAGGATACACCAATAAATTAATCAAACACAAGCATAGATATGGTGTAATTCCAAGAGATGAGTAACAAGAAATACAAAGCTGTTACCAAAAACGTAGTTTAAGTCTTAAGCTATTTACAACCATCATTCAAAAACCGGGTTAAATTACATATTTCAAAACAACAACTAAGTTCAAGTCCATATCCCAGTCCAGCTATCCTTCTGAGACACGCTTTCCCCGATCACCACTATCAATTCCTAACACAAAACAACAATGACAAACAATTTATGAGCTATGAAAGCTCAGTGAGTAATTTAAGGTTAATTGATTTGTGTCATCCATTTCTTATTTTAACCAAGCTCAATGGACTATCTCATTTCCAAGTATGATATACACACTATAACTCTTTATTCCATATACTCAAAATTTTGATTATACTCAACCAAATCAAAACATAGCTCACTTCTTATCTGTAAACAACATCATATTAATGCATAATTATCTAATGAATAACTACTCACCTGTTGACGGGTTACTCTGTGGAACTCCTGAACCGCGTGCCTGATCCTGTCTCGGCTTAGCTGTAACATAACCGCTAAATTTCAATACTCAAGTCTCATATAATCTCATTCATAATTCATATCATCAAAATCCAGAAATTGACTTCACACAATGAAGTCAAAATCAAACAACAATAAGACTATAGTTATAACTCTTTACTTCACCACTTTGACCCATTCAAATTCATAAACAAAATCAATAAGCATATCACTAGCTCAAGCCTAAAATTAAACTCTTATAGACTTGCTAATCTAACAATTTAACCCTAACATCATCGATTCACAGGTGAATCGTCGAGACCACATGGAATCACTCCAAATCAAAGTATTCAACGGTTGAAACAAAACCAAATTCAAGGAGGATTACCTTTCAAGCTTCAAGTACAAATCCCTAGCTTCAATTTGTGATTAATAGGCTTAAATCTCGACTTGGATGGCTTAGAAATCGATTTCTAGGGTTTAGAGAGGGTTTTGATTGAATTGGAAATGACCCAAATGAAGGAAAACCCGTAATTTAAAACATTCCAGACGCGCGACACGACCCGTGTAGGCTCACACGACCCGTGTGAGGCCTACAGCAAGCCCTGCTGAAATTGCACAGACCCACACGACCCGTGTAACCTCACACGACCCGTGTGAGACCCAAACTCTTCTCGGTAATTTTTGAACAATATCTACACGACCCGTGTTGATGTACACGACCCGTGCAGACCTGAAAAGGGTTGCTGTTTGGTTTTTAAGTCCTTCTACACGACCCGTGTCACCATACACGACCCGTGTAGCTCTGAATTGACATTTTACAAGTCCAAACTTTACTCAATTGGGTTTTTAACCATCCTAACTCCTATAGCAACCTATTTAATCTTAATTACACTAAGATTAACACGAAATCTATATAATTTAATAATACGGTATTACAAGTTCTTACCCCCTTCAAAAGATTCCGTCCTCGGAATCTCTTAAAACAAAAAGGGATACTTTGACCGCATCTCCTTCTCAGCTTCCCAAGTGACATCCGTACCTCTATGATGTCGCCATTGTACTTTTACTACTCCAATCTCTTTGTTTCGTAATTTCTTAACCTTTCTATCCAATATCTGCTCCGGCATCTCTTGGTATCTCAATTTCTCGTCTAATTGAACTCCGGCTAAAGGTACTCGAGTGGATTTATCATGTAATGTTTTTCTGAGATGTGACACATGGAATACATTGTGGATTCCCCGTAGTTCATCTGGAAGCTCAAGTTTGTATGCAACTGCTCCAATCCTTTCCAAGACTCGAAAGGGTCCGATAAATCTCGGGCTTAACTTCCCTCTTTTACCAAAACGAATTACTCCTTTCCACGGGGACACTTTTAACATTACCATGTCTCCAACTTGAAACTCTAATGGCTTTCTTCTCTTGTCTGCATATTGTTTTTGGCGGTTTTGAGCTATTCGCATATGCTCACGGATGCTTTGTATCTTTTCTTCAGTTTCAGCTACAATTTCCGGTCCCGCCAATGGTTTTTCTCCCATCTCTGTCCAGCAAGTTGGTGTTCGACACGGTGCACCATATAAAGCTTCAAAAGGTGCCATCTTTATACTGGAGTGGTAAGTATTATTATAAGCAAATTCTACTAACGGCAGATGATCTTCCCAACTGCCTCCAAAATCAATGATGCAGGCTCGTAGCATATCTTCAAGTGTTTGTATCGTCCTTTCCGACTGTCCATCTGTCTGGGGATGATACGCAGTACTCAATAAAGCTTTAGTACCAAAATGTTTTTGGAAACTCTGCCAGAAATGTGAATTGAAACGACTATCTCTATCAGAAATTATTGAAGTTGGCACTCCATGTCGTTTTACTACTTCTCTCGTATAAATCTCAGCTAGCTTTGATACTTGGTAATCTTCTCGGATTGGAATGAAATGAGCAGACTTTGTTAACCTGTCAACAATCACCCAAATTGAATCATATCCTCGTGGAGTTCGAGGCAACTTTGTGATGAAGTCCATGGTGATCTCATCCCATTTCTTCTTTGGTACTGGCAATGGCTGTACTGCTCCATAAGGCTTTTGATGATTAGCTTTTACCTGAAGACATGTCAAACAGTTCTCTACAAATCGTCCCACATCTCGCTTCATACCAGGCCACCAGTAATATGGCTTTAGATTATGATACATCCTTGTACTACCAGGATGAACTGAATACCTAGTACAGTGAGCATCCTCTAGCAATAACTGTCTCGTCTCGCCATGTCTCGGAACCCAAACTCGCCCTTGGAAAGTCTTGATTCCTTGTGCATTTTCCACAAGTTTCTCTACATAACCAATCATCCTCTCCTTCTTCAAGTCATTGGCTTCGACTTGGCATCTACGTATCAACTCTGGTAATCGACTCACAATCCCCATTCGAGCCGATACGACTTGAATAGGCGGCTCCTTACGGCTTAGTGCATCCGCCACCACATTGGCTTTACCAGGATGGTAAAGTATTTCACAATCATAATCTTTTAGTAGATCCATCCACCGTACTTGCCTCATGTTTAACTCTTTCTGATCAAACAGGTATTTCAGACTTTTATGATCTGAATATATTTGAAATCGCACTCCATAAAGATAATGTCGCCATATCTTTAATGCAAAGATTATCGCCGCCAACTCTAAATCGTGTACTGGATAAGATTTTTCATGCGGTTTTAGTTGTCGAGAGGCATACGCTATCACTCGTCCTCTTTGCATCAATACACATCCAAGACCACTTAAGGAGGCATCGCTGTAAAGAACAAAGTCTTCCCCTCCTTGCGGTAACGCCAACACCGGAGCTTTACACAAACTATCTCGTAACTGTTCAAATGCTGACTGTTGTGCCTCAGTCCAATTGAACTTCTCCGCCTTCTTTGTTAATTTGGTTAGGGGTATAGCGATTCGGGAAAAATTTTCAACGAATCGCCGATAATAGCCTGCTAACCCCAAGAAACTACGAACCTCCATTGGACTCTTTGGCGGCTTCCAACTCATTACGGCTTCGATCTTTGTTGGATCCACCTTTATACCGTCTTCATTTATCACATGGCCAAGAAATTGGATCTCCCGCAACCAAAACTCACATTTTGAAAATTTCGCATATAATTTCTCGTCTCGAAGAAGATCTAGCATTTGTTGCAAATGAAATCTGTGCTCATCTCGACTCTTTGAATAAATCAGTATGTCGTCGATAAACACAATTACGAATTTATCAAGAAAGGGACGACAAATCCGATTCATCAAATCCATAAAAGCGGCTGGAGCGTTAGTCAAACCGAACGGCATGACTAGGAACTCGTAATGGCCATACCTCGTACGAAAAGCGGTCTTCGGAATATCAGCTTCTTGTACTCTCAACTGATGATAACCGGATCTCAAATCAATCTTGGAAAAATATGTGGCTCCGTGCAATTGATCAAACAAATCATCTATCCTTGGCAACGGATAACGATTCTTTATCGTGATCTTATTGAGCTCTCGGTAATCTATACACATTCTCATGGAGCCATCTTTCTTTTTCACAAAAAGAATAGGTGCACCCCACGGAGACGAACTCGGACGAATAAATCCAAGTTCTAACAACTCTTGCAACTGTCTTTTTAATTCTTCCATTTCGGACGGTGCCAATCGATAAGGTGGTCGAGCTACCGGCTTCGCCCCCGGTATGACATCGATCACAAACTCAACTTGTCTACTTGGTGGTACACCTGGAAGACTATCAGGAAATACATCGGGATAATCACAAACCACTTCCACTTCTTCTATTTTGGAATGTTTTGACTCAGCACTAATCACATGTGCCATAATCAATTCACCCCCTCTTTCTATATATCTCTTAGCTGTGGCAAGTGACACTATCGGTACTTTTCGGGAACGTCGTTCACCTCGTATCAAAATTCGGGAACCACTCGGTGTCTTAATGGAAAGTGTTTTCTCATGACAATCCATTTGACCTCTATTATCATCCATCCAATCCATCCCGACTATCACATCAAACTCATGATTAGTGATCGGCTTCAGATCTATAGGGTACACAACCCCGTAGATTTCAAGCCGACACTGTTTATAATGACTCTTTACAAAAACACATCTCCCATCTGCTACATCTACTATTATTTTCTCATATAAATCAGCTAATGAAATATCTAATTTAGAAGCAAAAGACTCTGATATAAAAGACACAGATGCACCCGAATCAAAAAGTACTCGTGCTTGAAAAGAGTTCAAGCTAAAGATACCTGTGATAACATCGGTCCGATCTCTAGCCTCGTCAACAGGTAATTGAAAAGCTCGTGTTTTCACATGACCACCAACCCTATCTCTTCGATCGTCTCGATCTCGACCTCCTCCTTGACCAGTCTTTTGAAAATCTCTTTGTGGCTCAGATTTCATCTTTAGGCAATTTGGACGAATATGCCCGCTCTCCCCACAATTGAAACAAACGGGGCGACTCTCGGTACATTGGCGAGCCATATGTCCCGTCTTTCCACACTGGAAGCAAACTGATGGAGGGTTTCGGGAATCACATTCTCCCGTATGTTTTCGCCTACACTTCTTACACCATTTCTCTTCATTCTTCTTGGTTTCACCACGGACTTGAAAACCCGTGGTAATGGATCTCTGAGAAGTGTCTACAGCTTTACCTTCCCACTTTCTCTTGAATCCTCCAAACTCTCTTTCAGTTCTTCTCTCCTCCTCCTGTCTTTGCAACTCCCTTTCTCTCGATCTTGCTGCCTCGGCAACTTGTTGAAAGGTAGAATATCTGGAACTCGGCAAAAACTCTCGGATCTGGGTTTTTAAACCCCACAAATAACGATCCATCTTACGCTCCTCTGTATCAACTTGATGTTGTGCAAACCTTGCCTTCTCATTAAAATCCAGTGTGTATTGTTGCACTGTTCTTGACCCTTGTTGTAACTTCAAAAACTCTTCCTCTATTCCCTTCATAGCATTATTGGAACAATAATACTCGGTGAACTTCAATTTGAACTGTTCCCAATTCAAGGTATATGCCAAGCTTTCTCCTATCTCCATGCACATATTCTCCCACCAAAATTGTGCATCTTCCTTTAACAAATTTGTTGCAAACTCCACTTTATCTGCCTCGTCGCATTTACTGGTGCGGAACATCTTTTCAACGTGTGTTAACCAATTCTTGGCTGCTATGGGATCATCTTTCCCATAGAAATCGTATGGCTTGCACTTCTGGAAGACATCATAAGTACACCTCCTTGTCTTCTCAGGTACTCTAGCTCTACCCGCTTCAGTATAGACCTCTTCACGATCCTCCCTGTGCTCAGGTTGAACCGGTGGTTGTCCCGAAGGACCTCCAGTTGCAGCCTCCGTCTGAGGCCTCAAATAAGTGGGTAGTAATTCTTTAAGTGCCTTGGCTACTTCAGCCGCAATCATAGCTTGCACATTACTCTGTGCCTCGGGAGGTCGCTCTCCCTCGGGTTGATGCTCTTTACCCGAATCTCGTGATCCCGATTGATCTCTTGATGGATCACCTCGCTCTTTTTCTTTTCCAGTGCTCATCTTAACTGAAAAAGAAATTTAACTCATTTAGTAATCACCACCATAATACTCAATATGATGTGTAATCAGCTCAAATGGTATATCACTATAATACTCAATATAGTGTATAATCAACTCAATTGTATATCACTATAATACTCAATATAGTGTATAATCAACTCAATTGTATATCACTATAATACTCAATATAGTGTATAATCAACTCAATTGTATATCACTATAATACTCAATATAGTGTATAATCAACTCAATTGTGATGTACCGCGGAGGATAGCTACTCGGGACTCTTTGGGACTTTTCAATCACATTGGTTTAAGTCTAAACCCATCTCAAGGTTTAATTCCCTTAAACCAAGGCTCTGATACCAACTTGTAATACCCGGTTTCTCAATCTTAGGATACACCAATAAATTAATCAAACACAAGCATAGATATGGTGTAATTCCAAGAGATGAGTAACAAGAAATACAAAGCTGTTACCAAAAACGTAGTTTAAGTCTTAAGCTATTTACAACCATCATTCAAAAACCGGGTTAAATTACATATTTCAAAACAACAACTAAGTTCAAGTCCATATCCCAGTCCAGCTATCCTTCTGAGACACGCTTTCCCCGATCACCACTATCAATTCCTAACACAAAACAACAATAACAAACAATTTATGAGCTATGAAAGCTCAGTGAGTAATTTAAGGTTAATTGATTTGTGTCATCCATTTCTTATTTTAACCAAGCTCAATGGACTATCTCATTTCCAAGTATGATATACACACTATAACTCTTTATTCCATATACTCAAAATTTTGATTATACTCAACCAAATCAAAACATAACTCACTTCTTATCTGTAAACAACATCATATTAATGCATAATTATCTAATGAATAACTACTCACCTGTTGACGGGTTACTCTGTGGAACTCCTGAACCGCGTGCCTGATCCTGTCTCGGCTTAGCTGTAACATAACCGCTAAATTTCAATACTCAAGTCTCATATAATCTCATTCATAATTCATATCATCAAAATCCAGAAATTGACTTCACACAATGAAGTCAAAATCAAACAACAATAAGACTATAGTTATAACTCTTTACTTCACCACTTTGACCCATTCAAATTCATAAACAAAATCAATAAGCATATCACTAGCTCAAGCCTAAAATTAAACTCTTATAGACTTGCTAATCTAACAATTTAACCCTAACATCATCGATTCACAGGTGAATCGTCGAGACCACATGGAATCACTCCAAATCAAAGTATTCAACGGTTGAAACAAAACCAAATTCAAGGAGGATTACCTTTCAAGCTTCAAGTACAAATCCCAAGCTTCAATTTGTGATTAATAGGCTTAAATCTCGACTTGGATGGCTTAGAAATCGATTTCTAGGGTTTAGAGAGGGTTTTGATTGAATTGGAAATGACCCAAATGAAGGAAAACCCGTAATTTAAAACATTCCAGACGCGCGACACGACCCGTGTAGGCTCACACGACCCGTGTGAGGCCTACAGCAAGCCCTGCTGAAATTGCACAGACCCACACGACCCGTGTAACCCCACACGACCCGTGTGAGACCCAAACTATTCTCGGTAATTTTTGAACAATATCTACACGACCCGTGTTGATGTACACGACCCGTGCAGACCTGAAAAGGGTTGCTGTTTGGTTTTTAAGTCCTTCTACACGACCCGTGTCACCATACACGACCCGTGTAGCTCTGAATTGACATTTTACAAGTCCAAACTTTACTCAATTGGGTTTTTAACCATCCTAACTCCTATAGCAACCTATTTAATCTTAATTACACTAAGATTAACACGAAATCTATATAATTTAATAATACGGTATTACATATATATATATATATATATATATATATATATATATATATATATATATATATATATATATATATATATATATAATACAATATGAATATTCTAGTGAAGCATGCCTTCAACTTATATATTAAGCACAATCTAATAAAAACGATAATTGACAATAAAAAGATAGAGTAATTATTTGTTAAAAGTTAATAAATAGAAAAGGAGATTTTGACAACTTTTGTAAATAAAGAAAAAAGAATATGCTAGGAATATACATTTGAAAGTAAAAATAGTGTGAAAAATAGAGGTTGGTTGAAGATGATCCACTTTTTACATTATTTTTTACTTCAAAAATAGAGTAAAAAATAAATGTGGACTGGAGATGGTCTTCTTGGATGCTATAAGTTTAATAAATGAGGTGAGGACAAGCTTTAGGGACTTGCACATATGTATTGGAAGTTTTGTACCTAAGATCACAATTTTGTTTGTGAAAGTGGAAATTGAATGTTTTATAAAATGACATTTGTAAAATGTCCAAAAAGCATAGAAATATAACACAAGATGTCATTCAAATATATATTGTGGTTAATGGATTTTGGTGTTGGTAATGGATAAAATATAAAAGTTTAGCAAGTGTGTTAGAATTTATAATAAAAAAACAAATCTAATTTGTGGAATGGGACAAATGTGATCAAGATACAAGTTGTTAGAGTAAGTGCATATGTAACACCTTTTGTAATAATAGTGTAAGTGAAGGCCCAAGTTCAAACAAAATATGCATTACCTGTTACACTATGCAGTTTATGTAATATACCTCCCCATAATATTGTACCAATATTTTCAAGATAACTTCATGCAAAACAATAACCTACATGAACATAATACCAACAATTTAAGATAACTTTATCGTCACCATATTAAAGTACCAAACTACAAATTCACACGATCATAGAAAGCAACCTTCTTTTACCGTTTATTAAACGTCCACAAACCAAGAGACTCGAGGCATAACACTTCAAATTCACAAGGCTACATCCATCAATAACTTTAGACTCAAAATCATAATTTTCCTTGCCAAACTGGTCAGATTACAGATAAATTGTTTTTGTATTTGTGGAAGATATTTACATAAAGTCCTCTTCTAGTTCATGTAAGGACTAGTGAGTGATACAATATCTTTATTGGAAGTCAATTTGACAGTAATGATCAGATTCTTGTAACTCGTTACTTTCGCTTGTAACAACATACAAATAGTCTTGAAAAACTTTCTTCAAGGGACACTCTCAATAGATCTAAAGCATACAATTTTACCTTCCATGCTTGCCAATAAGAAATCTGAACACTAAAGCGGTCATTTAGAGTTCGTTAGATCTTCTTTCTCCATAACGTATTTCATGTACTATAAGCTACTATATCCATTAAAAAATGACTCAATACTTTCTTGTTGGCTTGGTTATGAAGACGACGAAACCGTGTGTTTGAGAAAGTGTGGTTTCCCTCTAATTTACGAACTTGAAAAGTTTCTGCAATCTTATATTTTATAGCTCTTAACCGCCATTTAAAATGTTTAACAAAACAAACTGTTTCAAACCCGTCTGTCGTAGATCTACGGATTTTAATTTGAAATCCATCCTTAGCACATTTCATACCCAATGCTAGCTTAATATCTTCTTTGGTTTTGTATAAGTGTAACAACTTGATATATGATGACGGGTTGTGGGAAAGCAATTGATCAAGCATTCCCCAAATGAGTAGTTTTAGTTTTTCATAATCATAAAAATAATATGGGTACTTTTCCCTACGGGGTTGTCAGGGCTTAGTTTCCTCGTCATCAAATTAAATGTCATCATCATCATAATCTATTAACACTTAAATTTTCCATCAATTTTTTTGTTTGGAAATATTTTTGCATTATCCACTAACATCGAGTGGACGACATTTAATAAGAACAAAAAGGAGAAAATTGAAAAAAAAAAAAATAAAGTTAGCGCCGCTAACCCTATGGTTAGCGACGCTAACCTGGTGAAATCCCAAAATAGTCGCGTGCCAGTCTGAGAAAATCTGCAGAGTTTGGAGGGATTTAAAGATGGAAGTTAGAGCCGCTAACTGTGTCTGGGCAGGATAAATCCGCATTTTCATGATTTTAAGTCATTTTTGAGTTTAGAATTCATTTGGAATCCGTTTTTCTTCAGCTCCAACCCTTAGAAACAGTCTCTAGCCTCCATGGATGTTCTTGCATTATCTCCTTGAAGCTTTGAAGGTTTATGGAAGAAGAAAAGGAAGCAAAGGTGCTAAGTATGCTTGTGTGAACAAGGAGATCTGATTGCTTAGTGATTTGGGCCATTGTAAGTGTTTAATCTCTGTCTCTTTGAATATATTTGGGTGAAATTGGAGTTATGATGTTTGTAAGAACTTCTTGAGATGATGATGGCTCCATTTCTTGGAATAAGGTGGGATTTAGGAACTAATGGATGAGTTCTTCTTCCTTTAACTTCCGAATCTATGAGAAAAACCTTAGCCTAGTCTTATTATGGTTTTGGATGAAGTTTCAAGTTTGTTAAACTTTATTTTGGAACTAGATTTGTCACCATGATCTTGTTTGGCAAGGATTGGTGGGTTAAGTCACGTTTTTATGAGTTATTGGACTGTTGGGGACAAACCCTAAAGTTATAGCTTCTATCTTAATGGATTAAGCACTTAATAGAGATTTGGGTTGAACAGGGGAGTTAGCGGCGCTAACTCTAGGAGTTAGCGGTGCTAACTTTAGGAGTCAGCGGTGCTAACTTCGTCTGTTGACTTTGACCGTTGACTTTTTGACCAATTTGACTTTTGGTCAAACTTAAGGGTTTTGGATGCCGGTCTTATAGGATTATTCCGTTCGGGATTTAGAAAGTTCTAAGTGAGGTTTATCCCTGTTAGGAAGTGCGTATTGTCGGGAGTTGGGGGCACTCGCGTGGGGTGCTGTCTAGCTTAAGGTCGCGAATCAGGTGAGTCTTTACACTATACTATGGGTGATATTACATGCGTAGATAGTCTTTATTACTTTGTGTAATAATGTGATTATTTGTGCTTACGATGTTTACCGACAGATCGGGGCAAGCTCGAGAGTCACACGATGTTTATCGGCAGATCGGGGCAAGCCCGAGAGCCGAGGACGGATCGGGGCAAGCCCAAGAGTCACACGATGTTTATCGGCGGATCGGCGCAAGCTCGAGAGCCGAGGACGGATCGGGGCAAGCCCGAGAGTCACACGATGTTTACAGGCGGATCGGGGCAAGCCCGAGAGCCAACGATGTTTATGTGATGGATCGTGTGGTATTTTTGGGGAACTCACTAAGCTTTGTGCTTACCCTTTTACCCTAACTGTTTTTCAGGTATATACAGGCTTGAGCTCGGAGCACGGCGCGACTGTACCGCATCTGAGGATTTCAACGATTAAAGTCTTCCGCTGGGTGATGTTTGTAAATGTTTTGATAAATACGTTTTATATGTTTAAATACTAAGTTTTAGCTTGAATGTTTTTAGTTGGCAAACATTTTTATCGTATTTTAGCTGTTTTTTAAAAAGAAAAATTTATTACGAAATTTGAGACGTTCAATAACAGTCACCACTAGTACAGAATGTACTGTTCTGTACAAAATGGTTTGCAAATTCCTGAATAAAGTAATTATTTTTGTTAATTAACTCATTTATAGCGGTTAGTTTAATCAATATCTAGTGTAGCAAACTATCCGAAATATGTTTATTGAGTCACTTAAGTTATATTTGTGTTCAATAGAGCAGCAAACATCATTTTTATGTTAACTAGTGGGGTCCCGTGCTATGCACGGGTTCATCTAAAGCCAAATGGTGATTTTCTCCTGCTTCCACCTTCTCCGTATTGCTCATTCCATTTCCTGAGTTCGTTCATGCTTGTTGCATCATAAGCAACAGATGGGCCCACCTATATCATCCGAGGATATAAAGTTATCAAAAAAGAGACGTGTTTATTTGAGTTTTAGGGAAGGAAGGCTAACAAACATAATAAACGCAAGATCATGAAAGTTTACCTTGGCTTTTGGATTGAATGAAATCGTCCAAATTAAGTGGTCTTAATGCTGGAGTTGTATCGTTTTTCTTTCCCTGAAAAATGGGATTAATGAGTGTTTTTTGTACAAAATGATTTAGCAAGACAGGTAAAATAAAAACAGAAACACATAACACAAAGATGAATTAGTTATAAGGCTGAAAGAAGCTTACTTTCTTTTCTTCATCTAAAAGTTCTTGAACAGGTCTATATGCCACAGCAATACAAAGATTCTGCACAAAAGAAAAAAGTTAACCAAAAAGCATAACAATATTATCCAAACAAACATCAATACCCATTCGGTTACTTTATCCATAAAGGACTTAAATGGGAAAAAGGAAAAATAAACAGCCCCGTAATACTAAATGGGAATATTACCTTTAAATCACTCCCCGAGTATCCTTCGGTTGCATTTGCAAGACTTCCTATATCAAAATCAGGTTCTACGTTCTCTTTGGCAAGAAATATTTTCAGTATCTTCAATCTATTACCCGCATTTGCCAAGTCCACATATATCCTAAAACCAAACCTCGTAAGCATTACACCAAAGTTTTTAAAAACACGTCAATTGTAAAAAATTATATGTTACCTTCTTGGTAACCGTTGTATGACAGCATCATCAAGCTCAAAGGGTCGATTTGTGGCGCTAAGAATGAGAAACCTTTGACTATCTTTTGATCTCAATCCATCCCATGCTGCCATGAACTCGTTTCTCATTCTTCTTGTAGCCTCATGTTGAAAGCCCCCACCACGGGCACCAAGCAAACTATCAACATGTTCAACATCCACCAAATAACATTCAAACAAATTAGAAAACATAAACATAAGGATGTTGTTTCAAGGGATATTTTCAATATGGAAATTAAATATCACCTCATCAACAAAAACAATTACAGGGGCCAACTTGCTGGCAAAGGAGAAGATGGCCTTTGTAAGCTTTTCAGCATCAGCAAACCACTGCATAAAAAATAACAATCAAAATGAAAATTTTAGCACCAATAGAGGAATCATCTCACCTAATATCACAAGAAACAACCACAAACATCAGCAAATTAATGAAAAAAAGAGAAAGTAGGTTGCTATTTTTCACAAATTTAGGGTTAAAGAATGGGCAAGTACCTTAGATAATAAAGTTGGCACCTCCTTCAGTTGCAAGTGCCTTGGCAAGAAGTGTTTTCCCGGTTCCAGGAGGCCCGAAAAGCAATATTCCTTTACAAGGCTAACAAAGGCTTATTATTAGCTACATAAAGAAGATTGAAGAAGAAGAAATAATGCACCAAAAGTACCCGCAATAGGTTTCCACGAGAGAAAAGTTCGGGTCTTTTCATTGGAAGAATGGCAAGTTCATGTAATGCGGTTTTCACATCCTCAAGGGCACCAATGTCATCAAACTTGATACCGATTTCACCGGGAGGGACGACTGTTGAAATAAAGTTGCTCTCGTACTCGTCCTTGGCAAGAATCTGGCAAATTTTGTATAGTGAATATGACCTTCTAAAAGCACTTACATGTTGAGATATTATTAATAAAGAAAAAGAACAAACCTTTAGGTTTTGTGCAGGCTTCTTAGAGATCGATTCCTGCTCCGTTAGTGTTAAAATTGCAATTTCAAGGCTTCATGTTGAAAAAGTTAAGTCAGTTAGAGGTAATCCAACAAAATGAGCTGATTAATTTAGCCACATATTGTCTCATTCGCAACTCTAATTTGTGGTAATATGGATCAAATCAATACCCACAAAATGGAAGTCAGAAATGAAAGCAATGGGTCTTGGTTAATCAAAATTAAAATTACCTACAGAGTGAAAATAATACCTTTCACGGGGCAAATTTAATCTATCAGACTTCACAGAAGGAAGATCACAAGTGGATAAATAATGATTTTTCGCCCATCCAACAACATTTTTAGCTTCTGAAAAAATAACATCAGAATTCCAATATGAGTCTTTCTTTTTGACTTAATAAAGAAAGTCAATGAAATGAGGCTTTCCCCATTTAGCCCCAATTTTTCTCTCTTTTATATTTTTCTTCCATTTCGCCAAGAGTTGATATAATTTTCTCATATATCTTTAACTCATCATTTATCCAAACATCACTTAATGGAAGAAAAAAAACAAACAGGGCTTACTCTTTGTTGTAGTATCACTCCATCAGTATTTACATGCAAGAGATCCACACAAGACAGTTCATTTTCTTCAAGAACCTAAAAATGATAAGTAGTTTAAATACCCATAAACAGAACACATCAATAAAAGTAAGCCCTAGAAGATTCGTATATACCTAATGCAGTTCATTTATATTACTCCTTGATATCACAATCCGTCTGTCTTCATCAATTTGTTTATTAAATAGTCGAAGTGGATCTTCCTCCTGAAAATTTAAAAAAGACCAAAATTAATAAATGAGTTTATAAAAGCAAATCTAATGAATGGAAATCTATTTTTAGCCTTTTTGAAATATATAATTACCTTTGGAGGATGCAAACACATAACATTAGTAAATATCTTGTATATATCATTATCCTCTGGCCTTCTTGTTGGCTTTAGACCCTCAGTAAGTCGTTTCAAAGAGAGTGGCTGAAAAAAATAGATTTATTACACAATAAATGATAAGAAAAACTTAGGCATAAAGAAGAAAAAACGTGTATTGTAAAAAAAATCATAGAATTACCAATTTTGCAAGGCGGCCTAAATTTGGAAGGATCATAGTCTGGTAACAGAAGATAAAAAAAATGACGAAAATCGTTTTGATATGAAACAAATAAGAAAACCAAGAAGAAAATGTTACAATAAACATACAAATTTCTCTTTCTCTTTTGATCCGGTAGCCACTTTATTTTGCCCACATATCAAACGGGTCCCGATATCTGGTCAACTATTTCCTGAAGCCTATTCACAAATTCTTTGCGGTTTGACTTTGAAACAGCTCTTGAAAACCATAAAGAAGAGTCTGGGAAATACAGCCATCAGATTCCTCCGCCAAATCGGTTGTGCACAGTTCCATGGGCAGCATTAAGAACATTCAAGATCCCTTCCAAATCATCTTTATGTAATTCATTTATGGTTTTGATGGAATAAACATAACCTCCAGCTGCATGATGACAAGATACACAATTGACAATCCCATCGATGTCATTTAAACTTGAATTTTATTAACTAAAATTATTTAGTTACAAAATTTAATTACCAGAGAGTTCCTTCACTGCTTGTTGGTGGTCCAATATTTCAGCATAAGAAATATTACACATCCGAAACCATGGACCTAGAATATAAAACATAAATATAACTATAAGAATTAAGAACAATAAAGAGGTAAATTGAACGAAAATACCTTGGTTTAACTGCATCGGGAAACCCTTGGGTTAACATCCGAAAATTCAGACATCAATCTGCGACGGAAAATTCTGGAATTAACGAAACCATGGACCTAGAATATACCTTGGGTTAACATTGGAGAAGAACAATAAAGAGGTAAATTTAACGGAATTTTCCTGCGTTTCTCAATCTGCGACGGAAAATTCCGGTTGTTAACCGCATCGGGAAACCCTTGCGTCTCCAAACACAATCCGGCATGCGCTTCATACACGAATCCACCTTTTCCCTTCACATCTTTGACATAAATTCCGGTTGACCTTTATACACAATGGTTCTGCAAAAAAATCACTTCTATTTCAAAAACCCACATCAAGAATTGAAAAAACTCAAAAGAAAAACAAACCTAGATGATAAAGAACATATATAGAAGTCCCTGATCCCACCATGTTGAAGGTTCAATGCAGCTCGGATAGCTACCAATGATACCCTTCTTAGTATGTACATCTGCAAATAAACAACATTAATATGCCGATAAAAAGAAAAAAGATGAAGAAATTTAAGCTCGTATATATACATGCTGTTCAAAATCAGCTTTTGACCTAGAAGTGGGTGTGAGAAAAACTTGTTCAATGACTGGTTCCGTTTGTATAGCCGACTTCCCCAATCCAGAATTATCTGTTGGGACAGTACGCCAGCCAAGAACAGTGTGCCCAAGTGATTCAGCAACCTGGAAATAAATTTGTGAAATTTTAAACCATCATCGACCTACCGGACTTCTCAGGGCGTCGGAGGGTAATTACAAAAAACAACACCAAATTTAAGCAAATAAATTCAGCAAAATATTTAATTTATAAGTATTACCTGTCATAAACTCAACTTTTGCGTTAATCATCATCGTTGCTATCTCTGCCCCTTTCCCTTGTCTGACTCTGGTCCTTGTAACAATCCAGTTCTCAAAGGAAACTTAAACCAAGAAGTCTTCTAATCGATTGTGTTTCAAAAAATTTGAAGAAGAAAATCGGATTGAAGACAAACCTAAAACTGGAGACGAACCTGGAATGGAGCTGCTAAATCGATTTTGATGTTAAAGTCGCAAACGTATATCGAAACTTGCTTTCCATTGGAGCTGCTGAATGGAATCCGATTCTAATCGTTCGTGATGAGAGAAACGGGATTCAATCTGACTTCGATTGGAAAGACGATCGATTGGAACTGTTGACTTCGATAAGGATCGAAGCGGTGGAGAATTCGAGAACTCAATCGGTGGAATGAAGCGGTGTGAGGAAACGAAGACATATGTAAAATGTGGATCCACAAGGATCCGACAAGCATCAAACGGATCCAAAAAGATCCGCGTTACACCAAAAAAAAACGTTACATTGGATAACAAAAAGAACGGCAATTAAATAGATGTATATAATGTTGGCAACACAACTTGTTATAGTTTGTTTTAACATGTTTCATTCCAACGTGGTATCGTATGTGTTATATTGACATAAACCGGTAACAAACTATTTGAAATGTTTTTATGCAGTCACCCAAGTTCTAAGTTCCATAAAACACCTAACATCAAAATTCGCTTCAGTGTTGGCGACCTAATACATTCACCAAAGATGGAGAAGGAACAAACCAACAACAACGATCGAGGAGTGAGATCAAAGCAAAATCAGTATTTGATTAAGGTTAAGACCAATGCCTTCTTGCTCTCTACCAAAGTAGTCCTGACTTTGAGGCTCAATCTCAGTTGAATTCTAGCTATAAATAAATGTTGTTGTGAGGTGTCACTAAAATGAGGACCTCATGGACCCAAGACAAACCAAGTAGCCAATTCAGAGTGTGTCAAACTCCTTGGTGAGTTACCTTTGATACAAATTTTTTTCATGCATGCTACTGTTTCTTTCATGGAGATGGTACATGAGGTTCTCTGAAATTTTGGGCTAGCTACTTTGGTAAAATGATGATATTGGCCTAAACCTTAATAGACTACGGCTTTTGCTTTGCTTCCACTCAATCATTGCTCGTTCATTATTCAATGAACATATTAGGTTACCACATAATATTGTTGATGCAAGTTAGGGCTAAACAACGATGATTTTAAACCAGCTCAAATGCTAGAACACTCAAATGCTCAAATGTTAGGAAGCCAAAAATCGGACTTAGTTTTTTTTTTCTTTGAACCGGTTTTATACGGGTTCAACCAGTCCGGTTTATCCGGTTTTTAACTGAACCGGCTGGTTTTTACCGGTTCACTAACAAACGGTTTTTGAAGTGAAAAAAACCGGTGACGAAAACATTTTCCGGTTTAACCGGTTCGATCGGCCGGCCCGGTCCAGTTTTCAAAACCATGGATCACATGCTGAACGAATCAATAAACTTGTATAGAGATAATTTACAATTGATTTTGGAATAATAATTAAATAGAAATAAGTCAAAATTGGATGTTTTGAAACGACTCGGGGATTTTTAGATAGGAAAATAATACGACAACGTGTAAGGATGTGTCAAAATACATGCCACGTAAACGCTTTGTCACCAAAACTTATCCGTTAACCCATCAAAATATTTAATGAGTGATCCGAGTGAAACTATTTTTTGTAAGTACAATAGCTTGGTTTTTTTTTTTTTTTTTTTTTTTTAGAACGGCAAATCTATCCTACTCCTACTCCTAAACTACTCCTTGTTATGTTAGTGTCAGGGTTTGAACCCATGACCTCCTTGTTAGTATATCACCTTGTTAGCCAAGTGGGCTAGCCCCAACTTGTAATAGCTTGGTATGTGTGGAAAAAAATTAGATGACCTTAAGGAAACAACCTAAAAAATATGTTGTTCTATGACCTAAAAATCATTTGATGATGTATCCGGTATCCACCACACGATGTCATGCCAAGTTGCCAACACTATTTAACGTCTAAACCCATCAACAAGTTAAAAATGACTTGCGTGTAATGTTTTGGTGTAACAGCAATGAATTGGTCCTTACAAAAAAAGTTCCATAACTTATGTGATACAAAAGAAAAAGACATGATGTTACTCTATTACATCAACTTAAAAGGTAAAAAGTCTGAAAAGTTTTATTTATTTTGTCCAAAAAGATGGTAACATCTTTTTTGGTATAATTATAAACCTATTTTACATTCAGGTTAATTTTCAATTTAGAAGACGCAATAGGTTCTGAATTTCACTATTCTTAGGGAAAAAAAGAAAAAACGTCTAAAATAGACGTAAAAAATGCACTGCCTAAATTGCATTAAACCCTTATATATTCCTCTTAATAAATATTAGTTGAGATGAAGGAGCCTGATTTTAAAAAGTTAAATATTTGATCCACAGTTTATTTATTTATTTATTATTATTTTTTTATATATATATTTTTATCAAACTATATGTTGAACAATTTTTTAATAACATCACAGGTCATCATATCATACTCTATTATTAATCAAACCCACTTAGTTTCACTTTCGCATGATTAACAACACACTTCTCCACTATACATCATAATAATGAATGTCTTTACTTTTTGCTAAAAACTCACATTTCGTTTGATTATTTTGTATTACCTTTACAATATTTCCAAAAGAAAACTATATATACCTTTTCAAAATTATTATACATATCCTATTTTTTTTCTTAAAAACGTTTTGGAATTAAATTTACGTTTCAAAATTACAGTAACTCTTAGGAAGTAAGCAAAGATACATTCCGATAATTAATTATTATTTATTTCAAGTATTTATTAACTTGTTGTGATAGCAAGAATTTATTTATCATTTGGGTCGAACAATTCTCTTTTTTTTCTATAAAGGTTTGGTACCTAGAGGTGACCAAAAACCGAACCTATAAAAAGAAAAACCGTAAAAACCGCAAAAAACCGGAACCGAAAAACCTAAACCGATACTAAAACCGATGGTGCGGTTTTTAATTTGACAAAACCTGACCAAAGTCAGTGCGGTGCGGTTTTACCCTAGAAACCGAACCGCACCACTAATATTATATATTAACAATATTTTATGTTATTATTTATGTTTCAAATTTGTTTATGTTATTACGAATGTTTAAGACTATGTATATTTTTGTTGGTGACTTAAAATATTAAATGTTGTATCATAACTCATAATAGTTCAAGAGTCTCTTATATTATTGTGTTTGTGGACCAAGACTATGACTTCACCAAACTTTTGATTGTGGTCTAAAAATGTAATAAACAAAAATTGTTTCATGTTTGTACGCTATGTTGTGTTGGATATAAGACTAAAAGCTAAAATTTTAATAAAAAATACTTCACTTTTGGTCTCTTTCAGTTTTAAAACCACACCATTTTATTGTGCGGTTGAAAAACCGAAACCACACCATTTCAAAAACCGCAAAATGTGGTTTTAAAATTACAAAGACCGATGCATGCAGTTTGCTGTTTGGTTTTGGCCTAAAATCGCACCAAACCACACCACACTCATCCCTATTGGTACGTGTAATAAGATTTTTCTCAATAAGTTGTTTTTTATTCTAAGTTATTTCAAAATGCATGTATTAATTTTTTATTCAACCTAAAAATCCCCTATTTTATAGGTTTGTACAAATAGATAATTAGTTCCTAAAATATAACCCTCTTCTAGTCTAACATATTTTCAATCGTTGTCAACTCAATTGCCTATTTTCAACACCTATAATTTAATGTTAAAAATGCAACTTAAGTCACTTAACAACCTCCTCAAACCGGAAATACAAAGAACAGTGATGGTGGTGGCCCGCCATAAAGCAGAGGATGCGGTACTTATATGCCGCCGGTGACACCAACCTCACCTTCAGCTTCATGGATCCTTTTTCTCTCTAGTATCTGAATTTCAACATTTCAATCCAATGTTGTCAGATTCTCAAAATAGCTATTAGTTGATTCTCGATCAGATATACAAAGCTATAATCAGTTTCAACTGAAAAATGCTGTGCAGAGGAAGCTCGATAGAGTGCCGGAAAGAAGGATCGGTGCCGGTATACCTGAATGTATATGATCTCACCTCCATGAATGGCTACGCTTACTGGCTCGGTCTCGGTGTATATCATTCCGGCGTGCAAGGTTTGAATTTCACTACTTTTTCCTCCGATTACAATCAATTAATCAAAACAGTCTATACGAAATCTTAGCGAAGTAGTTTATCCGATCACGAATCCAATAACTTCGATCAATGACTTTTTGGGATTTTTCCTGGTTTTAGTTCATGGAGTTGAGTATGCGTTCGGATGTCATGAACAAGCGTCGACAGGGATCTTCGAGGGAGAACCAAAACAATGCGAAGGATTTACTTTCAGGAAACAGATTCTGATCGGATGGACGGAGAAGAATCTCAGAGAGGTGAGACGAATTATGGAAGACCTTGCTGAAGACTACAAAGGAATTTCATATAATCTCATTACCAAAAACTGCAACCACTTTTGCAATGACGTTTGTGTTAGACTCACCGGAAACTCGATCCCTAGTTGGATTAATCGACTCGCCAAAATCGGTAAGCAAATCGTGACCATAACAACTCATTAAGATCTGAATGCCTTTCTGATGATATCTTAAATTTAGGTTTTTTGTGCAATTGTATAATTCCGGCGAGTATAAGCTCAATCAAAGTCGGAATTGAAGATAACAAAGTGCATAACGAAGGAGAGATGAAAAAGCTGAGGAGCCGTTCCGGCAGGTTCACCTCGTCTTCGAGTTTTTCACCGGCGTCTGAGAAATCATCGCCGTTTACATCACCAACGGTTGCTCGGAACAGAGGTCATAGAACCACAACTTCTCTCCCTCCACCTTCACCTCTGATTCTAGATTCTCCCACATCCTAACAGATTTTCAACTCTATCTTTCAAATTTCAATCAAACTCAAACTGTTACTCCTTTAAATTTTCGTTCCTTCAAAATTTTTAATTGATTTATGCGTCATCATCATCTCCTTTCTCTTCTCCCTGAATCTTTTTCTAATTGTGTGTAATTATCTTATCCTCCATTGTAACTAACAAAAGTTCAACCTTCAATACATCTGGATGAATGCTTGTTTATTATAAATTATAAATCTGCAATAATTTTTAGGCACATTTCGTTATGCGGTTTCACGTTGTTCATCGAGCAACATGTGTAACTCATTTGGAGAGCACATGACGCAATAATGACCCGGACAAAGCTAATGCGCATGAGATATAGTAAATTGTCCTTTATGTTGGCTTTCTTTAGGTTGTTTATATGCTCATGGGCCATGGATTATGGTCACTCAAGCATTTTTATTGTCATCGAGTACTTGGGTCCCGTTTAATGATGAAAAAAGATATGTAAGGTCCATTTTGTGAGATGAAAAAAATAGTGTCGGATACAATACAAAAAAGGGGTAAAACAAAGTGACAAATTAAATAACGGGTCGAATATGTTCGGGGTGTGTTAACTTGTAAACATTTTTATAAATGGTTAGATGAAGTTCGCAAGTGTTTTTTGAGAGCTTTTAAGAAAAACTTACTTTTCGAGTACGGATATATAGCTTTTATTATAATTTAAAAGTTTATAATTCAAAAAATACATCAAATAGCTTTTAGTTATTTAGAGTTTTTAACATTTAGTTTTTATGTAATTTTAAAATTTTAAAGACTAACAGTTATATTTGCCGAATACTTATGCATAAATAAGTGCTACAAGTTCCAAATACCGGTTATCAACTAGTAATGCCAATTAGGCAAATACCGGTTATCAGCTAGTTAAACTAAACACGCCATTAGTATATTAGATATGATTTTTAAAACTATATCTTAAATATATCTAGGGTTGTTTTTTACTTAATATGTTTAATGGATTAAACTTTTAATCTCAACAACTATACATGATTGTTTTTTTCAACCTAAGTAGAACATAATGACTTCATAGGATAAGCCAAAATATTTGGCTTGATATATTAACAGACTAACTCTATACATTTGTCATTCTTTTTTTTTTCTCTAAACTACTCACATGTTAAAATTGATGAATATTATGGAATTTGTTTTTTAGAATGTATGTTAAAAATAGTCATTTAGTTTTATTTATAAAAGAAACAGTCGTTATGTTTATATCACTTTATCCATTCAAGCATCATTATTAGAGATGAGTGTATGGATCGGAAAAACCGAACCGGACTGGACCGAACCAGAACTGATTTACTGTTATAATATATGATTGTTTGATAATAATATTGAGAGTTTAACCCTATATAAATAAGGATACAAAATGAGTTCTTGGCCAAACCTAAACCCTAATAGGCTTACTAAACCCTAATGGGTATTAACCTCAATCACTAACATCCACCACAGTTTGATCGGGGATGAGACGATTAATTGGATAAATCAACAAAACATAAAAAAAAAACATAATTGAGAAACAGCAGCAGCAGTGACAGAGCTCTAACGATGACGGCTAACAATAACCGCTCGTCGGAGAAGAAGGAGGAGCGGCGGCCAGAGACAGTTCTGTTGAAGAAGAAAGGAGAGTCATGACAGTGATCATGGAGCCGATGGCGGAGGAGTCCGGAGAAAGGCAGCGAGCAAAGAGAGAGGGCTCGAGTTGCGGCGGACGACGCCAATTTCGGTGAGATTGACGACTGCAGTGTTGACAGAAGGAGAGAAAGACGACTACAAATCAGAGGCTACTCGACGAAGAATGTCCAGAGATGATGACGATGTAGTAGAAGAAACCGATGACGGAGCTCTGGTTTGGTGTCGACGGTTGTATTATTATTTATGAGAAGAAAGAGGAAAGAAAAAAATATTGAAGGCACCTCCGACGACTAGGTCGCCGGAGGTGGAGGTCGGCGGCGGCGGGTGGTGGTCAGCAGTAGGATTTTAACCTAGAGCTCTGATACCATGTTATAATATATGATTACTTGATAATAATATTGAGAGTTTAACCCTATATAAATAGGGATACAAAATGGGTTATTGGCCAAACCTAAACCCTAATAGGCTTACTAAACCCTGATGGGTATTAACCTTAATCACTAACATTTAGATAGTGTGGTTCGGTTTTCAGTCCTTGGTAATGTTAGTTTTTTAGTTTCGGTCAATGGTCCATTCGATCCTGGTTTGGTTTTGGTCTGGTCTGCGGACCTTACTCATCCCTAATTACACAACAATCATCGACTTCGGTCCTAATTCGGTTTGGACCACAAGAACCAAGCCGAAACCGAACCGAACCAAACACCGCTAATCAATTCGCTTTTCGGTCCATGATCAAGTCCAGTTTAGTTTGGCTTCTGTCCGGTTCGATCCGATCCGCTGACCATGCTCATCCCTACTCATTACCTATTAAGTCACTTAAATTCATAAGAACTTTAAAGAGAAACAAATCTAATTTTATACTCCCATCCATTATAAATAGACTACAACCAATTCATTGAACAATACATGAGTATAAAATCCACCCACATTATTCCGAGTGAGGGGAGTATTTTGGCTTATGAAAAGGTCTAGAAAAGTCTTGAGAAAACCTTTTTCTAACTACTAGCAATAAATTCCACCCACTAATGGAAAAGAAATTCTAAAGAAGGGATGTTATTCCTATATGCAGGACCAAGTAACAACTATTTCATCCTAAAAGCTTCAACTTTTCTAGGTCACCCACCACTGAATCATTTGTCTCCTTTTTTTTTTTTTTTGCTTTCACCTTTGCAAGTTCAAACACTACCTGTAACTGGACCCACTAGAGGTCCCAAAAGTACTTGTCATCGGACCCACTATTTCTCCCCTCTTATAACACCCACCATAGGATTCCTTTGATACATTGTACATATGCTCAATGATTATTGGGAAATTAATAAAACCACTAAGGTTGACTAGGGATCTTGCAAGATACACTTGAAAATTAAAGACAACCAACACTAACATATCTCTGAAAAGACTACACAAATGTTGGAAAACAAAGACAACCAATAAGTTGAATTGCAATTTAGTTATGTTATTATATATTGTTCACTAAAACTATGAATATGTCATCTATGATAATAAGTCTCCGTTTCTCTAGCACAAAATATTCTTAAGAGCATTTAAAGAGCAAAACTTCATGCATATTCATTGTCCATTCAAAATTTCAAAACTCCACCCGTACCCCCAAAAATAAATTTACCCTGCTCTACCAAGCACAAAACGATATAAAACACATGTCCATTATTTTAGTTTTTCAATAAAACCTTAAATATATGTTAATTATTATTTTTTGTCTCCATAATGGGAGTCTAGTTGGTTGATTTACGGAATTTCAATGAGTCTAGAATTCAAACATTGGCATGCCCAAAATATTGTTAGTGTTCCGTGATTGACCCCTCATGTGGGCATTGGGGTTTAGGTAGTGCGGTTTACCCTTTTTATGTTAATTATTTTATTTTCAATATAGTTAACCAATCAACCTTATAGATAAACGTCATTGGTTTTTTTGGCTCAATTTCGTTTTCTCGATTTTTATGACAGAATATCAAGCTGGACTCAAGATGTCGTTTTCTATGGGAAAAAGGTCATCGGAGGTGGTGATTGCTGTTCTCTGTTGTTAAGATGAGACGGAGATAGAGCCATAGCTATTTTCCAAATTGGAAATAAGATATGAACAAAATATAACTTTATATTTGGAGAAAAAAAATTCTTAGATTTTAAAGCATCTAACCATCCACATGTATCAGGCTCGCTTACGCTATGAGCTTTTATATCTGTCATCATTTTTCGATTAATTTTAATATACTATTATAAAGTAATATATATATATATATATATATATATATATATATATATATATATATATATATATATATATATATATATATATATATATATATATATATATATATAGAATCAGGATCGGATGAGGACTTGCGAGGACACCTTAAAAAAATTGAAAAAAAATATAAAAAAAATATAAATAATAAAATGGATCATAGTACTATATCGGAGAAAAAAAAAGATTAAAAAAAAAACTTTTCGATCATTATTTTTTTTATAATGAAATAATGATCCAAAATAAAAACAAAAAAATTGCATCATTACGTTTTGCAATGATGCAAATTTTTTTTTTCAAATTTTTTTTTGATAATGATATAGTACTATTCTCGATTTTATGATTTGTATTTTTTTTATATTTTTTTCAATTTTTTTAAGGTGTCCTCGCAAGTCCTCACCGAAAAAAGAGTCCTCACCGGAACCGGACCCTATATATATATATATATATATATATATATATATATATATATATATATATATATATATATATATATATATATATATATATATTAATTACCAAGTTTTTGTGAGAGAGTTTCACTATTCATTTGGTTTTACTTTTCCAGAACCATAACTACTAAATTAAGATTATAGTATAATTATTAAAGTATTTAGGGCTAATAACATAAAAATCACTGTAGTTTGGCCAAAATTTAGTTTAAGCACTATATTTTTTTTTGTTCTAAAAAAACCACTCATACTTTCAAAAAAATTCGTAAAAACTACTAATATTTTCAAAAAGATACATTACGACCACTATAACAAATAAAAGTCAAAATTTTATGTCGCCAACTCGGAACACTTCTTACCCTCGTCACATTCAAAATTAAGTTGATTCATTTGGATACCCTATGCATTCACAAAGTGGGCGAAAAGCTGAACTTACGAAGATCAAAATCACATGTAGACAACTTTATGTATCATTTTTACTGCAATGAAGTTCCAATATTTGCTTCAAATGTCGATAAGAAACTTTTCACATAATATTTTGAAGAAAATAATGCTTAAAAATTATAAAATAAAATGAACAGTGGTCAATATGAATTTTTTTGAAAGTATGAGTGGTTTTAATGGAACAAAATAAAATAAAGTGGTTAAACCGGAATTTTGGGCAAACTACAGTGGTTTTTATGTTATTAACCCAAGTATTTAATACAAAATACAAATAAGCTTATATTTAGAAATAGTACTTTTGATTCTTTTTATAGCAAATTTTTATATTTATGTTTTTTCTCCTGAACTAATTTCGAATTAATTGTTTGCATCCCTATCTTATTATAAAATTATATTATTGGTATTTCATAAGTTACGATTCATATCCCTTATTATATTTTAAAGTTACATTTTTCGTCCCTTATATAATTTGTTTTTTTGTCGAGCTACGTTTTTCAATATACCGGGCTTCTGCAGCATCGCGTGGACGGTCCAAACACTAGTTCATATAATTTCCAATAGTAATTTGATACGATAAACAATGTTTTTCTTATTAAACATTTATATTTATTATGTGACGTTTTAATACATATTAGTTGTTTTGCTGAACGGTTAGGGGACGTGCTTTCACCCAATAAATACTATTATATATCGATATAATTTTCAACATTGATTTGACATAATAAACTATACTTTTTTTAGTAAATATTTATATAATCTTGTTTCTAAGAGCATCCATAATAAGATAAGTTTTTTAATAAAAAAACACTTATTTATCTTCACTATAGGAGAGGTTTTCAAGAGTTTTTTTTGGAAAACTATTATATGTATTGTTGATTTCTTATTGGTTAATATAATGTGGGACCCACCAACATATGAAAAAGGTCAAGCCAAAAGCTTGTTAATGAACAAGCTATGTGAAAAAGCTTGTACATTAAAAACCTTCCCGTATAGTTTTTTTCAAAATTTATGAGTTTTTTAGGTGAAAAAGCTTTTAAAAAAGCTTCCAAAAATCTCTTAGTGTGGATGCTCTAAAAATTGCATCATCGTTTACTATACTTTTTATTTGTGAGGTTGTGTTAGAAATTGACATTTTTAGTCCTTACAATATGATTTATTTAATTTTAACCCCATTTAAACATTAAAAGACCATTAAAGCCCTTGGATATTAGTTTACCTTTTTCGTTTTTTATTAGTACATTAAAAATTTTATAATTATAGTCCAAATTTTACTCTTTTTTTTTTACAGTTTTAGCTCATTGTTTAGCTATTTTTACGAATGTAGTTTACTTTTTTTTTTTACATTTTTAACAGTTAAGTTATTTTTACGAAATTGGTCTATAGTTTTAGAAAATTGTAAATTTTCCCAGCTCATTTTACCAGCTTTATTTTATATTTTTAAAATTAATTGATTTTAAAATAAAATTGTACAACTGCATTGACAACCCTTTTTGACCCTCTTTTACAAGTTTGTCGAATATTTTTTTTGTTTTACATTTTAATTTTAGAAAATGGGGTTTTTTTTTTTGCAAAAAAACTTGTATATATATATATATATATATATATATATATATATATATATATATATATATATATATATATATATATATATATATATATATATATATATATTAAAATTTTGTTTTACATCTTTTTATGCGTGTTTTTAAGATAAATCTGTTTTTTTAGAAGTTCCCCCTAACTTTATTTTTTATGTTTTTTTTAAATCTTAATATTTTTATAAATTTTTATTTGTACAACTTAATTTACTTTTTCTTTACAAAAATAGTTTTTTACATAACTGAATTTTTTACAAGATTTTTGCATTTTTTGTTTTATGCACATTTCTTATATGATTAGTCCATTTTATTTGGTTTCTAATAGTTTCTTATATATTTGCTAGTTTTTATGCATAATTTTTCCGTAATGTGTGCCTATTTATTTGTTTTCTAATAGTTTTGTGTTTTTTAATAAGTTCCAAGGTCTTCACTGCAACGTGCGAGTGTGCAAACCCTAGTTAAATAAAAATTTCAATGGTTAATCATTCAGAACCTTTTTCGATAATTTAACCAATCTATGCTCATTCATCTAAAATGTTTTATAAATCTAATCATTTGATTGGTTTTTTTAAAAGAAAAAAAAAGACTAAAAAGGCCTAATCACATAAGGGTTTTTTTTTTTTTTTTGGCCAAGGAAGTCCAGTTCAACTGGGTGGAGGCACTGGGTTATATACCCGCGTGGTGGGAAGGTCTGGAGTTCGACTCCTACCAACTCCCATGTGGGGGATTTTCCCTAGGACGAGGCTTTGATGGGAAGTGGCCTTTGCGCCATAGGTAATTGCCAACCGCCCTGGGTTGCGGGGCTCTTACCCTCAGGTGAAACCAAATTGCCAAGTTCTAAAAAAACATAAGGGTTTTTTTGTTTTTTTTAAATAGCACAATTAAATTTGACTTCTCAAAATAGCCAACCAAATAACAGTTGGCCAATCCCACCCGTGGATTTGGTATTTTAAGCAATATAAAAAAATTCCGGACCCTCGTTTTTTTTCCTCATCGGCGAAATCCTCTCTCCCACTTTCGTATTGCTATCTCCACCTGGGATTTCCTCTAGAGGAAATCCCAGGTGAGGCCTATCACCTGCTATTTGGTCTCCGGTTCATCATACCCGACGATTTTTAGCTTTAAATGGATGTACAATAGGCACAAAAACTTGTAAGTACGTTGATCTAGGGCTTAATGCGTCAAATTTTTAACTAGGGACAATTATTACATAGAAACAACATAAGACCTGAGATACTTGCAGAATTCCAAGATGCAAATTTCTCGACAGTCATTAGAGAGAATTTTTCTTCTTCGAAACTGAAAAAAATGAATTTTTTTTTTAGGTTTATATACCTTGGGTTGGGTTGATGGGCAAGCCCACTATCAAATTATGGCCCGAGGGAGCAGATGGCAACCCATAGGAGGCAGATCACAGGTGATGAGTAGCGCTGGCACCAAATCGCAGGTGGAATGAGGAAATCGCATGTGGGATTAGCCATCTGTGATTTGGTTGGCTATTTTAAAGTATTAGACTAAATTTATGCTATTTTAAGAAACCTCTTATAAGATTAAACTATTTTAGTCTTTTTTTTTTAAGCACACATCATATTTTAGTATGAAATATTTCAATACAGAATAGTGCTAGAAATTATTTTCAAATAACTAAATATATCAGTACGCTTTTCAATATTGATATATTACAAAACAATACATTTGATAGTCATTCAAGGCCACAAACAAACAAAACTAAAAAATTCAATTACAAACCGGTCTTTTTTGAAATACAAAATTTGATAAAAGTATTACCTATATAATCACAAAAATTAAAAAACACTAAAATATTATATAGTCGTTATGAGTTTAATATTTCATAAATGATATATTATTAAATATTTAATAAAATAAATTAATCAGTAGAGAACTATTAAACATTTGAAATCTTAATACAATTAAACAAGTAAAATGAAATGGTATTGAGTGAATAGAAGTTAGATATACACAACATAAGCACTTAAAAGTTATTTACCGATTGGTAGCAAAAAACAAACTCTAATGTTCTAATGGTGTAACCTCTCTCCTGAAAAGAAAGCATTCGGCTATAGTTTCGCTTGCAATTATTCTTCATCTTTACTATAATTTCCACATTCGATCAGTGGAATAATAGGAATTAAGAAAACTAAAATTGATAAACAGATTCTACATAGATGCCCTATGAGTGCCACATGAGCAAATTGCCAACGGGGATGCCGCATGTGACAAGTTACCCATTAAACCAACTGACAACCGTAGGCCTATTGGACACAATTAGAAGTTCAGTTTATAGCCAAAATGTGATATAAAATACATCTTTTTTCCTCTATATTTTAGACATACAACTCGATCATAAACAGAGGGAAATATTTCATGCAACATATGTGTTGGTTTACTTGTTAAAGTCTTGTGCACATTGATTCACACCATAATTTAATGAAGCCTTTTAAGAAATTTGATCAGCTCTGTTTTGACCTCACCCACTCAACAAAGTTGTCTAGGATCAATGGCCAAGCAAGTTCCTCATCATAATTGTTAAAATCCGGAAAACTTATCTGTAAAACAAAAAAGTAAAAAATAAAAATTCAAAATCAAACCAAAATAATCTTTAAAATGTTTAATTACCTCATGACAAAATCTATAGAACCCCATCCATTGATCCATGTTTATCACCTTGTAATCAATCTGTGTCTGCAAAATTTCCAAAATTTACAATCCATGTAATGTATAGAGAATAACAAAAAGACAAATTTACCCTTAGATACTGTATGAACAAATCCACTTGTAGATGAAACTGTGACCCCAAAACAAGCTCCAATAATTCACATATGCTCTCGATATCTATGCTCTTTTGCTTCTCCTCTATATAAAAATTAGTAATAAGAGAAGATAAAAACAATGCACCAGTCATAACAGATGACTGGTGCATTTATCAGATTACTGACTGACTGGCCAGTCATCTGATATATCTGGACAAGTTTTGAGTAATATTAGACAAAATTGTACCGGTCAGGCAATATCGAAATGCATAAGAATAAAACTCCACATAATTTGATGGCCTTCGGACCTTTTGAAGAAAAAATAGAAATAAATAATTATAAATAGCCTTCTCATTGTACAAACTAAAAGAAAATGAAAAACTATGCAAAAATAGTCAAATACCTCGTTTTCTAGATCAGGAAGTGCCTTTTTTAATTTAATTATAGTATCACTCCGTAATGCTTTAAGCCCCCTTCGCCATTCCTCCTATAAAGAATGAGAATTTTTTATGGTTTTTAATGATATTGTCGCAATTTAGGTTGAAAATTTTTGTTTTTTTAATACCAGGGTGAAGTATCCCTGCTTTTCAGCCTGCATTTTCCTGGAAGTTACATAGAGAAATCAGTGATGAAAGTGTTATAAGATTAATAAAAAGTTTTGGTGATGGAATTTACCAAGCAAGCATCAATATGCGGACATCTGTATGTTCAACTTCTAGGTCAGAACAAAGATACTCTATTCCTTCTGGACTGTTCATATAAACATGAATGAATCAGAGGTGAAGAAGAAGTAAAGATTGCCACAAATTGAATCAGAAAAAATAATTAGATAGTACTTACTCAATCATACCAGAAGACTCATTTGCATATGTATAGTATAGCTGATCAATACGTTCCAACTCCTTGGTTGCAGCTTTACCTGAAGCTGAAGAAAAAAAGTTAACTCTAGAAGTGAAACTAGGTATTAATCTGAATCTGTAGGTCGTAGGAGGGAAATATTGTGATAAATCTACAGCTTTAGCAATAGTCAGAATCGATATATGAACGATTGAACACAAAGTTTGTGGTTACGAACAACTGATGGAATTCGGGGACCGACAAAGGGACTTTTACATTGATTTATAATTAAAACGTAATAATAAGAGAACAAAGTTCGATTGTGAATGATTTATATGGCTTTGTAGCAACGCGATTAACATGTATCGACGTATTGTTTCGTAATTCGTCTCGAAACTCGTTACTGGCTAAAAATTGTGAAAGCAGTATCATGCGCCTTGATTTTACTTGGAATCGAATGAAATCATCAAACTAAAGTAAAAACAAAGCTACTTATAGCGAAATTGAAATCGAGAAACATAGAATTGATTGAATACCAGAGCGGAATAGATCCATGGCAGAGGAATTAGAGGAGGTCGTCGAATTCGCTGGGCCTTTCTTCGACGAAGCCCGACGCATCTTGAATATATTCTTTAGAAAAAGAATTACGAAGAATCAGGACAAAAATCAATGATGATGTAACGAGATCCGATAGCCGTACGAAGCAATGAAGACTCCTAAACAACGAGATGATCGGAACGGAGTCGGAGCCGGAATCGGAGAACGGACATCGGTGGAGAAGTTGTGCGGACGGTTGACTGCTTAGATACGATGGTCGGTTGTCTACCGAACCTCGAGGTCTTTGGATCCCTTATTGGAATTTGGAATGTTTCAGACAAAATAATTTTGAAAATTATATTTTTTCCTATTAAATCTTCTCATTAATTCTTTTTCTTAATGTCATCTCTTCCTACTAAATCTTCTACTTCATCTTACTATTTATGATATACATATTTTATCATTTAAAATTTTTGTATGCATTTTACCATTAAATTTTTTCTAATACACATTTTATCGTTAATCTTATATAATTAGAAAACATTATTTTCAAAACAAATATCTTTATATAAATATTTATTTTACATATACATAAAGTATTTTTGACGATAATTTTTTGACTGAACACACGTTATTGGTCAAATTGTTTTGCTTTACCGATCAACATCATTTTGAAAGTTCATACTTGCTTTACTTCTATCACCAATAAACGGGTTTTAGTCCCAACAAGGATAAAGATATTATCTTATTAAAAAACTTTCAATAGTATAAGACAACATCAAAAACTAAACGATAAATTAGAATTCATAACTAAAAATCACACTTCAAATTTTGATAAAAATTGAAAAATTAGAAACATCAAAACAATGATATAAGTGCCCTCATATAGATCCCCCTTCATTAGATAGGAACAAATTCACTCCATAAGTGTGTGCTTGCATAGATAACTCCCCTTCATAGAATTGGACACACCCATCATATAAGGTTGTGCTAAAGACTACTACTTCACGACGAGAGGTACCATCTGAGTAGTGTCTATGTGGCCCCCTTCCAGCGGGTAAGGTCCTGGTCTGGACTAAAACATATGAATGCATTCATTACTGACACTAAATCAACATTCCATAATCAATATCCAACTAAAATCAATAATTCAAACTCCAACTCAAAAGCTTTAAGAACATACTTAAAATCAAATCTCAAATAGCTCAGTAAGTAATAATCAAACTGCAAAAGACTTAACATGAAAAATAATAAAACTCAAATGAATTTAGTGAGTAAAACATCAAAACCTAATAACTTCATAAGCAAATGACCCAAACTCAAATAAATCTTTCAGCAGACATTGGTAAGATTCAATTTATACAACTAGTAAGCTAATTACTTGAAAAAAACTATAAACTTGTAACTTGTAAGCATACTCCGGACCTTGTGTAAAATAAAGCATTTCATAATCAAAATCATTTGGTATTGAAAACCTGGTAATTAAAGAAATCTTGTTTGCTATGTACCCAGTTAAAAGTTTATATATACTCACCTTAGTAGCTAGGTATTTCTAGCTACACTAATCCACACAGTTCTTGACTTTTATTGCTTTCTAGTATTCTTCAATGTTTATTAAATTAATAAAAGATCATAACTATAATCCACAACTAAACATGTAATATGGTCTAATCATTCTTGAATTCCTTTTAATCATTATCCAATTCCATTCCAGTGGTTAAACACGCTTTACAAAAGCTTTATACTTAATTTTGCCAATTTTGCCCTTTTTGTCCCACTTTTGACCAAAATGGTATTTCTAGATTCCTACTAAATTATTTTAGCAATATTCTTATTTTTGTTACTTCTCTGTAAATTCATTTTAATGCTTAGATGTTAAAACATCCATCATTTTACTCATTTATATCATTTTGGCATATTTCAATCAATAAAGTTTTTAAAAATAGAAACTGTTGTAAAACATGTTATTTTCTGTTCATTTGATACGAATGTGTTTCCAACACTTCATAATTTCATCTAATCACATTTATATGTCTTTTTTATGCTATTCCTTTATATACTATAATTGTCCTATAGAGGTGGAATACAAAATTCCATTCCAACACCAACATATGTGATAAAACTTGCATTTTTTACCAAAAACAACCTAACTTACATCATGTAACCTTTACATACATGCCATAATCCATAACATAAAGGTATTCCAAAAATCAAATTTCTTACTTTCTTCCACAAATACATAAACCAACGTGTTTTAAATATCAAGGATTCAAGTTATAATTCGCTTATGGGTCAAGTTTGACCAAATCAGAAAGTCAATTGTTACTATTCATCATCTTCTTCGCCAAAAATATTAGTGAACAAACATTATTCAATTCTCAATTCAAAATTCATGCCAACAAAATTTCTAGGTGTTTTTAAGCTCATTATATGACATATATCAAGAAGAAAGTTCCAACTCCATCTTGCATTAATAGATTTTCAAGCTCAATAGTTAGGGTTTCAAAATATCAAGAAAATACCTTTAATTTTTTGCAAGTGTGTAAAAACCAGGGGTTTGGACTTGGTTTAACATGAAATCGCACCAAAGGTGGCCTTCCCGACAACCGTCGATCGTCCGCTGTTTCTTCGTCATTTTCCGGCCGACGTCGTATCACAACAGTAGTGGAGCTGCTTCTCCAACCATTCTCTGTCTCTTCAACCTTCTGCACGGCTCTCTACCTCGTCGCTTTGCTGAAACGTGACCACACCCCACACACAAATTGGTGTGTATGTGTATGTGTTTGTGTGTGTATTCCGTTTTTACTACTATTTTTTGAATTCCTTTCATTTTTACGCACACCAGGAGAAAGAAAAACAGCATCTCGTTCAGTCGTAATTTTGACTTGGTCACATTTTTCCAAAATACCCCCACTTATATGCCTTAGAAAATTTTGTGCACTTATACATAATATTTCCCGATCTTTGCACAGTCATACGTTACACATATGATACCCAATTCTTACCAACTTTATATTTTTAGAAAGGTGGGGATGAGCTTTACAACTTCTCTTCCCCGACTTAAGGCTGAATATATCCATATTTACTGGTACAGACCCTTAAAGATAAGTAGTTAGCCACTTTTGTCACTTTTTGGTCATTTTTAAACCTTCATAGCTTCATTGTTATAACTCCAAAGACCCAAAATATTTTTCATATATTATTGTTACATCAAATATTATACAAGTCACCTTCATTACTTTTTTTTGAATTCCTTTTAGATTTTGAGATATTAATTTATAAAGATTAACAAATATTTATGTTACTTTTTGTCCACAATTTTCCATTTTGCCCTTATGTCCTTAAAACAAATTTCTAAATGAAGTAACCCTTCATTGTGACTTAATAAAATGTCTTAACACATACATTTTCATATTTTTACCATTTTTACCATTTTTCCTTTTTCCTAATATATTTATTTTGTTTAACCATCAAACTCTTTAACATCAATACTTGTATTTAATTGTTATCTTATATGAGATATTTTTAGGTTGTCACAAAAGAGTTGTTGGTTCTATACCCATGGTCATAACAAGTTGGTAATATCACGATAAATAGTAAGGTCATTTTGGGTTACACACAATAGATGATTTAGCTAAAAGAGATCGAAAGCAAACATGAGGGACTAGTTTATTAATATATCAAAGTAAATGTATATTAATTAGAAACTGCAACTGGATAAAGGACTTAAGTGTAAGCGTCAAATGATTTGAATTTTAAAAGTCCTACTTTTGGGGATAACATAACAATGATGAATATTATCTATATCCATCATTGTTGGCGGATTAATGACTCTAGAGAGCCAAAAATCCATCCATCATCTACCCCCCTCCCTAGTTGGTCGATTTCTTCAAAAACTCTGTAGAAACATTGATGATTCTTCAAGCAAAGTGTTATAATACTCCAATAGGTGTTGAATCATCGTCTTAGGTGCGATTTCATTAGAGATATTCTTGTTACTGGCCTTGTTCATCCTAGATACTTCAGATCTGCATTGAGGTATTTTTTATCCTTCTTTTAGTTTACAGTTGAAAAACGCACGTGATCTTGTGATCCGTGCTGGAATACGATTGTTTATTTTGCTTCCGCTGTTTATGATTGTACTATTGTCGTATTCCAACGGTGATATCACAGCCACTTGATCATGTTTTGCATTGTTAAGAGTCGTTCTGATCCATTCAATTCCATTAAAAATATTTTTTTTATAATTGGTAAAACTATTCATCGATAGCGCTGCTACCGTTTGGTCGTCGCGCCGCAATATGCTATGTTAGTTATGATAATCAACTTTTATCATATCTCGATACTTAGGTCGTCGCGTTGGGATCTACTTATTTTGATCATAATCAATTCACTACAAATAAAATTACATTTAGTGGCATAGAAAAAGTGTCACTAAAAACCAAAAAAGTGCCACTAAAGGTCTCCTGGGGAATCAGCGGCACAAAAAAAAAGTGCCACTAAAAGCGCTGCCACTAAAGACTTTTAGTGGCACTTTTTTGTTGTGCCGCTGCAGCCTTAATGAGTTTTAGTGGCACTTTTATTTTATGCCACTATAGGACTTCTACGCTTTAGTGGCACTATTTTTATGCCATTATTTTAATTATTAAAATAAATATTATTCACCCTTTTTAGTGGCACTTTTTAAAAAAAATATTATATTAACAATTAGGAATTATTGTTTTTATAATTAAATGGAACATAATGTAATAATAAGACAATCAATATAATAAATTGAAACACACCATCATTACTTCGATTTAAACATGTTTAACAACAATCTCAATATTTAAAACACACATCGTCTTAAAAGTTTAATAAGTCTAAGTGTTACTTAAAACATCAAACTACCAAACTAAATACTTGTTGGAGAAGAAACACGGAACTTGATTGAGCTCGAACTTTGTAAAATTGCTCCACTTGTTTATCAAACTTACGAACAAGTACCTATCACATAACCATAATATATCACCTTAAAACATGTAATAATATCACCAACAAGTAGAATACATAAAAAGAAGGATCAATCACTTGGTTAAACGAGTTGAAAGCAATTACCATTGTTGTGATGGCTTTCGGATGGGGATCTTACATTTCCTAAAGGACAGTCGTGACAGTCGTTGCTGAAGGTCATGAGACCTCGATTCGTAGTGTCGCTAACGGTTATCTGGCATTGTGACACTTGAACAAAACAGTTCTTAAAAACGAATTTCAAAATATTATTTTAAAAAGAGATAAATAATTAATAGAAGCTCAAATGAATCAAAACAATTCAGTTAAATTAAGTAGTTTAATTTAAATTGATTACTAGGATACTTTGCTTCATTGTATATTGAGGTGCTTGGATTATTCAAGAAAGAAAGTTATTCAAACATTTTGTATACAATGTGGTTATAAACCGAGTTGCTCACCTTGGGGAGCATCATGGTTCTCGAAGATTGATCCGAATAACACCAGATGCGGGTAAGGAGTGAAGACACAGAGAAGACAAGCTTTGGTACACGTTATGGTTACTATGAGTTCGTGGTGATGCCCTTCGGGCTCACCAATGCACCCACAACATTCATGGACCTTATGAACCAGGTGTCTAGACCGATGTTGGAGTGCTCGGTGATCGTGTTTATTGATGACATCCTTATCTATTCGAAGACAAAGGAGGAACACGAGATGCACTTACGCCAGGTATTGGAGACATTGAGGAGGGAGAAGCTTTACGCGAAATTCTCTAAGTGTGAGTTTTGGTTACGAGAGGTCCAGATTATAGGTCATATCGTGAACCAAAAGGGTATAATGGTCGATCCGGCAAGGTTTCGGCAGTCATGGAGTGGGAGGTGCCAAAGACTCCCACTGAGGTCTGGAGTTTTCTCGTGTTGGTCGAGTATTATCGGAGATTCATTCATAATTTCTCCAAATTTACATTACCCTTGACCCGACTAACTAAGAAGACAACAACTTTTAGTTGGGTTGACGCGCAGCAAGCAGCCTTTGAGGAATTTCAGAGGCGATTATGTGAGGCTCCAGTATTGACCCTGCCAGAGTGAATGGATGATATGGTGGTTTATTGTGATGCTTCACATCAGGGGTTGGGTCTTGTGCTCATGCAGCACAGTAAGGAAATAGCATACGCATCGAGACAGTTGAAGCCTCATGAGGTGAATTATCCTACACATGATTTGGAGCTAGGTACCGTGGTTTTTGCCCTCAAATTATGGAGGCATTATCTTTATGGGTTTAAGTGTACTATTTACACTGACTACAAGAGCCTTAAATATCAGACGGATCAACAGAACCTAAACATGCGCCAAAGGAGGTGGCTTGACGTAGTGAAGGATTATGACTGCGAGATACTTTAACATCCCGGTAAAGCGAACGTAGTTGCTGATGCTCATTGCCGGAAACTGGCTGGTGAGCCACTACGAGGGTTGTACTTACAGATGACAGTGGTACTCCGTTGTTGGAGATGATTGGTAAGGCTCAAGAAGTGGCGATTCTGGATGAGAATGCTAAAAGCGAGAGGGTTTCGGGAGAAATTCCGTTTTTCGTTCTGGACAGTCGGGGGTAGTTGAATCGATACGGATGGGTTTGGGTCTCTTTCAGTGGGGGTAACAGACAGATCTTGATGGACGAGGCTTACAAGTCCAAGTTTTCCATGCATCTAAGTGCAACAAATTTGTATAAGGGGCTTACATGAGAATTATTGGTGGCCCTACAAGAAGCGGGATGTCGCCAAATATGTAGAGGAGTGTTTGACATGTCCGAAAGTCAAGGCAGAGCACCAACGACCGCATGATAAGTTACAACCTTTGGATATTCTTAAGTGGAAGTGAAAACATGTCATAATGGATTTTATCACTAAGCTTCCAAAGACTCCACGGTGAGTTGATGTGATATGGGTTATCGTCGATCGGTTGACCAAGAGTGCTCATTTCTAACCTATATAGGAAAGCTTCTCGACGGAGAAGCTTATAGATATTTAAGTCAGGGAGATCGTCGCTAGGACTGGGATGCCAATTTCTATTTTCTCTGATAGGGACATGCGATACACCTCTCGGTTTTGGGAAAAGTTTCAAGAGAATATGGGTACTCAGTTACAATTCAGCACGATGTTTCACCCACAGACAGACTGTCTAACTGCGTACGATTTAGATGCTCGAAGATATGCTCCGAGCTTATGCCATTGATTTTGGGGGGTAGTTGGTATCAGTATCTTGCTTTGCCGGAGTTTTCCTACGACAAAAGCTTCCACTCTAGTATTAGCATACCGCCGTTCAAGTTGTTGTATAGTAGGAAGTACATGATTCCCATTTGCTAGGACGAGGTTTTGTTTGCGGGGACTCGGAAGCACAAATATCGTGCTTGAGACGATTGAGTTGATTCAGATTGTTCGGGATCATCTAGTTACTACACAGAGTTGACAGAAGAGCCACGCCGACAAAAGGCGTTTGGATTTGGAGTTCCAAGTGGGAGATTACGTTTTGTTAAAGGTTTCTCCTTAGAAAGAAGTGATTCAGTTTCGGAAAAGAGGAAATTTGGGGCCCCGTATATCGTGCCATACAGAGTCATTGCACGAGTAGGAAAGGTAGCGTATTGATTGGTGCTAATTAACGAATTGAGTTTGATCTACAACGCCTTCCATGTGTCTCAGTTGTGGAAGTGTTTGGTGGACGAGACAACAACGGTCTCACTTGAGGACATTCAGATTGACGAGCGACTCAATTAAATAGAGAAGTCGATTGCCATCATCGAGAGAAAGATGAAGGCTTTGCACAACAAGGAAATCAGATTAGTGGAAGTTCAGTAGCAGCACCGGAAGGGTTCTGAATAGGCTTGGAAGCTAAAGGAGAAGATGTGAGAGCATTACCTGGAATTATTCACTGACATTGATTTCTGGGGACGAAGTCTGTTTCAGGCGAGGGAGAATTGTAACATCCCGTTTTTCGGTACGCTCGTTAATTTAATTCAAATTGATTATTTTATCAAACAAAGCAATATGGATATATAAAATAATAAGAAAAATAAGTTACATTACTATAAGAGACTAAATATGCTAAAACAAGTGACTTATTTTGAAAACAAATGTCAATAAGGGGCGATTTATGTCATTATGGAAAAGACTAGGACTAAAGGACAACAAGGTTCAACGAGCCCATGCAAGTGGCCTTAAGGCCCGTCCAATTCCCCATGAGGTCGGCCCATCCCTATTGCAACCCTAGCTAGTAACCAAATAAAAAAGAAAAAGAAAGGAGTTCTCACTTTCAACTTCTAGAAAACTCCAAAAAGATCTACTCCTTACTCAAGTTGCTAGTGAAGACCAAGCAAAACTTCATGGATTTCGTCTTCTTTAATTATTTTTATTTAGATTTTATGAATTCTTTATTCAATTATGACATAAATGAAATATGAAAATCTTGAGTAGTTTACTTCCCCTCGAATGATGATCCTAGAAACTAAACCCTAGAGAGAGAGAGTGTGTGTGTGTGTGTGACGGCCGAGAAAGCAAGGAAAGAGGGAAAAGGGCGACGAGAAGGACGAGGATAGGGAATGAGGCTGAAGTGGAGTACTTGGTTGCTTGATCCGTCCCTTATCTAGGTGAGTTTCATGTTCATCTTCTTGTTCTTGATAGGTTTTCTATACCCTATAATGAGAAATCATGGCAGCGGAAAACAAACAAAAGTTCTAAGGCTAGTAACAATTACTAAAAACCTACAAGGAAGCTACTTTATGATAATTTACAACTACAAAAGGGTTTAAGAATACCAACCTTTAGCAAAACCAATTTGCTTGAGGAACACCCTTGAAGATCAAATCCAAAGCCAAGGAAGGTAGTACCCAAATTAGAGTACCTCTAATGGTTCACACCCAAAAGTCCAAACAATTAAGTTAATTAGGTATTTTCATAAAAAGCTTGTTATAAAACCCTAGAGAGGGATTATAGATTTTGCTTGAGAAAGAAGAGAAAGTTTCAGTATTGAAGGCACCAAAAGTTGGCGCATAATTAAATGGACCAGGACGGGGTATTTATAGCTTGCAAGGTGTTTAGAGATAAACCTTATTTGGATTCAAACTTGATAAATGCTAATTGGTTAATTAATATGTAGTATCTTTAAAATCAAAACCCTACCACTTTTAACATTAGGGTTGACGAATTTTGAAGATAAACCCTTTAAAATTCCAATCCCTCTCTTCCCCAACCAATATTATACATTGCCCAACTATTGAACAATTAATATTTAGTCCATGCAATTTAATTAATCCCAAATTAATTCCAATTAATTCAATTAATTCAAATTAATTCTAATTAATTCCAAACTAGTTTCTAATTAATTTATTATCATATAATAAATTATTTATTTCACTCTCTCAATTAACATTAATACCATTTGGACTAAGGGCAACCCAAAAGGACCATGCTATTACTGGAAAGTCATTACTAATTTAGTTATGAGCTTAGACACTATTCCAATAGTCTTCTACTTGGACAAGTCATCAACTACCATTAGTCATAAGTTTCCCACTTAATCCACTAAATGTGCTTCCTTAGCCACTGTCGAACTCCGAATCTTATTCTTTGAGTCAACCCTTTATATAAGTGATCATCTATTCCTTTGTTCTACAAGATATCGTATGGACCTGAGACATGGATAAGAATCAATCTTAAAGTTCAAGATTATGTTTCTCGATTTCTGATTTATGTTGACCTTATTGGACTACTGGATTAAACACATCAATTTAGTTCAGGCTGGGCCCAGCACTATAATGTCTACGTCAAATCATCGAGGGGCCCATGATATCGCCTTTCCTATTTAAGGCAAAAAGAACAAATAAACATTGACTACATAACTGTCTAGTATATGTTTGATGTGCACTTGGGTAGTACTAGACTGTTGTGATGTCTAGCGGATGCATGATTAAAAGTATGTGAGTACAGAGCAAGGTATGCATGGCGAGAGGCACTGAGCAAGGTATGCATAGCTCTAAGTACCGAGTAAGGTATGCATGGCTTGGAGTACCGAGCAAGTTATGCATGGCTTAAAATACTGATCAAGGTAGCATGGATCAGAGTGCTGAGCAATGTAGCATGGCTCGATGTACTGGGTAAGGTAGACTAATGTTTACTGTGATGTATGTATTGTATCCTTTCTGGTTAGGAGTAGAGCATGGTTGGGCGATGCATGGCAGAAAGAGAGAAAGGGTGAGGGGGAGTGCGTCTACATGGAATTTCTGATTTTTTATATTTTTTTCTTATTTCATTTTCCATTTTAACACTCCCAAATTTAACATTCGCCGGAGTTTGCCAAAATCTCACAAATAATTACGAAAATGTCATATCATCTCGCGAGATTTTGACGATAAACAAAATTAAATCTCATCAACTTAATTTTTTAATCCTAAGGATAAAACCTGTCTTCGTAGTCCTCACCAATTTTTGTGTCGTCACCCGATCCTAATATATATATATATATATATATATATATATATATATATATATATATATATATATATATATATATATATATATATATATATATATATATATATATATATATACACACACACTTCTAATAGAACACTAATACAACTGCAACGTGTTATTCTCTAAATCACCCTAGAAATATTTTTCCCGCTCATATACCTTCTCCTTAAACTATATCGAGAAATTTTGTCTACCATCTAACCCTATTTCAGTTACTAATTCGATTGCTCCTAAATCTCGGTGACAATTTCTACTTGCATTGATTATACCCGATTTCCCCAGCTAATTCAATCCTTCATTTTCGTCTTCTCCCTCAGCATCTGCTAGATCCACTAATTTTGTTCTCTAACCTTACACACACACTCTCTATCTATTTAAACTTCTCCTCTACTTTCCTCCCCCTCTGCCTCTCCGACAAATGCTTCACCATCATTAGATTAATTATAAAAGTATATATTTACGCAATTTCATTGTTTAGATGTTTTTCAATTTAAGTTACAGTTTATTGTTACTTATCCTGTTGTGTTGAAGCATGTTCCTGAATCGGTGCTTTTAGATTTATACCCCCTCCTAACATGTAGAAACCTGCCTTAAATAAACTTTCACAATAGAGATTACGGTTTTTATTATTGTAGAGGAGCATGAAGAATCGTTTACACATCCTGCAAAGTATTTGCCTAAGAATTTAAAAATTGCGAACGGTTTAGAGTTTCATCAATCTCTCCATCTAGGTATGTTGATGATTTCGATTTACAATGATTACGCTACGCTATCTTTATACGCACAACTTAGACCGGTGATTGTAAAGGATTTCATTGATGGTCAAAATGGGTGGACTTTAGAGGTATCATTATCAAATATGGTCTGATTACTCTTAATCCATTATCGTTTGAGTCGTATGAGTGGTATGCTTCAGGTTCAAAAAGTTTCATTGTCAAGCTTTGTATCTTGTATGTTACCGTTTCCCACATCTTGGTATCTCCCTTTAGGGGCACATTGTTGATCCTGTATTTTTTATCTATTCAAAATTTATGGTTTATATATATATATATATATATATATATATATATATATATATATATATATATATATATATATATATATATACTCCTACTCTAATAAAACACTATTATGTAGGCCACGTGGCATCTTCTTATACCCTTCCCACAAACTTTTCCCGCTCACTTCTATTACTTCTACAATCTTCTCCATTTCTATTATCATTAATACCTAATCCCTTAATCATTGCATAGAGAATCAATGATGCCTAATATATTGAAGACTAGGTGAATGCTCACACGTTACGCAAATGAAAGTCATGTAGTTAAATTTTTAACAAATACGTTGTTGAAAATGATTGTCATTGATATTAACTATGACATAATAATCCTAACACTGAGTTGATATATACAATTCTAAGTATTTTGATTAATATTGCCCAAAAAGTTTTATCCGCGACTTGTGTATTAATTAAATTAAGCATAATTTTTGATTTAATGTTACTTTGAACTATTGTTATGATTAATTAATTTGAAAATTACTTATTTGAAAATATTTTAATTTCGATCATGATGATTACTTAAAATATCAAAGATTGTTATTGTTTGTTAACATCAACTTATCATAATTCGAAAAAGTTAAAAAGGACATTTATAAACTACTACTTATTAATAAAAAATTATTTTTACTAAAGCATTTGATTTTTTTGGAATATTCAAATAAAATAATTATATGATAAGTATAATGGTTTAGAGGTTGTAAATATTTGAATACAATTTTAACATTTCTTAATCTCATTTGTTTAATTAACTATGTCATTTATATTTTTTTTATTTTACTCTTTTAACTTGTGATAAAATATAACTTTATTTAACTATGCGCGCGTTGCGCAAAGAAAGTTATGTGGTTAAAATTTTTAACAAATACGTTGTTGAAAATGATTATGTCATTGACATTAACTATAAGATAATAATCCTAACACTGAGTTGATATGTACAATTGTAACTATTTTGATTAATATTACTCAATAAGCTTTATCCGCGACTTGTGTATTATTTAAATTAAACATAATTCTTGATTTAATGTTACTTTGAACTATTGTTATGATTAATTAATTTGAAAATTACTTATTTGACAAAATTTAAATTCGATCGTGAAGATTACTCAAAATATCAATGATTGTTATTGTTTGTTAACAACCACTTATCATAATTCGAAATAGTTAAAAAGGACATTTATAAACTACTACTTACTAATAAAAAGTTGTTGATACTAAAGCATTTGAAAATTATTAGGATATTCAAATAAAATAACTATATGATAATTATATTGATTTAGAGATTGTAAAAATTTTAATACAATTTTAAATTTTCTTAATCTCATTTGTTTATTTAACTATGTCAGTTATAATTTTTTTATTTTACTCTTTTAACTTGTGATAAAATATAACATATATTTGAATAAATAAGTAAAATATATAGCCTCTAAAATTAAGGTCTTTGATTAGCAAAACATATTTATTTCGATTCTCGATAATATTTAATTAACATGATAAATTATATATTTAATATAATATTTTTAAATTTACCAACAATATAAAGATGTATGTGAATTTATTTAATAAAAATATTGTACTTATAATTGAACAATAAAAGTCATTAATTAAAGTAAGTATATTAGAATAACAATAAACATAAAATGGAAGATTCAAATGAAAAATATTATTGAAATTAGAATAATAAAATATTTATGTATTAATTGAAAAAGAAGTTGAAAAGTTGGAGGTTTCAAATGAATGTTGTTAGAGAAAAAATGTGTCATCCATATATAGATTCGTGACTGTTTTCACGTTGTTAAATTCGATAATGATGCACCGTTTTGGTCAATTATGCCTCAATTAAATTGCGTATTTGAGGTAACGATATAGCGTTACGTAAGATAGCAGCGCCAACAACCGTCAGTATTCTTATATATATCACTTCATATTGTGGAAATCATTCAGACTTGCAAGAAGCGTTTCAAGTTTGACACTGTTGTTTTGCACATCAATGTTTGTATACACGTTTTACCTGACATTCTTCTTCTTCTGAGTTTGTTAATAAGCTGTATAATTTGAATGAAATTATACATTTAAACATACTTGCAATGCCTTTAATTTATATATATATATATATATATATATATATATATATATATATATATATATATATATATATATATATATATATGTTGTGAGTTTAATGCTAAAGTGTGTAGATAAAGTGTTCGAGGAAATGTCTCAGTAAAATACATTGGTTTTATCGGTTTTTTGAACATCCCAATTATGTTTTTGTCTATAACTTCGTCAAAAACAAGTTTCTTAGTACTCTAGTTGTGTTAAATTGTAGATTAATGGATCAAACACTAAATCTTTACATGTTCTTATTTGGTTCCTAAACACTAAATATTATTACTCTAATTTTGTTAAATTGTAGATTATGTGATTAAATACATCCAAAAATCATTACCGGTGAAAGGACATAAGAGAATGGTTTCTTTCTTTCACAACTCTGTTTATGAAGTAAAACACGATTGCATTTTTAAAATCTGTTCAGGATTTCAAATACTAAATTTTGATTCTAAAGTGAACTATACCAGAGTTGAAATTCTTGATATCATTTGTTAAACGAAGGTTAGAAATTGGATGTTCACATTTAAAAAAAAAATCATGTTTTTCGTTTTTTTAACTTTAATTATCTATGATTAACTTGGTATATTTTTATCATATTTTCATAAACTTTTTCCTTAATTGAACTTAATCTTTTATCTTTTTTTAAATTATGGTGGGTACTTTATTGGGAGCAGTGACTAGTAGGTAATCGATGTTTTGAGTGTTTAGATAGAGGTTTAGGTCAGATTCATATTCATATACATATATATATATATATATATATATATATATATATATATATATATATATATATATATATATATATATATACTCGAACTGCTAGAGCAATATTTGACAGCCATGCAAAAGCATCAGTGGCAAATTTTTAATAACAACGAACAATGTGAAGATTTGTAGAAATAACAATGTACTTGAGAAACCTCCAAACACATTAGTTTAGCCACAAAGTAAAAATGAGTGTGATGTATGGTTTATTATTATTCATAGAAGCAACGAAGTCATATTGTGATGATTTTTAATTTCCTGGCATAGACCTGTATATACCAAAGAACCCTTGTAAACTTTCTTTCTTTTACCAGAAACATAAGCATTATATGAACATAAATAAGGCTTATTGTGTTTCTTATGGGTACTGGGTGTGTCTAATTATTTATTAATTTTTTTTTTGCTAATTAGATTATGAACTGAGAGGTTATGAAATTAGCGTGGGAATGACTGAGAAATCAGCTCCAAGGCCTCCTGCACACGGACAAGGATTGGGTACATTTACTTGTATGGACAGTCGAATTTATTATTATAAAGATTACACTAAGATTGGTTGTTTGTAAAACAATGGTGGTGGAAGAGGTAGCGGCGATTGACGCAGAGATGGGGGTCCGGATAAGAACTATCATGGCGAGAACCTTTTACTCTATATTAAGTATGAAAGAGTATTTTACATTGGGTCTTGGTATGCCTTTGGCTCCGGATGATTAGCACCGTTTGATTCCAATCTCTCTTTAAATCTTGACTTACAATGAAATAGCTAGGTCGGATCTAACCAGTACTGGTCCCGGTTTGGTTCCGTTGTTGGTTCTGTTTTCCGGACAAAACACACGTCTCTACCACAAACAGCTAAACTAATTTGATTGATTACTTTTGATAATTTGATTAAATCTAATCAAAACTAAAATAACTTATATAACTATAAACTATAAACACATGAAAACAAAGGGCATAAAGTGTCTATTCTACACATTATTTATTTGTATACTGTAACAAGTGTATGCTCTCTATTTCACGAAAATCGATATCGTAATACATTCAATGCAGCTTGCACACCACCAAGAAGAATCCCGGTAAAGTTCCTAAAAGAATTCACAAGGCTGAAAGGGAGAATATGAAGCGTGAACATTTAAATGAACTCTTTCTTGAATTTATGGTGCCCTTAGTACTTTTTCATATTTGACATCTGTTTAAATATATATTCACTGTAATCTTTATTGTTTAATCTAATTTTATTTACCTTACAGAACTCACAGAGCAAAACAGTGGGAAGGCGTCTATATTGATTGAAGCTACTCATGTTGTGAAAGACATGCTTGATCGGATCAAATCCCTCAAAAAGGAAAATGCAACTTTACTATCCGAATCACAATATGTAATCCTTCAAAACATTATTTTATTCTCTTCTTTTAATTGAAAAAAATGAATATTTTTTTAACACGAGCAGGTGATAGTGGAAAGGAATGAACTTGAATATGAGACTTGTGGTCTACATAAACAAATCAGTGAACTAAAAAACATCATAAAAGAAAGGATTGTCCATGTCCAGACAAATGTTAACCTAAATGCCCCTGCAATAGAATCTCAGGAACCACAGTATAATCCTGTTTTTGTTATTCCAGTTTGTCACATTCAAGCGGATGCGGGTGTGGTTATTTACAATAATGCCCAAAAATTTCAGTAATATAAAACTTAATAGCATCGTACTTTATAACCAAAAATTTCATTGATAGCATTATATAAAATTATGTTTTTAGCATTATACTTTGCTAAAGAAATTCATTAATAGCATCGCACTTTACAAAAAACGACTTTTTTGCATTATTTTAAGATGATATGGAAAAGTTACATTTTTTCAAAGTTACATTGTACTTTGAAAAAATAATATTTTCTGGTTATTTTTAGAAGGTGCAGACAATTTTAATCTTTTTGCACTTTGATGGTCATTAATAGGACGTTTTTTTGGATAAGTTTTCGTTTTTAGCATTGTATTTTGTAAAAAAGTTCATTAATAGCATCGTATTTTGACAAAAATGAGTTTATTGGGTTCTATTTAAATGATATGTAAAAGTTAATTTTTTTGTACATTCAAGGTCAATAATAAAACATTTTCTTGGTTAAAATTATGTTTTAACATTCTATTTTACAAAAAAATCATTAATAGTACCGTACTTTGAAATAGAGACTTTTTTTGAATTCTTTTTAGATAATCTAGAAAAATTCAATTTTATTGTACTTTGAAGGGAATTAATAGGACGTTTTTCTAGATAACCGAAGTAAATCAAAGTACATTGCCATATTATGCGAAAATACATACCAGATGATATAAAAATCAAAAAATAAAGTAAATTTCCCTGTTACACAAAAAATTTTAAATTGTCAACCCGTGATTATCACGTGCTTATAACCTAGTATATATATATATATATATATATATATATATATATATATATATATATATATATATATATATATATATATATAATTAAGACATATATGTTAGAAATTATTTTGCAGATACCACTAATGGCTACCTTCTGGCCAGAAGAATTACATTTGTGGTTCAGGTAATGAGATATACTACGAAGCTGGGTATTATCAAATATCATGAAAATTCAATGCCCTCAAGGGTATTTTATGACATTTCTTAAGTGTTGATTTGATGTTTTTAAAGTTGATTGTTCTTTTATGCGTTCATCTATGTAGAGTTTTTGTTTGATAGGTCCCGTTTGGGGTCGAGGGTTAAATTCCATAAGTTCTTTCTTCCCTCAAGTTTTCTTGGTCAATTTCATACTCCTAAAATCTTCACTTAAATTATCCATGTTTTTTGGGTCGAATTAAAATCTATTAATATCATAGACGAGACAACGGAAGATGCCCCCAATAGAAGTGACAACGCTATCGTCACACGCGTCAAAAACAATTTATAACCCACTTTTACTATGTAGATAGGGCAAGCGGGGTCGAGTCCAAGGATTTAGTGGTTAACTTTTAACGAGTTGTAAAGTAGATTTTTAACGGTGATGGTAAAAAGATTGAGATTTTAACTTGAGAATAAATAAAGAATTACTTCCGGTTTAGTTATCAACAATTAGTTTCACATGTTTTATTACAATGATTCCGATATAATTACTTTGACATAATTACAGTTTACTGACAATTACTATTACATAGGTAAATACATAACATGTTGAATCAATTATTTGTCTTTGTCTAACAATTAAGTAGATTAGGCACAAACAATGGTGTAGCAATATTATGTTTTATCTAAGTGATAGCAACGTTACAACTTCTTAACATATTAATTGGGCACAAAGTATATTAACTGATTATCCGTCTTAGCTCGTTATTTAGGTGAGATAGGCACGAATAATATGTTGGTAATACTATGTCTTAAGAATATGATAACAAGTAGAAGTAGACACAAATGATTCACTAGTTGTATTCAAAGAGATGAGAGTTTAAGAGTTACAATAGTAAAACATATATCGGAATCAAAGTAAAAACATGCTACACTAAAGGTATGATAACATTACCGGAAGTAATCTGAAGAGATTAGCCTTCCATTCGCGTGATGATCGTGAAGATGGTCTTGGTGTTCCTTGACATGTAACTTGATGCGGTTATCTTCCGGATTATCTTGAATTACTACTAGAATTACCACCGAGAGAGGCAATCTTTTGATTCTAAACAACTAGCTAAGAGGTATTCCAAACTATTACAAATGATAGAGAGTACTTAGTAACTTGGTGTCTAAAGGATGTAAAATGGGTGTCTCAATCCGTGCATAGAGAGCTTCTATTTATACTGGCTGAGCACAGTGCTCGCGTCGCGACCAAGGGTGCCGTCGCGTCGCGAGGGTGCGTACTGGTGCTCCTTTTGTCGGCCACTGGTCTGGCTAGTGCGTTTGTTGGTAGTCTCGCGACTGAGAAGTAGGTATGGTCGCGTCCAAGGTCTTCGCGTCGCTACCCTGGTCTTTGTCGCGGCGCGATCGCTGTAAGTTTTTGGTCTTCTGTCTTGATTTGCTTCACGTCGCAACACATGGTCTTCAAGTCGCGAGTGCTGTATATTTTATGCGTTTTTCGCCTTTTTATTCTTTGGTTTTGAGCATCACTTCCTCGGATTTGATTTCTTATCAGAGTTCTTGGGTCTTGTTCCTGAAAATAAGCCATAAATGTTAACACACAAATCCCTCTTGTTTTCCTCACACCAGCAGCTCCGAAGAACTCTGTTCAAGTTAAACATGAATCGTAATTCATGTTTAGCCACCTGTTAATATAAGCCTGTTTTGATGTTGAGCTTATCAGGATTTCCTATGGTAAATACCATAGTTCTGGCAGATTTGCATCTACAACACAGCAGTGGGCCGTGATGTGCAGTGTATGAAAAATGAGATATTCTCTCGTTTAGCTTGCAATTCTTGTGAGGATGTCTGGGGATTAAAGACAAATTAATCATAATTCTATTGAGAGAATTAATGATATCTTAATAGGTTTTCCCCGTGATTTGTGAGATGTTTTCTATGCGAAAACAAATGGCTGGCTTGGGTTAGTATTGACCCGACAGTAGATCTATTATCACCGCCAGACTTTTGGGAGTCTGTGGTGTGCATCAGGAGCTGCCGTTGGAATGTGAGCTTTTGCTTATTTGTTGTGAAAACATGCATTCTTTAAAATATGACTGTTTGGTTAACAGACGAGGTAGGTTAGACGGATCTGTCTAAACCATATCTGTTATGAAGAAGCATTTTGCATGTTTTAAGGCGGTTTTTGGATTCTTTTGTTTTGCACGAAAATATGGTTTTTGTGTGCCTCTGAGCGTATTTATGCGATAAAACAGTCTTTAAATGATAGTGTTTTATTGTAAAAATAAAACACTATCAAGAAGGGTCTTATTTGATATTTTGGTTGGAAATTGCTAGGGACTTAGGTAGCAATTTTTGTAGTTCATAAGTTGTCATCCTGATGCGAAATTAGGCTCAAACAACATCATTGTGGGCTACCAATTGTTGCTCAATGATAGGATGTAATATGTCAGCATTATTAAAATATATCAACAATTTAGTAACTTAAGTACACAATATTAGAGCTACTTTAATGCATGATGTAAGGCTATGTTTATTGCTGACTCTAAGAAGCTATGTATATTTCTTGATTAATATGTCATTGATAAGTTGATTGTTATGTTTATCAGATTGAAGCTACTGTCATGCTTGAGGATTACATACAAAAGAAGGTATGACTTTCTTGAATTTTGACCATTAATCTTAACAAATCAAAATAGAAGTGATTCAAGAAATGTGAAATTGCAGGTTTGGATTCTATGCAATGACTGTAATGACATCATGGAAGGTGTTTTTTCAATATAAAGTTCTAATTTTGTCCTTTTGCTTTTAGATTATATTCTTATAAAATTATTATAGCAGAAAAAAACAACTATAACGGACATTCTATTTGAAAAAGAACATTATAATTCCAAATTATTCTGCAACACATTTTATTTTTTTATGAGACGGGAACACGCAATCATAGCCACTCATCTTGGAGATAAAAAAATTAAAATAGCCAAAAATAATGAGAAATTCTAAAAAAATCTCATTATTTTCGCTAGTTTGTGTATAGAAAAAATCGAAAAACGTCAAAAAATATTACAGTGGAATGTTACACATTCTAATAGAATACCACACTATAAGTGTGGTATTCTATTAGAATGTGACAAAAACGCTGATTTTTTTTAATTTTTTTAGAATAAAAAAATGACGAAAATAATGAATAAATATATTCTTTTTCATTTTTATCTTTTATTTGTTTACACCCAAAAATAACGAGAACATATATATATATATATATATATATATATATATATACATATATATATATATATATATATATATATATATATATATATATATATATATATATATATATATATATATATGATGGGTTCAAATGAGAACTACTAAAAGATTGAGAACCGCGAGAACCACTAATTCACAGTTTAATAATATTGTATTTTTTATTTTTAACACTTATTTTTTTATCAAAATAAAATTACCAAACACATAAAAATATACAGTTATCTTTCCTTTGCTATTAGATATCAATATTGATGTATTTAAAAAAAAAATTTACGTTATAGTATTCACAGTTTAATAACTAGAAATTTTATTATATTGTGAATATTGTAAAACGTATTAAATAAAAAGAAATTTTATTAAGTTTGATGTATTTTCACATAATAAACAAGTGTGAAAAAACAAAAAAACGAAAAATAACATGATTTATAATGTGTGAATATCGATTCACACGGTAATTAAGCTTTTGATGGTTCTCATTTATATATATATATATATATATATATATATATATATATATATATATATATATATATATATATATATATATATATATATATTGTATGTATGTATGAACAACAATAAATCTATATACAAATTGTAATCCATTAAGTATTGTTTAGTAATTCAAGACTCAGATGACGTATTCTATCATAAGCTATAAACCCTTCATATTTTGAGATGAAGGACAATTTTTTTTTTTTTTTGAACAGTAAATTTATTCTACTCCTACTCTTACTCCTAAACTACTCATTGTTATGTTAGTGCCAGAGTTTGAACTTATGACCTCCTTGTTAGTAATCACATTGTTAGCCAAGTGGGCTAGCCCAAACTTGTAGATGAAGGACAATTGATTTGACGATTACAAAGTTGCCCCCATGGTCATCGAGTTTGAGTGAACTTCAAGCAAGGTACTTTTGGTCTTTTTATATATTATCTTTTATTTCTATCAAAATAAAAATAAAAAGATAGGAAAATAGGATTCTCATAGCACGCGTGATCTTGCATTTTCCTTCTTTAGTTGTCAAAAAATTCTCACCTATCATTCCTATCCTAGCTAATTTTTTATTTGTAGAGAAAGCACAAATCAAACGAATTGAACGACCGTTAAAACGAGGTTGATCGATTATGAAATTTATTCATATGTTTTTTTAATATATAAGTAGATATAATATACATGATTATAGAATTGTTAGTATAAAACTTATCCGTTTATTAACATTGGTACAAATTTGCCAACTTCCAAACAATTCAATCACGACTCATTTGTTATTCAAAATTTTATTAGCTTCTTACAGTTTGATAAGGTTAATAAGTATTTTTAGATGTTTTTATAACATAAAATAAAAATATCTTACTTATATAAAGAGTTTTTAGTAAATCACTAGGTCATAATTTATATTATATATATTTATATAGACACACACATTTGCGATCAACCTTAACCACTAATTTGCCATCTGGGAAAATTGTCATTCTTATTAGAATTTCTACAATTATGTCGTTTTGATTAATTTAAGTAGAGATGTCTAGCATAATCTAAGTTTCTCATTTTTTTTGTTTAAAAATGGTTTTTAAATCTTCAAGTGATTCATTAAACTTTATTTTGACTCTTTAAACTATAATTGTAGTCATGATTAAAATACGGATGTTACAATATGACGCTAACTAGTCATGACAAAGTGAAACCCAAGTTTTTGACTTTTGGCAAGTTTAATCCCTCAAATTAAATTTTCTTTGTAACCCTAATTTAACCTTCTAACATCCTTGAAACTTCTAAATTCACTAATTATTATTTATTTTATTTTATTTTGTAATTATTTTAGTTATTCGTATGAAATTAAAAAATTTAAAAAAATCTTCACCATAATGTTAAAACTTCTAGCCCTAAAATATAGGTGTTATAATTTATCTTTTTCACCCAAATCATACTAGGAAGATCATACACTAAAAATTTTCTTTCTAAATTGGCATCCACGCTAGAGGTAAGGATACAAACAAGAAAGCTAGACAATTTCTTGTTGTACTTGGTTCCAAATAAAGAACTTCTCCAATGACAAGCAATTTAAGAGAAACATTTACAACGTTGGTCATTGATACCCCCAATGTCCAATCAAACAAACCGATCAGATACGGTAAAATCTTTAGGCCATGGCGATAATTCATAAAGAAGAGAACGGGTGCTAAGTTCACTTGAAATTTGGCACCAACTTTAGATGACAAGAATTTCAAAAGCACCGACATTCCTCCAAAGTCGTTAATTACCAATTTAAGAAAGCCTTCATTCATACATAAACAATAAATACAATATTGATGTGAAATCTCTTTTAATTTCTTAAAAATAAAGCAATTGGGATTATAAAGTCCAATAGAAGAGTTAGTTGAGTTCAAACGAATGCTATCGGTCAAAGAAATCTTTTCATGGGAGTCTTTAATGTTATCTCGAGTGCCATACACAATATTGGTCTAAGATCTTGCAACATTGGTGCCAACTCCCTTCGACCCTTCCTAGCATCACCATTAAACAATTGATACATACTAGCCTTCGGTCCTACTTCAAGATTTTTTATTATTATGATGATTGCAACCAAACTTCGCAATAGATGCAAATAACCTAAAATTGTCATTCTAGATGGAGCATGATTTATAAATAAAAGAATCCAAATCATCTACACGAAGAAACATGATGACATCAAACATCTTTCCAAAATTGCTTCTTTTATGGGTAACATAGACATCAACAATCCAAAAAGGTTCCATAGTTCTTTGCAACCAAGTCATGGAGAAAATTGGTAACGAATATGGTAGTACCAAGACAGTCAAATGCCACATGTTTCTTGTTCACAATCTACCATTCATTGTTAGCGAATTTCTGATTCCGATTGTGGCTTAGTGTGTGGATCGGATTCAGCAATCTGGAGTGAAGTCCAAGTCGTGTTTATCATATGCAATTTAATGTGTAGTTATCTCTTCCTACTTTTGAGGGATAATATTTAGTTTAAACTGATTGAGTTATCCTTGATATACTAATGAGATAGGTTAGTATATATGTGAACCGTGAGGGTGGGATACTCTGTAATTGAAGTTTTAAAGTTATATTTCTTTAATAATAAAGTTGCATGTTTGGCATATATATTGTGATGTGCATCTCTGAACTTTAATTGGTATCAGAGCTTGGCAAATCAGTTAGCTATTGGCGATGTCCGGAGGAGAAGCTCCACCTCCGCCGGCTAAAGAACCAACTTCATTGTTGTTTCAATATCCAATATTGACGTCAACAAACTACACAATACGGAGAATGCGAATGGAGGTATTACTCGGCATTCACGGTGTCTGGGAGGTAGTCAATCCAGGCCTTGATGATGCCAAGAATAATAATATCGTGAAAGGACTTTTGTTCAAGTCCATACCAGAAGACGTAATTCTTCAAATCGAAAATCTGAAGACTACGAAGGAGATGTGGGATGCGATAAAGACACATAATTTGGGGGCTGATCGCGTAAAAGAGGCAAGAGTCCAAACCTTAATTGTTGAATTCAAATGCATGAAGATGAATGAGACCAGTACGATAGATGAGTTTCCTGCAAAACTGTCAGGAATTGCTTCAAAGTCGGCTACACCGGGTGAATCCATGGCAGACGAAAAGCTCGTAAAGAAGTTCCTCATGAGCCTCCCTAGGCGCTTCATTCACATAGTGGCTGCACTCGAGCAGGTCCTAGATTTGAAAATTGTTGGCTTTGAAGACGTGGTGGGATGATTAAGGGAATATGAAGAAAGGGTAATAGGAGAAGATAAAGCAAGCGAGACACAATGTAAATTACTTTATTTTAAATCTGAGTCCTCAAATAGAACCCAAGATTCAACGAGGGGAAGGGGACGTGGCACTCGGGGTCGTGGCCGTGGAGGTGGACGTGGATGGGGTAACACCCAGAACCATGGAAACTCGGAACATTCTAAAAATCGAGAAGACCAAAAGCAAAAAGGTAAAAAACAAAGAGATCTATCTAATATTCAATGCTACCGATGTGATAAGTATGGTCACTTCGCATCTAGATGCCCGGATCGAACCAAAAGTCATGATATGAAACGCAAGAAGGTGATATCAATCACGAAGAAGGAACGTTCTTTATGATGAATGTTACTCAAGAAACGGTGTCTTGAACGAAGCCAAATATATCCCTCCAAAAGTCGTGACCAATACCGATGAAGACAAAGTATGGTACTTAGACAACGGTGTAAGTAATCACATGACACATGACAGGTAATCACTCGTTCTTTTTGGAGCTGAACGAATGCATATGTGTCAGGGTGAGGTTTGGAGACGGTTCGTGTGTCGGTATAAAATGGAAGGGATCAATCTTGTTCGAAGGAAGAAACGACGAGCAAAGGTCAATGAAAGATATCTACTATATCCCATCTCTACAAAGTAATGTAATTAGTATCGGATAAGCTACAATATACGGTTGTGACATTCGTATGTGTGGTGACTTCTTGACTAAGAGAGATGGAGATGGAAGATTGCTCATGAAAGTCCCGAGAACTGAAAATCGTCTCTACAAGATCCACTTAAAAACCGGTAAACGCACGCCTTGGCCACATCAATTTTGGCACAGTAAACATGATGCACAAGCTACTCAATGGGGTACCAACAATTGATCACCAAGACCAACTATGTGAATCTTGCATGGTTGGAACAAACGAAGCAGTCATTCCTAAAGAAGGCAAGTTATAGAGCAACAAACATTCTCGAGATGATACATGGAGATATATGTGGACTGACAGACCCTCTCACTCCAGCAGGTAATATCTACATCATAGTAATCATTGACGATTATTCAAGATACATGTCCGCTTTTTCTCTTGAAGCACAAAAGTGACGCATCCGGAACCATCAAGAGATTCAAGACATCAATAGAAAAACGAACCGGAAAAGAGATCAAGACACTCCATAGGGATAGAGGTGGAGAGTTCATGCCACTTGACTTGAACCATTTTTGTGACGAAGAAGGGATCTCACGTATGTTGATGGCTCGTATGCGCCCCAACAAAATGGAATAGTTGAACGTAGAAATCGAACTTTACTCAAGATGACGCGGTGTCTAATGAATGGAAAAGATGTACCAAACTACCTTTGGGGTGAAGCAGTCCGACATGCAACTTTCTGATGGGTTTTCGTGTAAAGAATGAGCTAAAATCCTAAGTTCACATACACCTTATAAGAGTATATGTTTTTCTCAAATTGAACTTATAACTAAGGCCAAAATAAAATTACAAAAGAATAATTTTATACCTTTTGACCTTTGGAAGCTAGCACCACAATTGTCGTGCCTTTAGTGGCTCACACCCAATAACTAGGCAAGCTAGATGAGCAAGAGAGAGGAGAGGAGGCTTCTCCTTTTTGGCATGAAGAATGGGGGTGCCAGGGGCCTCTATTTATAGTCTCCAGGTGATAAGCAATAAAGAGTATAACTACCTTATTTAAGATCCTGATATGATAAGGCTTTTATCAGATAAAGGGATCTGCTTATCACTGCCATAATAATTCTTATGGGCTGCGAACTCCACAAGGCTCCAAGCCTTGGATTTCGTCCAACCCATTAGGTCATCCAGGTTGTCTATTGCTCAACTATTGAACAATTACAATTCAACCAATGCACTTTTAATTAATCCAATTAATCCCAAAATTAATCCCAATTAATTTCTGATTAATTATTAATTAAATATCATGATTTTTAATTAATATATTAAGATCTCATCATATATTAATAAATCATTATTCCTCTCTTTTATATGTCATCTAGTCATTTGCCAGTTATGAGGGCAACCCAAAAGGACTGTGCTGCTGTCAATTTAAGCTTATATCTAAATTATAGTTATTATTTAGACACCTTAATCCAACACTTTCATCATAAATATAACCCCTACATGAGCATTGGTAGGCGTTACACCATATGAAAATTTTCATGGTGAAAAACCGAACCTTGAAGACCTAAGAGTATTTGACTGCGTTGCATTTGATAGAACTGTATCAAGACACTTGAAGAAACTCGATGATAGGTCGAAACTGCTGGTATATCTCGAAAAGGAACCCAACTCAGGAGGATCCCGCCTACTCAGTCCACATGAAAACAAAATTATTATCAGCACTGATGCAATTTGTGATGAAAATAAAGCATGGCAGTGGAACAGTTTACTAGATAAACAATATGAAACTGGAGCTGGTACATTTACAGTACAGTGGGGGAACATCAGATCAAGTGTTGATCCATCAGGTTAGCTCTCGGATTCTGGACCAGGCCCAACTGTTGTCGAGCAAGAACAACCCACAGATTCGGCATAATCCGCAGCAAACAGCAGCCCAACGCATTCAACCAGTAGCTCAGCCCAACCTGAAAATGACCCGGATAATGAAGTGGCTCCTATTTGTCGTTCAAATCATCTCCGGACTTTAACAAGAAGGTTAAACGATTATGAACTAAATGTCAATCACTTGATGTTAACACTTGATGACGAACCAAGAAATTTCAATAAAGCCAAAGCAAACATCGAATGGGTCAAATTAATGAAAGTCGAGATTGACTCGATAGAGAAGAACAACACGTGGAAATTGGTCCTCCCGCCAAATAATGTTAAGCCTATCGGGTTAAGATGGTTATTCAAAATCAATAGTAACCCAAACGGATCAATCATCAGGTACAAAGCGCGTCTAGTTGCTAAAGACTATGTACAAGAACAAGGTGTTGACTTTGACGAAGTGTTCGTGCCAGTAGCCCGTCTCGAGACAATAAGACTTTTAATTGCCTCGCGGCTGGTAACGGATGGAAGATACACCATTTGGATGTAAAAACAAATTCTTGTATGGTGATTTAAAAGAAGATGTGTATGTGTGTCAACCTGAAGGTTTTGAAAAACGAGGCGAAGAAAGGAAAATCTACAAGTTGGTGAAAGCTTTATATGGCATAAGGCAATCCCCAAGGGCATGGAACCAAAAGCTTAACGACACTCTAAAAAATATGGGTTTTCAACGATGTTTGCAAGAGAATGCGGTTTACAAAAAGGTGTCCAATGGAGAATTCATCATCATCACAGTCTATGTAGAAGTCTATGTAGATGATCTATTTGTGACAAGGACAAGCTTGGAGTTCATAAACCAATTCAAGAAGATGATGGCATCACAGTTTGATATGTCAGACCTTGGTGAACTTACCTGCTACCTCGGCATCGAAGTCTCTCAAGGCGCTGAATGTGTATTAGTTAAACAAGAATGTTATGGCAAGAAAATCCTAAAAGAAGCTGGAATGCATGAGTGTAATGCAACCCAATGTTCCATGGAGTCAGAACTAAAACTTTCAAAAGCTGAAGATGAGCCGGAAGTCGAAGCTACCTACTATCGAAAAATAGTAGGCTGTTTGCACTATCTCTTGCATACACGTCCGGACTTAACATACTCGGTTGGTGTTGTTAGCCATTATATGCAAAGCCCAAGAGTGTCTCACGCATGTGTCATAAAACATATTCTTCGTTACCTACGTGGAACAACGTCATTTGGGATAAAGTATGAACGGTGCCATAAAACATATTCTTCGTTACCTGCGGTCCCCAGCACGACGTTGTGCGACGCCGCGGGGAACACCGCCCCCCATGCGGTGACGTCGCATTCTTCACCTCACGCGGTTTAGCTCGTCGTGCGACGTGGTGAATGTTTGTGACTCTTATGGTGTCAATGGCTACATAGCTATTTGAATTAAATTTGTTTTACCTATATATATATATATATATATATATATATATATATATATATATATATATATATATATATATATATATATATATATATATATATATATATATATATATATATAGAAAAGTGAATATACTGTTGTTATGTATATAAGCTTGCGTATTAAACCTTCGATACGACGTCGTATTACATGTATATAGCTTATTTTCTTATTCTCGTATTCTTTCTTCATTGATTTTATGTTCGACTCAACAATTATTTAATCCCGATCATGTCTTCCTCCTTCAATGATTCTTTAGTCCCGATACGACTTACTACACGTCTGAAGGAAGAAGAAAGAATCATTGAAGACGAAAGGCATGATCAGGATTAAGAAATTGTTGTGTCGAACGGAAATTCAATAAACAAATAATATGGGAATAAGGAAATAATCAAATTACATGTAAATCGACGTTGTATTAAGGGTTTAGTACGCAAGCTTATATACATAACAACAGTATATTCACTTTTCCCATATATATATATATATATATATATATATATATATATATATATATATATATATATATATATATATATATATATATATATATCCCACATTTAAATCAACTACACAATATATACATACCACACTACAACTAAAAATCAAAATGGATCCAAGATTCGAGGTGTTATCCGATTAGTCATCTTCGTCAGAAGACGAGTGTTGGTTGCTTGAATCTACCGTGCAAGCCGCGATATTGCTTCGTCAAGCTGCCCAGATAACCGCCGACACCGCACAAAGTTCAGAAAATCAATGTACGTTAACAAGACGGGCTACAATTAACATAGATCGTGAAGCTGCACAATCTCCTTGTCTGCGAATATTTAGCGGAACACTCGTTGTATACGGCGTACCAATTTCGGCGACGGTATCGGATAAGCAAGCGACTTTTCTTGCGTATAGTTCGTGATGTGAGCGAAGTCAATCCGGTTTTGTGATTGCAATACGAAGGTAGGGGTAAAAGGGGTTTCACGACGGAACAAAAATGTTCCGCTGCGGTTCGTCAAATTGCAACCGACACGACATTTGATTTATGGGATGACTATTTTAAGATGTCGGAGCGCACGGTTTGGAAAAGTGTTTACGACAAACGTTATTTGCGAAACCAACGTTCAACGACATTCAAACGTTGTACGCCGCACACGAAAGCAAACATGGTTTTCCCGTAATGCTTGGGAGCGTTGACTGTATGCATTGGGAGTGAGCTGCTTGTCCTAATGCATGGCGTGACCAATTCACACGAGGCGATCATCGGCACCCTTCCATCATCCTCGAGGCAGTGGCATCCCACGATTTGTGGATTTGGCATGCGTTTTTTGGCGTTGCGGGTGCAAACAACGACCTCAACGTTCTCGACCAATCGCCTATATTTAATGACATTTATAGAGGCGTTACCCCTTTTTGTCTATTTCAGGTCAACGGAGCGTACTACAAACACGGCTATTATCTAGCCGATGGAATATATCGAGATTATTCCGTGTTTGTGAAGTCATTCACATGCCCAATGGATCCAAAGCGTCGAATGTTCAAGATCGCACAAGAAGCGGCTAGGAATGATGTGGAGCGAGCGTTTGGAGTTATTCGGCAGCGCTTTTACATGATTAAATACCCGTCACGGGCTTGGGATCCGAGGAGAATACGAGACCTTATGTATGCATGCATCATATCACATAATATGATTTTGGAAGACCAGGGGAGAGCGATATGTACGTTTGATCCGAACGAAGTTATGTCAACGTACTAGCCGCTACCGCTTGGATCGGCAACATATCTAGAAAACAGAAACGAGGTCCAAAGCAAAGAAACGCATAACAACCTTCGTGCGGATTTGGTCGAGCATATCTATCGGGCTAGAGTTGAGCCGACGCGGGTGCCCGATATCGAGGAGGAGGAATGAGAGTGACGCTCCTAGTTTTTATTTAAGATATGTATTTTTTATTTTAACTTTACTATTTTTTTAACTTTTTAGGTTTTATTTTTAATGTAATTTTCCGTTTTAATTTTTGAATTTTAATGAATTATCTTATTTTGAAATTACTAGTTTTATTTTAATTTTAAATTAGTTTTTAAATTAAAAAATGAGATGAATTGATAGGTAGTGAGATGTGACCATTTACAGGGTAAGAGGAAGAGAGAAAATTGCTCATTGAATGTTGTGACAGGCAAAAGATGAAAGCAGGTGAGAGGACATACCTGAGGGCCTTAGCAATAATATTTTTCCTGCATGGGTTAGATCTATATATCATATAAAGAAAATTTTATTTGGTTCATATACAAAATATTTTGCATAAATTATCATTGAATTAATGAGATAAAAAATGTCGATACCATGATCTGAAAAGGAATAGAAAAATCAAATGTGTAAACATGAAATTCGATTGTTGGGCAGTAGTAGTGTCAATGTGTCATACTTGGGACTTGTGAGTCTAGCCGGAACAAGAAAGGCCATGAGAGACAAGTCATGGTCAAACATTGCAGCCCCATCACGCCTATTAATCCATGTACACCATGCTACCAACTCCCACTTTATGAAAGGACTTCCCATGTAAACAACATGTCAGGGTCAAATATTTCGAGTATTGCATGTTTAATCGATAAAATTTATAAATTTATAATTCATCATATCACTTATTAAAGCTGAATAAAATTTTCACTTTCAAATGTACATAATTTATATATATGTAATATGTGTGCATCTTGAAAAAAAATCGAATAATTCTTATTGCAATGCATTTTTTATTATGGTAGTACATAATTTTGTTGTAACGTTAGGTATGCGACCTATGTAGTTCACTATTGTGAGTATCACCTTTATAAAATAGAACTTAGAACTTTTATTAAATGGGGATGACAGATACCCCGAAAATTATCATTGAACCGACTCCAAAATGACACCATGTGGCATGAATCAATTATTTTTATTATACCTCAATTCAATTTAAATAATCAATGGCACTTTTTACAAAATTTAGTGTCATTTTATATGCTATCCTTATAATACCCGATGCAAAAATTTCTCTGGTTCAACAAATAGGGTGCAAAATTTAACAATAATAACTCAAACTATTTGTAAAATGATTATATCACGTAAAACAGAAACTCCAACAACTTGTAAAATAATCATGTTTTGAAATATCTCACGTGTGAGTCTATTCAAACACCAGTAACATACAATCATACATGTTGAATTGTTGACGATGTCTTCAACTAGAGTGTGATACGACATCCATCATCCATGTGCTTATGTTCGTAATTAAGAACATATGTAATTTATGTTTATCATTTCTTCGTAGCCAAATAGATGATCGACTATTACGTGCATTTTTTTTTGAAATAAACATTCAAATCTGCATGAAATAAATTCAATCTTAATATGCGTTTCCATTTTCGACAATAAAAATTTTAAAGGTTTTACAATACAGTTGTAAATTATGAACCTAAACATATTCATGATATTTCACCGTAACCTTTTTTTTTATAATTTCAATTTATAACCAATTAATTTGGAGACAATATACTACTATCCATGTTATTTTACAATAAAATAAAAAGGACAGACTACGTAGAGAGACACACTTTTAGGGGGTGTTCGGGGTTGTTTATTTGAAGTGTTTATTGATTTATTGTGGTTTAACACTGATAATAACGAGTTTTAAGTATTTGGATTGAATGATTTAATAAACACTAATTGATTTAAATTGGAATTTTTTAAGTTACTTACTACTTACTTATTGACTTATTTAAATAGTTTTTGATAAGTTATTTTATACTTATACATATAAGCATCATTGTCAAACACTAAAATATAACATATCAACTTATTATGTTTTAATACCAGATAAATTAAATTAAATATTTTTTTTAAAAACTCTATTTTAACACCAGATAAGCTAACAAGCTCTTTTAATAAAAAAACATAAATTGTATTAAATAAGCAATCATTACCCTACTTTCCATTTCAAGGAACTTAAATTGAAAATCAACTTTTAACAACTTATCCCATTATCTGAAATTGAAGTTGGTTTTTTAGAATCAAAACTCATATTTTTCTATAAACATATAATATAGTTTGATAGACATCATTTTACAAAAATATATTATTCTTACATTAATTATAACCATTCATACATTAATTACTGATTTCTTACCTTCCTACCAAAATATTACTTTTTACTGGATCCCAACTATACATATATATATATATATATATATATATATATATATATATATATATATATATATATATATATATATATATATATATATATATATATATATATATATATATATATATATATATATTCGAATCCTATAAGGAACACATTTTTATATTTTGTATGTAGGATTATAAAACATAAAAGTATAATAAAAAAGACATTATTTATATATAATTAAATATATATTTTTATAAATTATATGTTATCTGTTACAGATACATAAATTTCTGACTACATACGAAATGTGGGTCCCATGTTTAGTTTACATATGACACCCATAATCAAATTATAATTTAAAAACCTAAAATTAGTGTATTTTTGCTATCTAAATTAAAAATTAGAAGGTACATATGAATGTAGTCTTAATCTATGCCTATACCTTGGCCCTACCAATTAGGCACATGGGTTGTTTCATATAATTAGGAAGTTTAACGTGAGGTATGTAGGATGTGCTTTACATTTAGTATATAAAGCGTATATGTTGATGGTTTATTTGAGTTAAATTCTTTTGATATTATTCCGTATTCATAAAAATAAAGATTTAGTTGTTAACATGTTTCTCCTTACTTTGTCGATGTTTAGAAACCTGAAACATAATAATTGATAAAACATTCTGGCCTTTAGTATAATTTCAGGGGAAATCAATTATTGATGACATAATAATTAGTAATCTTGGTTAAAATTGTAACTTTTACATCTAAGATGTAAGATAAACGGATAACAAGTTGAACTGTAAATACATTTTAAATCATAAAATTACTTTTTTTAAAACTGCACCATTAATTAAATTAAATTAAATAAAACTTAAATTATAGTGAATCTAGGTAAGTTATTTTATGTGCTATTATGTTATTCATTATTATTAGGGTTTGTGAAAATAAGATTTGTAGGAGCGTTAAAATCCTCTTGAGGTTGAGAGTTCAATCCCCACTAAGGGGAATACATAATTATAATAGAAGTAGTAGTAGGATAGATTTGTCGTTCCAAACAAAAAAAAAAGAAAAAAAAAAAGAAAAAGAAAAAGAGGAGGGTTAAATCCATTAAATGTCTAAAAGACAAAAACACATTGAATGAATAAGTAGACTGGATTTATTGGTTTTTATGTGTGATTGTCAATGTATGAAATGTAAACTAGCAGTGAAACCTATAAACATACATTATTTTTTAGGGTATTAAGACTACGTTTGGCGGACTAACTGATAAGCTAGCTGATAGCTGATAAAAAATAACGTTTGGTAAAAATTGGTTGATAAATTTACGGAGATAGTAAAATGTCATAAAAGGACATGGAAAATTAGTTTTTATAATTATTGAGGGCATATTTGAATAAAATTAAAAAAAAAACTTAATAAGCTCGTTGAAACGTTATTCTAAGTAGCATTTCAAAAAGTTAGCTTATAAGCTACGGTTTGACTTGTGAAACACGATAACCTAAAGAAGTTTGAAAAATAAACCAGTTGTGACACGCCAAACATTGCTTAAATCAGAAATATTTATTTGTAAAAGTGACAAACAACACATAAACTCATAACATCTACTATCGTCGACATATATGATTATTTATTATTTTGAATAACTTACAAGAATAGTGGTTAAGCTAACACACGGTTTAGAAAATTTGATACAAGTCGTGTCTATATAACTTGAACAAACGCAAAATATAGTAATTAAGCTACCACACAATTGGTTTTAGCACTAAAATCGCAAAATGATAACCTTTTCATAGTATTGATTTAAACCCTATTCCAATTTTCAGTTCAAAATATTGCTCTCAATTTAATCAACTAATTTTTTAGTCTTTCATTTAATTATGAACTATTTGTGAACTATAAGCTCCTTATGGATCCAACCTTACTTTCTTAAGCTATATAATTGTTTATAAGTTATTTTTGATCGAGTCAAGGACATCAATCAGTCTCCTAAAACAAATTCCCAACGCTGAAGTTCTTCCGGTCTTAGATCGCAAATTCATAATCAAATATCCAACAACAAAGCACATGATATGCATTTGTGAAAACATGTCTAATGGCAATATTAGTGGAATTTGCTATATTAGATATGATGGCTAAGTTTCAAATCTCCCCAAGGCATTCTTTTAGCCTCATCAAACTCGGGATCATCATTCCACGTTTTGTATTGCTCCCATTTCGTAGGTTAGGGTGGGATTTGATCGTTTCCGTCCATGGACGCGTGCATTGTAGAAACTCAAAATCTATACATTATTATACCATAATCATGACAATATTATTGAAATTGGAATACACAATAAAATATTGTTGTATTAAAATTGAACCTTACCACGCAACCTAGGACGAGAAAGAAAGAACTCAACCAATTGGAGTCATCTTTATTGATGTGGATAACTGTTTCATGATTGGTTTATTGAAGATTGAAACATTAAAAATGAAGGGTGGCAATTTTTTTTGTATGGATTCAGGTGAATGAACTCATTTTTAGCCATTGATAATCTCTATTTGTGATGGCATGTCTAATTCCTAACCTAAATATATGCAGACATAAAGTGAGACCATATAATACCAATCTAGAATGTGTGTCAAAAATACATGTATGAGATTTTGACCTGACCCATTTAAGTCTAGTCTATTTTAGAAAAAGTACATTCTATATACACTTTCTAAATAGTAAGTCTTAAATGTCTGAATTTCGAAAATCATATCATATCACTCTATGTGCTTTCTGAAATGATTTCAGTTTAGCTTAAACAAGAAGTTCTAGAGTCATCATTTATTTCGGTCATTAGCAAAAAAAATGTTGTTTTCAATGAGATTCTAATAACACATAGTTAGATTTGCAAATATCCTTCGTATAAAGCATAAAAAATAAAATTACATGATAAAGAAAACATAATAATTAATAGTTTATTGAGAAACCATAATTAATCAAATGTCTAATAGTAATAACATCCATTTTAATTGATCAACCAATAATAGGTTTTAGAAAAGCTCCGAATGTACTCATTAATATTTTATCATTGGGTAAATTGCATAAAAGTCACTAACTTTTCCAACTTTCTCGATTTTGACATTGTATTTTTAGTTTTTGCAATTAAGTCATTATGTTTTCAGAAAATTGCAATTAAGTCATTATGTTTTTCAAAAAGTTGCGAAAATGACCATATGGCAGGATGGCAACAGGTTACCAGGTCATATGGTCAAATTTACAATTTTTCAGAAAACATAATGATTTAATAGCAAAAATAAACCATAGTGTCAAAATCGAAAAATCTGAAAAAGTTAGCGCATTTTATGCAATTTACCCTATGCAATTTATATAACTTAATCACTTTACATGCCCCATACGTGTCTAAAAAATAAATTTGTTGTTACATTGTTTTTCCATTTAAAGTAATCAAATTTATTGTCCTAAAAATGGAATTTCAAAAAGATTTAGGATAAATGCATACGAATAACAACTAACTTACATGCCCTCAGTGTGAATATCCTATTGGGTAATTGGTTATGTAAACAATGTCTTTATATGATGGGTTATAAAAATCTATATTGATGTTCGTTCATTGATATATATAAATGTACAAAAATACGATAGAATTTTACAATGATACAAAAGCAAAAATTGGTTATTATTTAATAAAATTATTTTAATGTTTTCATGTGAATCTTCAGCAACAATATTGGCCGTGGAATTGCCATGTTATCGTTCCAAAACAGAATACAATTATAAATTACCAAATACAACAAAATTAGGTAAAAATAAAACTTAAATGGTTAAACATTTACAAAAATAGTTTAAGCTAAGTAGATAAAAAGTTCAATATACTTTTACCATTTTTTTCAATCGAGTCCATCAACCTGTCAAGCTAGTAGCATTTGCATACTCGAAGACATAACATGTATAATTTTAATCACTAGATTTTTTGAAAGACTTAATCGCTAAAAATTATGAAAATAGACAAAATAAGAATGGCGCCGTCTTATTCGAAATTAAAATACTTGTTTTCAATAAAACAGAAAAATGTATACTCATTTTCAATAAAAAAAAAACTTAATTTCAATGGAACAAAAAGTATTAAGAGTTTAAACTAGAATTTTTTGTAAGTAAAAGAAGGTTTCGTATGCATTTATCCTAAATCTTTTTGAAATTCCACTTTTAGGACAATAAATTTGAGTATTTTAAATGGAAAAACAATGTAACAACAAATTTACTTTTTTGGACACGTATGGAGCATGTAAATGATTAAGTTATATAAATTACATAGGGTAAATTGCATAAAATTCGCTAACTTTTTCAGATTTTTCGATTTTGACACTATGTTTTATTTGTACTATTAAGTCATTATGTTTTCTGAAAAATTGCGAATTTGACCATATGACCTGGTAACCTGTTGCCATCCTGTCATATGGTCATTTTCGCAACTTTTTGGAAAACATAATGACTTAATTGCAATTTTCTGAAAACATAACGACTTAATTGCAAAAACTAAAAATACAGTGTCAAAATCGAGAAAATTGAAAAAGTTAGTGACTTTTATGCAATTTACCCTTTATCATTTAACATATTACTATATAATGAATTGCAAGGGGTTTTCTAGAAGGTTTGGGGGTAGGGGTTTTCCGTTTTTAAGGGGGGTGGGGCTTTGTTTCGAATCGGATTATGCCATGTGTTTCGTTTGAGGGTGCTTTAGTCCGCCACGTTTGCTTTCTGTTTTTGTTTCTTCCAATTGTTTTTTCGTTTTTTCCAGCGATGCATAAAATAGGTATTGCAAAGAGTACAATTCATCTATATAGTAATGTTCACGTCCTGCTCCATTTTTCACTTTTTCCCGAATCTTCCTATTCGATATATTTGATTTTTATGGAGGTTGCCGAATTCGGGGGATACCGATCCAGCGACAAACCCTTTGTCATCGTATATTAATCCTTCTTCCGGTGACCATCGATGACACATAAGGTGAGTATAGGATTGATGTTGATTCGATTTCTTCATTGATTTCTTGGATTTCTTTCTGATTTTCAGGTCCTGAAAGGGCTTTATCGTCACAGGATCCGTCTGCGATGCCACTTCTTGTACCGATCGCGAACAGCTTCTAGAAAAAGTATCATTTGTCTTCAATGGAAAGCTCAACATCCTTGTAAGTTCTTTTAACTTAATGCGAGCAATAGATTGGGGAATTTTTGAGGTTTAATATTCCCAATCGTGGAGGCTATTTCACATTTTTCCATTCATCCAAAGTTCATCTTATTTCGCACGAACTCCAAATGTTTTGAAATGAACACATCATTTGTTACCAATTGTATTCTTACAAATGATTCTACGATACAAATTTTCTAATTGTAGATAAACAATGTCGGAACGAACATAATGAAACCTGCTCTAGAGTATACCGCAGAAGAGTATTCCTTTCTCATGGCCACCAATTTGATAAGTTTGTGCATCCAAATGATCATGTCAACAGATCACAGTCCTCAAATGATACATTTCCAACTGTAAGCTTCTAGAACACATTGCTGTGGGTTTATTCATTATGATTTTTATTCTTCTTGTCTTTCCATGTGTTTATACATTCTCTTTTTTTTTTAATGTTCATAGGTAATTCATATTGCAGCTGCTACAGAAATCAACTCGAGACTTATCCCAAAACTTAAACAGTTGCATACTTCCCTACAAGCAAAGATGATTAAACCTTTTTTTAATCTCCAATTCAGCCATTTATGTAGGCCGTATTGTGACTATTAATAATTATGGTTACTTTTTATTGTTAACAGACAAACAAGTTCTCTGATATAGTTAAAATTAGGCGCACCCACACTCAAGATGCAACCCCTTTGACTCTTGGTCAAGAATTCAGTGGCTATACCACATAAGTATGCTTTGAAGATTTATCTAGCTAATAGTTTGAACTTGGAAGGGTAAAACAGGAATAAAAATAATTTTGTTTTTACAGCCGAAGTACGGAATTGAACGGCTCATATGCACACTCCCTCGCATGTATCAGCTTGCACAAGGTGGCACTAATGTAGGGATAGGATTGAACACAAAGAAAGGGTGGGATACTTTTTGCTGGATTGTTTGTTTTATTTATTTTTTCCAACCTTATATAATGATATGCTTTTTGTACAGATTTGATGTGAAGATTGCTGCAGCAGTAGCTGATGAAAAATTTAGATTATAAGAAACAAAATCATACCAAAATCGGAAATAGTAGCCGGAGATCGACAGGGAGGCAACTGGGGTTTAACAGCTATATGAGCGTTCATGACTGGAAATTCCCCGAGACGTTGGAAAAACTCCAAACGAAACAGAAAAATGGCGCTCCGCCAACTCCGCCGTACACTAGCCAGCCTCGAGCAGGTACTGTAGCAACTGGAGGAGTCTAGGGTCAAATTTGTCCACCTGCAAGTATGTTACCTTTTGCTGATTAAGGGGAGACTGGCACTCAGCTTGAATAAAAAATGTTGGTCCATGCAGAAACATTTTCATCCAGATTAAAGGGTGCAAGATTCGGGAACAATGGAGCAGGACGTGAATATGATTTCACACTTCCTTCACATAGGTAAATGACCATATTAACATTTTAGAGTAATAATATACTCATATGCTTCTGGGATAAGTTTAACTTTTTGTTTTTTCTACAGGACTATATTTGAAGTGGACACTGATAGGTTTGAGGAACACCCATCGACGCTTCAAGGTATCTACTATCTATGCATCAGACTTTTTCAACTTTGGTATGAATGAGGAAAGCTGGAAGGAATATTGATAGTATTATAGAAAAAGACTATCGTTTTAAGTATTGAAGTTTGAAAAAAAAGTTTATTATTAACATCATACTTTGAAAAAAAAAGTTTTTTAATATTCTTTTCGGATGATCGGGAAAAGTTTAATTTTTGTTACATTCAACCTCATTTATAGGACAATTTCCTAGAAAAAACATATAGTTTTTACCATTGAACTTTGCAAAAAAAATTCATTAATAGTATCTTACTTTGAAAAAATGACTTTTTCGGATATTTAAGATGATTTGGAAATTTCTCATTTGTTTACACATAAAAGCTCATGGAAAAAAATTTTATTTTAGCAATGAACTACGAATTTGAAAACCAAAACTTTAGCAAACAAAAAAAATTTCAACTCAGCCCTTGCGTAAACCTAGTTTATATGAAAACAAAACAAATTTGACAACATATCGATTTTTTATTGTTTTTAAAAAGCGCAAGGCCCTTTTTTTTTAACCATCCACATTAATCGACGGCTAAAAAGAAGTGACTAAAATCCCTATAAAGAAGGCATATAAATCAGTAAATCTGCCACTCTCAACTTCAGACCTCCTTGCTGATACACTATACGACTCCTGTTTTTCAGTTCTCACTGAGACAATTTCACAAACACCTTCACGACAACCAATCGCAGCTGTTTGCACCAGACAGATCACCATGGCTAGATCTCAACAACGATACAGAGGAGTTCGCCAGAGACATTGGGGATCTTGGGTCTCCGAAATTCGCCACCCTCTCCTGTAATTTTCTAATCTGGATGTCTCATTTTAAACATGACAACTGAATCTTGATGCCCTGCATAATCTGGCAAGAAGTTTCTGGGTCCCTAAAATTTTCTTTATCTAATGTTTACATTTGTGTGAACAGGAAGACAAGAATCTGGCTAGGCACATTCGAGACGGCGGAGGACGCAGCACGAGCGTACGACGAAGCCGCTAGGCTCATGTGCGGCAACCGAGCGCGAACAAACTTCGCTCACGACGTTGCAGGGTCGCCGTCGCCGTCGCAGTCGCAGTCATCTTCTTCAAAACTACTGTCTGCAACTTTAAGAGCAAAATTACATAAATGCCACATGACATCTCTTGCAATGGCGAAGAAGACAGCGGTGGGTAACCAAGAAGATCAAGAAACTCAACCGCGGTCACCTTGTTCTGATACGGGGGAGTTCATGGAGAATAAGGGTAATTTCGGGACTATGGTGAATTGGGAGGATAAAATGGAGAATATGCAACACTACAAGTCTTCTGAAGATGAACATATAGAGCAAATGATAGAAGAGTTGCTTGATTATGGAACAATTGAAATTTGCTCTGTTTTTCAAAACTAGATCGATAATCTTTCTTTTGATCCACTAAAACGACACCGTTTATGCACACAGCGCACTTAAAACACCGTGCCAGTCAATATCCAAATTCCAGACAACCATGTTTTGACCAGTCAAATTCGGTCAACCATCACGATCAAACGAAAAAATCGCAACCATTTGGAAAAATCAAGCAATACTAGGAAGATTATATTGTACGTTTCATCAATGGTTAATTTCACTCTTTGTACCAAATATAAATAATTGAGTACTCGAACTATATCATTTTGGGTAATCCAAAATTTGTGAAAAAGGAATCAAATTTGCATGTATGAAGTCTTATATTACAATTTTGGTACTGTCTCTACGATTATATTTCCATGACGTGTATATGATTACTTTAGTATTACAAACAAAACTGTTGTAAAAGATTCTGGAAATGGTATGTCTATCAATAAACACGTAATCACGTGGTTTCTGAATGATAATAAAGTTGACACATACCATAAGAAACTCGAACATCAATTTTGGATACTACAAAATGCTTACTATTCGACAGAGTTATGTGGAGAATCTTGCATGTGGTCCAATCGAAGTGGTGTGAATGTGACGGGTAACTTAATCTGATTGTAGTATGAAGAAAATTATAGTTTTGTAAAATTATGGCGTGTAATTGGTTTGCTCGTTGAAAAGCTAGTTTAATTAGTTTTAAACAAAAAGGAAAATTCTATTTTTTCCTATTTTATCCTCTAATTCATCATCCTACCTACTAAATCATGACATATGGAATTCATTATTTCTCTCTCCTAATTTGTTCTCTTGATTTTGACACTTGTCTTGATCATATGATTAGGAAGATTATTAGGAAGATTTTTTAGGAGAACATAGAACCTCTAAAAAAAATAGTTTATAAACTACTTTTTAACTTGTTAAACACAACCTAAAAAAGCTCGAAAAATAAATTAGTTTATCAGCTAGCTGTGACACGTCAAATATAGCCTTATTGTTTACTTTATTGGCGATTGAGAAAGTTAGAAGCTAAGGGTGTTCGTAAAAGTGTAAAATCCTAGAATTATTTATTTTAGATAACATAATATAAATAAAAATATTTTTTATTAGATATGATGGATACCCGATGGGATTGGCTATGAGATGCGAGCAGTTCGTGATGACATTGAGAATATGATAATGAGAGAACTGTAATATAGTTCTATAATCTAATGAAACGTATTACATTTTATTTGATAATATCAAATAATTTTTGTACAAGTCATTTTACATTTTTCAATTAGTTTATCAGATATTTTATCAAACGATATTTTGTTTTTCAGTTAGCAACTTGCTTTCAGGTTATCACCTAACAACTAGTTTTTCAGCTAATATGTCAAATATAGACTTACAAAGGTTCCAGAAAGCATGTATTTACTCAAAGAATGGTAGAAATTCAACATTATTTTTTATAAAAAGACCAAAATATCTTTATATATTATAATAAATAAACAACACATTCTATTATATATTTATAACGAATAAAAACCATATAAATATAGATCAAATTTTAAATTTTATTATGGAAATCGATATCTCTTACTTATGACACATATCCTTATTTACATTAATTCTAGTTATTTCAGTTTATATTTTATACAAAAACAATATATGAACCAATTCATTTTACTTGTTTTTAAGAAAAATAACGTATAAATAATTAAATATTAATAATATATTTTAATACTATATAAACTGTCTCCATCAAAATCGATCACCATATTTGGGGATCGTAACCAAGAATATGATGAAATGCCTTGAAAAAAGACGTTAATATGAACAAGACTAGAGAATAAATGGCTCGTCGTCATCATCTCTTTTGAGTGGTCTCAACTCTACTTTTGATCGGATAAGGACATGCTTGTTTTTGTTGTAGTTTTTTTCCCTTACTATTCAACCCTTTTTCTTAAAATAATCAATAAATTCCATAAAAATCATGTCTTTTGTATTAGAATCGCAACAATTTTTTTCTACATAAGTGAACTATTATGCGTTATCAATCTTCATGACCATTTAAGCTCAAAATTTCATTGTATACATGTCTGAAAGTATCATTAAATCTTTTATCGAATAATTTTGAATCGCATTTAGTAAATCTTTAGACGTTGCAATTTTCTTTTGACAGAAAAAGTATTTTCTTTTGACCCACATATCATATAATATGGTCACATATTACATCTTTATCTTGGTTAGACAAAAGCCAAAAGGAACAACTTCGAATGTTGGCTTCTTTTTTATTAGAAGAGACAAACTTTATAACCCTTCCTTTGATTTGTTTTCAACAAAGCATGCTTTAATCCTTCATCAACTATTTATTAAACCAATAAATAATTTGAGTTTAAAGTAATGATGAAATTTGATCTCGTTCAAAAGACGATTACCAAAAGATTACACATAGTTATTGCTAAATCCCTTTCCATAACTTCAATTATTTTATCCATTTTTTGCAAGATCTAACTCTACGGTTTTATGGATATCAAAATTCAGTGCATTTGATCAACAAGTGTTCTTGCATTGTTGTTGTTTCTGTACTTTTGCCAACTATCTGCTGGTGGTTTGTTTATAAAGTTTGCCGTTCTAATTTTTTTTTTTTTTTTTTTTTTTTGATCAACAAGTGTGACTGTGTGTAGATGAGCCTTTTTAAAATTAGACGTTGCATGAATTTACCATCTCTATAACTTTAAACGCTTTATTAACCTTCATCAGAAACAAATTAATCGAAGAATTAACCCAATTCCCTGTAGATTTATAGTTTTTAAGGTATTTTTAAGTCACTAAGTTTTCTAAATTGTTTCAATTTTGACCATTTGACCGATCATCTTGATTGTCAATTGACGTGATATGGTGACGTGTCAGTATTTGATGACATGGTAGTGACGTTGCATGATAATATTGTCTATTTTAACTAAATAGTTTCTTTTATTTTTACGTATTTGACTATTAAGATAAATAATGACCCAACTAAACAAATACACTCATATATAAATCATAATTATCACTTCTACTAAATATATATTTTATGCTTTTAACATAATTATCAGTATATACTATATATGATCACCGTATATCATCTTACTATCAAATTAATTTAAAAAAAACATGCTTTGAATTTCTTTTTATAATTATCAATATATAATATATACAATCATCGTATATCATATTTTTTTTCAAAATATTTTATTTGTATCATTAAAAAACTATATAGAATACTCTATCCCTTAAAATTGTTATCTAAAATCTTATTTTTCAAAGAAAACTATGGTCGTATCAGCGTCAAGTCAATGCTAAATCACTAAAGACTGACATGTCGTCATGTCACATCAGTTTGTAGCCGGTTTGACCAGTTAAATGGTCAAAACTACAACAAATTGAAAAACATTATGACTTAATTGCCAAAAAAATAAACATAATGTCAAAATCAACATTTTGTGTAAATTAAGTGACTTTTTTGCAATTTACCCTATTTTAAAAGCTTAACTTCGTTATAATGAAAGATGTGTCTCAGCATAAACTAAGGTTTCAAGTCTTGTTTGAGACAAAATATGTAGATTTAAAATAAAAATAAAAATATATGATTTAAGTGTTCTAAAAAACTTTACTAAAATGAAATAGTAAATATGTTGTCTCATGTAAGCTAGTTTTGTGAATAGGGAACAATAAAATCAAAGTTTATGATTTTCAATTGTTCACAAAAGTTATTGGTTTTAATTTTCTTTTTCAAGCAAAAGTAGAAAACGAAAACATTATGTAAAGAATACTTAATTAGTTTTGATATCAATTTATGTGGTAGCCCATGACTCACATGTGGGAAGCACTTGCCATGATGTTTCATGTGTTTTGTGTTATTTTGATCGTGTACCAACAAATAACACAACTGACCAAATGTGGATCCATCCCTCTCACATACCCATCCCATGCATGTTTAAGGATCCCAATAAATGGGTTCATAATATAATAACAATCTTATTACCCATTTTTGTACATACATGAGTAATAATATACGAGAAATGGGCTAACTATATGTAACAATGTTTGCGGTCGTATATAAATTGAAAAGGAAGGTAAAATACATAAATTAAGGAATCAAAATAGTTGTCTCCTTATTGCGCGTGTTATACGGAACAGATTTATGCAATAAAACTATGTTCCGACGTTAGAAAGAACTACCCCACCCCCTCTCTAGCATTGTGTGTGTGTGTTTTTTTGTAAGGTTAATGTTATAAAAGTTCAAGAATTTAAGACTCGATTTCTAATATACCCTAACTTTTTTTTAGTACTAATTTGTCATTGAGTTTTCGAAAATGTTCCATTTTTCAGCTTTTAAAAGGTAACCATCCGGTTAACGCTGACGTGACATGATAACTGGATAGTCACGTCAGCTTATAATAATAATACTATAAAAGTCCAAGAATTTAAATCCCGATTTCTATTATGCCATAATTTTTTTTTTGTTCTATAAAAGTGATGTTTTCTAAAACTTTTCTTAAAAACCTTTATTTTATCGAAAACTTTTCATATATTGCTTACACAATTGTTTTCGTATAACACGCATATATACATAAAAATACAAATTTTTTTCGTGTATTTATAATGCTAACAAAGAACCCATTGTCTGAGCTTATATTAATAATGTTAACAAAGTATCATTGTCTGAGCGGTTAACTCGCTTGCCTCTATCCTCGAATAATTTTTCTCGCAGATCAGGTGATACGTCTTGCTGTCAATCAAGTAGATTTCCGGTGTTCAAATATCATCTCCTACTTGGTGGCTTAATTTTTTTATAAGCTACTGATGTGAGATTTAAACACATGACGTCTACTTGATTTGCAGTAAGACGTGTCACTTGATCTGTGAGGGAACTTGTTCAAAATGTAACACGTATGATCAACGTGTTTTAAACCAAGACTTTGCGGATAAAGCAAGCGAGTTTTTGAAAAAATAATGACATTTTGTTCTATATATGCGTATTATACGAAAAAAAATTATGTAAGCAATATATGAAAATTTTCAACAAAATAATGACTTTTATGCAAAATATTTGAAAAAACAATGACTTTGATGAAAAGTTTCGAAAGAATAATGGCTTTTATGAAAAGTTTTCGAAAAGATAATGATTTTTATAGAACAAAAAAACTATGGCAAATTAGGAATCGCACCTTCAATTCTTGAACTTTTATAATATTATTAATATAAGCTGACGTGACTATCAAGTTATCATGTCATGTCAGCATTATCGACATGTCAGCGGTAACCTGATGGTTACATTTTACAAGTTGAAAATTTAAACTTTTTGGCAAAATATATGGCAAATTAGTAAAAAAAAATTTGAAGTAAATTAGAAACTTGACCTTAAATTCTAGGACCTTTGTAGCATTAACCCTTATTTGTAATATGAACATTTCCGAAAAGAAACAAATCTACGAAAGAAAACTATTTGTCGCGTGTGCATCACGTATTTTTTGAAATATGACATATTTCTGAAAGTTAACTAACAGTGGCAAAGTTTCTATTCACCGAAAGAAATTATTTATTTCCCGTAAAAGAAAACAACTCGCTGCCACAAAACTATTTGTTGACATGAATCTAACCACCGTCTGTTGCATTGCGTAGGGGTGTGACAAAAAACTGAAACCGAACCCAATGACATTTGGGTTATTTGGTTTGGTTTATTTGGTTTTCAGTTAATTTTATTTGGTTAACCGAATAAGCATAACCTTATTTAGATTGGTTTTGGTTAAATCTTTATTAATTTAGTTAAACCGAATAAGCAATCAAGTTTTTTACGTTTATACATTTAATACCAAATTATATATATATATATATATATATATATATATATATATATATATATATATATATATATATAGTTAAATTAAACAAATAAATGATTTATATGTATACGTTGTGTTTGGTGTTCCAATTGGTGCACAAAAAATATGGAGTCTTAACCTATAAAAGTGAAACTTAAGACCATCTCTAGTCTAACTCTATTTTTTTACTCTATTTTTGAAGTAAAAAATGGTGTAAAAAGTGGATCATCTCCAACCCACCTCTACTTTTCACACTATTTTAACTTTAAAATGTATATTCCTAGTATATTCTTGTTTCTTCATTTATAAAAATAGTCAAAATCTCCATTCTATTTATTAAATTTTAACATATAATTACTTTATCCTTTTATTGTAATAATATTCTAAATTATGTTATCAAAATCTTAATAAAATATGTTATCGTGCTTTAATTTTGTATAATATATATATTTTGTACGTTTTTTTATAAAATATTTAATCGTGCTTTAACTTTTTTTAAATATACGTAAATTTTTATATGAATTCGATATATAAATATTCAAGTTTGATAACTATAATTAATTAATATCATTTAATATATAGTATGATTGTAAATATTTGTTATTATATTTAAATAAACTAAAAATGTATAAAAATAAAAACTAGATGACTAAAAATGAAAAATGAAACATTAACTTTATATTTGGTCTAAATGAAAAGTATTACTCTATATTTGAAGTAATACTATTCAAATACTCAAATATAGAATTGGTTATAGGGTTGGGTTGGAGCAACGTAAAGTAAAAAATAAAGTAACTATATTTTTAGAGCTGGGTTGGAGATGCCCTAAGGAGAATATTAATGAGTAGTGAAATTCATAGGCCTTTAAATGGGAAAAACAAAAATTTTAAATAGGTTCAACCCAGGTTTAGACGAGATTCAAATTTCTTTCGAGTCTTGCCATCTTAGTACCTTGTAATGAACTTGTTTATTTTATTTAGTTTAACCGGTAAACAAAACCGAATAAACCGAAATCGATTTAACCGAAAACAGAAATAACCGACCAAATAACACCTCTAGCATTGCCATTATGTGAGTATCCCACTAGTCTGTGTGTGTGTATAATATATATATATATATATATATATATATATATATATATATATATATATATATATATATATATATATATATATATAGATATGTCACTCCCCCAAACCGTATTGGCGGAATCGTTCGAATGTGGATGACTTCATGAACAATATCATAACAAAGTTGAACAATAGTGAATTCCAAGCACACAACCATCATTTAATCAATTGCAAATGTTACAAAGTTTACTTGTTTCATGTTTCAAATACAATTGAAATGATATCAAAAATAGACAAAAATGACATCGTAACGTCCCATCTTGTAGCGCTTGCATTACCTTATTAATTTCCTGAGAATACAAGTAGTTGAAAAAGTGTCAACAATTAAGTTGGTGAGTTCATAAGATTTTTGCGTAAGAAATGTCCTTTGTTTGTAAGCGATAGTGTTGAAAACCAAGAGAATCCAATATTTTATCATAAAAATGAACAAGTCTTTATATCCCAAAGACTAAAATGTAATATGTCAAATTGTTGTGTAATTTCCTTAGAAATTTGTATTTCCACGTAAACAATTTATAAAAATTATTAAGTTGATTATTTTCCCCATGTGAGATACCCTATAACCATACTGTGACTAGTTGGCCTGCTGCGACGTTCTTCAGGCGTCGGAATGTTAGACATTTGGACACCTCAGACCTGCCGGTCAAGCTGTAGCTAGCAGCTCAGGTGCGGGGTTGTCAAGCCCCGTATAGATCTATACTCAAATATCGCGCTCTCTTACCGAGACTCTGGTTATAAAAGTTCAAGACTTATAGTAGGTACTTATAAAAGTACTGTGAAGATTCATCTCACAAAAATGTATGTATTCCAATCAACTTGTTTACGTACGATTTGTATATAAAAACTATTGTAATCATCCATTATCATTTTCCCATGATAATATAGTAATGTTTAATAATTATATAATTTTATATAATTATTTTTGTCACGTCCAAAATATCATAATAACTTTATATTCATAAACTATTCCAATAATAGTCTATTTTTAGTATTGCGTCGTAATAATCATATTTTTGTGAATAATAACGAAGTAACTTGTTCAAATGATTATAAATATCATCTTTTGAGATATTTCTCACAAAATAGTGAAATAATTTGATTATAACCATTTTTGCTAGAAAATAGTGCTTTTATTTATAAAAACGTAGTTCTTACTAGTTTTCGTTTTTATAACGTCTTTATCCAAGATCTAGTATTATTGTACACTTTATTTGTAGTTTTGTAACTTTTACACAACTTAATATGTCAAAGTGTTTATAATATATGGATCTATCCATATTTCATACCAAGTTCATCTTTACACATTTTTCTAGTTTTCATCTTTATAGCATTTCTGTCCAAGAACTAACATTTTTACACACTTTATTTATAGTTTGGAAACTTTTACACTAACATTATATGTCATTATGATAATCATACATAGCAATATCCATAAATCATATCAAGAGCATTTTTACAAAACAACTAGTTTTATAAATTTGTGTAAATCATTATTTATAGCATTTTAACTCATATAAACTTGGATAAAACAACATTTATAGTAATTAAACTTGTATTCTCCCCCAAAAATGTTAGAAAATATGAAAATGTGGGGTATGAACTCACCCTTGTAGCGTGCTCGGTTTAAAAACTAGGTATTCCTTGGAAGATCGGTGGTAGGAATGAAGATCCAAGCTTTGGAGCTCGGAAGACCCTTGGACAAAACTATTACCCAATAGTTTTACATTGATGTTAGTGTGTGTAATTGGAATAAAACTTGTATAATAGTGTTTAAAATAACTAAAAGGAACTATCTTACCAAAGAGGAGTGATTTACACTTGAAATGATGGTGGTTTGTGGTGGTTGAGGTGGTGGCGGGTTGAAGGTGGTGGTGGGGTGTTTGAGCCGAGAGCAAAGAGAAGAGATGAGAGAAAGAGTTGGTGACTTTGATTCAAATGAGTGTAATGTTGGTTAAATGAGAATTTAGTTAGTTTTGAATTTATTAAGTGAATTATAGTCTTTTCCTTTAAATCATAGCCTTAGGCTTTGACTTTGTGATGTGAGGGGGTGTTGGGAAGGGCTTATCAGACGATGGGTATTGGGGGGGGGGGGGGGGGGTAGGTTAGTTTTTATAAAATAGCAACATACTTTATAAAAATAAGTGATTTTTATAAAATAGTAAGACGTTTTAGTGAAATTTTATGCGTTTTTGGCGAAACGAAGTTCTAAATAATTATTTTGTATAAAAACATTGCCAAACATTTATTTTGATTGAATTATAACTCGTTGGGTGTCGGAATACGCGTTTAAGCGCACTATTCTTCCGATTTCGCGATTTTTGGCGTTTTACCGGAAATTGCATTTAGCTTTGAAATTAAATACTAGATGTTATTACGTTACTTATCATATGAATTGTTATTTCATATTTGGTGTTTAAGGCACCACATTTTGTATTTTGAGTCCAAACCCTGTGTACATTTATTCGTTCACAGCGGTTTAATCGTTATAACTTTCACATACGAACTCCGTTTTCGACGTTCTATATATCCAAAGTTTCGTATTTACGAGTAGATCGTTTTATGAATATTATTATTCTCAAAATAATAATTGTACGATTATCGAATTTTTACGCTACAGTAGTTTGCTGTCCGTATTTTCGACTTTTAATCGATAATTGTTTGATTTAGCATACGTAATACTACAATATTAATAATTCATCGCAAAAGTTATGGAAAATAACTTTTCAACCTATATATTTACGTACGCTTCGTTTGACTACAGTTGACTTTTGTTGACCAAAATTTACAATTGTCACATCATCTACCCGTTAGAGAGAATTTCGTCCCGAAATTTAGCTCTTGAGTGGATCCTCAAAGGTTTGGGAAGAGATGTGGATACTTCTGCTTCATCTGGTCTTCACGCTCCCAAGTAAATTCTGGTCCACGCTTGGCACTCCAACGGACCTTAACTATCGGTATGCGACTCTGTTTCGTCCTCTTGATCTCTCTGTCCATGATCTCTACGGGTTCTTCCACAAAATGAAGGTTCTCGTTTACCTCGATCTCGTCGTGCGGAATGACAAGGGTTTCATCGGACAGGCATTTCTTTAAGTTGGATACGTGAAAGGTGGGATGGACATTGCTGAGCTCCTGCAGTAGTTGAAGTTTGTAGGCTACTGGGCCGATCCTAGCAAGGATCTCGAAGGGCCCAATGTATCTGGGGTTCAGCTTCCCACGTTTTCCAAAGTGTATCATTCCCTTCCATGGCGAGACCTTCAACAACACTCGGTCACCAACCTGGAATTCCAAGGGCTTGCGTCGCTTATCTACGTAGCTCTTTTGTCGGTCACGAGATGCTTTCAATCGTTCACGGATCTGAACGATTTTCTACGTTGTCTCTCGTATGATCTCCGGACCGGTGAGAGTACTGTTAGGTACTTGGCCTCTGGCTAGTTGAGTATCACCCACTTCAGCCCAGCACAGAGGGGATCTGCACTTGCGTCCATATAATGCTTCAAATGGAGCAACTTTGATGCTAGTGTGGTAGCTGTTTGTATGAAAACTCAATGAGCGGTAAGTGGGTGTCCCACGCCTTACCAAAGTCTATCACACAGGCTCTCAACATGTCTTCCAGCGTTTGGATGGTTCTTTCACTTTGCCCGTCCGTCTGTTTCCAAGGCTTTTTGCAATGATTGCCAAAATCGTGAAGTAAATCTACTATCTCTATCTGAGATGATCGAAATTGGCGCACCATGCAATCGTACTATTTATTTGATGTACGTCCTCGTAAGTTTCTCCATTTTGTCGGTCTCTTTGATTGGCAGGAAGTGAGCGGATTTGGTTAACCTATCGACGATTACCCAAATGGTGTCTAACCCACCAGTTGTCTTTGGTAGTTTGGCAATGAAGTCCATAGTTATCCGCTCCCACTTCCACTCGGGTATTTCTGGTTGTTGTAGCAGACCCGAGGGCTTTTGATATTCTACTTTAACTTTGGCGCAAGTCAGGCACTTGCCCACGTAAGTAGCAATTTCTGCCTTCATGTTTGGCCACCAATACAGTTTCTTGAGGTCCAGGTACATCTTGTCGGACCCAGGGTGAATGGAGTATTTAGTCTTGTGAGCCTCATTCATGACAATGTCTCTGTATCCGCCGAACCTCGGGGTCCAAATTCGGTTCATGAGGTAACGAGCTCCGTCTTCCTTAACTTCGAGGTTTTTATCCATTCCTCGTAGGGCTTCATTCGCGACATTCTCAGGTTTTAAGGCTTCTAATTACGCCTCCTTGATCTGAGCGGACAAATGGGAATGGATCGTTATCGACAGAGACTTTACCCGGCGGCCCGAGTACTCTTTCCGACTAAGGGCATCTGCCACCATGTTGGCCTTTCCTGGGTGATAACGAATTTCGCATTCATAATCACTTAGTAGTTCTACCCATCGTCGTTGTCTCATATTGAGTTCTTTTTGGTTGAGGATATGCTGGAGACTCTTATGGTCGGTGAATACCGTACACTCTATGCCGTATAGGTAGTGTCTCCAGATCTTCAATGCGAACACTACTGCTCCCAACTCGAGGTCATGTGTAGTGTAGTTGACCTCATGAGTTTTAAGTTGTCTTGAAGCATAGGCAATGACTTTTCCTCTCTGCATGAGTACACAGCCCAGACCCTGGTTCGATGCATCGCAATAAACTACAAAGTCTTCTGTTCCTTCTGGAAGGGACAGAATAGGAGCGCTGCACAAGGCTTTCTTTAAGGTTTGGAAGGCGGCGTCTTGTTTATCTCCCCACTTGAATGTCACACCCTTCTGTGTCAGGGTAGTAAGTGGCTTTGCAATTTTGGAGAAATTCTGTATGAATCTCCGATAATAGCCAGCAAGGCCCAAAAACTGACGGATTTCTGTCGGAGTTCTCGGTACTTCCCAGTTTTCGATGGCTTAGATTTTGGAGGGATCCACGTGTATCCCTTCTTTGCTGACTACGTGGCCTAGAAAGTCCACTTTTCGAAGCCAAAATTCGCATTTCGAAAATTTCGCATACAGCTTCTCTGCTCTTAATGTCTCCAAAACTTGTCGTAAGTGTTGACTGTATTCCTCCTTACTTCGTGAATAGATAAGTATGTCGTCGATGAACACTATCACGAATTTATCTAGGTAAGGTCGGCATACACGGTTCATCAGATCCATGAACATTGCGGGCGCATTGGTCAATCTGAAGGGCATTACAACGAATTCATAATGGCCGTAGCGAGTTCTGAATGCCGTTTTGGGAACATCTTCTTCTTGAACCTTGAGTTGGTGATATCCCGACCTCAGATCGATTTTTGAGAAATAACTCGATCCTTGGAGTTGATCGAACAGGTCGTCAATTCGGGGGTAGCAGGTATCGGTTCTTAATGGTGAGCTTGTTCAACTCTCGATAGTCAATGCACATACGGAATGATCCATCCTTCTTCTTCATGAACAATACCCGCGCTCCCCAAGGTGAGAAGCTCGGCCTGATGAACCCTTTACTTAGCAGTTCGTTTAGTTGGCTGGATAATTCTTGCATTTCTGCCGGGGCTAATCGGTATGGCGCTTTTGCTACCGGGGTGGCTCCTGGGATCAAATCGATTCTGAACTCGACTTGTCGTGCGGGTGGTACTCCTGGAAGGTCTTCTGGGAATACATCGGGAAAGTCGCAGGCTTCGGGGATCTCTTTGATGTTCTTTACTTCTTTCTTCTAGTCAACAACGTGGGCTAGGAAGGCGTGATATCTTTTCTGTAGGTATTTTCGGGCTTTGATGCAAGACACGATTCGGAGGCTTGTACTGGGTTTATCACCGTAGACAACAAGGGTCTTGTCATCCGGCAGATGAAGTCGGATTCCTCGTTCGTAACACATGATGTCGGCATGGTGGGGGATTAGCCAATCCATACCAACAATCACGTCAAAGCTTCCTATTTTAACAGGCATTAAATCGATTTGAAAGGAGTGATCATCCAGGGTAAGTGTGCAGCCTATGTATATGTCGTTTGTGCTTTCTGTTTTGCCATTAGCCATTTCTACTGTAAATGTTTCATTGAGTGGTTGAGGTTTTTGTTTTAGTAAGTATTTAAACTCGTGGCTTACGAAACTCCTCTCCGTACCGCTATCGAATAGTATACAAGCATATGAATTATTGACGAGGAACGTACCGGTAACCACGGTAGGATCCTCTACCGCTTCCGCGCGTCCCATAGCTAGGACTCTTCCATTTCTCCCAACGTTATTTGACTTCGGGCAATCACGCTTAAAATGCCCCGTCTCACCACAACCATAGCAAGCTTGACTCACCCCAGCATTAGGGGCTTGGGTGGTTTGTGGAACTGGCGCCTTGCAGAAACGGGCGATATGACCCTTTTTGTTACAGTTCAAGTAGTGCATTTCTCTACAAGCTCTGGTATGGTGGAAATTACACTTGCTGCACTTGGGTAGTGTTCCATTATACTGTTTGGTTGCTGTTGGGGTAGTCGGGACAGTGGCTGCACGGACTGCCACAATCTGTTGTCTCTTGGCATTTTCTTGGTTATGCTGATTTCTCCCCCTGTTCCAGGGTTTTCTTTTGTGGTCCTTCTCTCTTGGTTGATCAGTTTTAGAGGTCATGGTGCCCTGGCACACCCCGTGGTCAACTAGTCGTTGGGCCAGTCGCTTAGCACTGTCGAAAGTGGCGGGGCTTGCCGCTTCTACATTCCCTTGAATCAGAGGAGATAGCCCCCAGATATAATGTTCCACTTTCACAGATTCTGGTGTGACCATAGCAGGGCAGAGGGTTGCCAGGTCATTGAATCGGTTCGTGTAGGAGGTCAGATCTGAACATTTCATGGTAAGGTTCCACAGCTCTTGTTCTAGTTTTTGGATCTCCCCTCTGGGACAGTACTCTTTCATCAGCATGTTCTTCAGTTCCTCCCAACTCATCGAGTTAGCCACAGGAAGTGTCAGAGCCTTAACATGGCCCTTCCACCAGGACATGGCCGTCTCAGCAAAGGTACAAGCGGCGAATTTGACTTTAAATTCCTCGGGACATGCGGAGATATCAAAGATTGATTCTGTTTTCTCAATCCATCTTGTGAGAGCAAGGACACCACCGGTACCATGGAAAGTCACTGGTTTGCAATTCGCGAAGTCCTTGTAAGTACATACTCGCGATTGGTTTGATGTTTCTCCATTTGTGGAGTCGTTGGTACCATTTCTGCTTCCGTTTCCATTCGTCCCATTCGGGTTTATCTGAGCGATAGCAGCCGCTACCGCAGCAGTAACAGCGGCCTGAAAAGTAGCTGAGTCCATCATGGGTGGCTCGGGAGTTGAGATCGGTGCGCGCCTAGCGTTTCTTCGACGGGGGTGGCATATTTCTGCCACAAGGATTCAAGATTTGACGTCGGTTAGTTTCTGTAAGGATTATTATAAGCACGTTGTCGTTAGGACATGGCGACTATATTTTAAGTTTATCTTTGTCTTTTTCTCTTTGTAAGTTGTAACCATAATCCAGTATTAAATGCATACATATCAAACACTTGTACAACACTTTATAAGCAAAACATGTCATCATAATAATAATACTTGGTAGCGTTACATGATTTTTAAGATGGAAAATTTGACCTTCGCAGAGGTCTACAATGCAAAATTAAACGGGCAGCGTAACGACCCACAAAGAGTGTAATCACTTAATTGTAGGGTCGCGCCTACATATAAAGCGAGTAGCGTATAGCGCCTACTCGTAAAATCCTAGTCTATAACAAAATCTGGGTAGTACGAGTACTACTCATGACGAACTGGATCCCCTGGCTCCACGACGTGCATCCACCTGTGCCCTCAGATCGGCGGCCTCTCGCTCGGCCTCCTCGGCCCTCCACTCTATGTTTCGTATCCTTTCCTCGGACTCAGATATCCGTACAAAGGCCTCGCGAAACATCCCCATAGCTGTCCGTCCGTCCTCCTCGAGTGAGTCGACTCGCCCGGAGGTATGGTCATGGGCCTCGTCTAAGCGTCGAAGGCGTGCTGCAGTGATCTCGGCAGTAGCTCCCACGTCCATGACCTGACTGGAGGTTGCCCTAATCCGCTCCTCCTGACGGCTGATGCGTCCGATCATGACTGGTAAGGCTCGGTCTGCATAGCCCCCTTCGCTGAGGTCGAAGTGGTCGTAGGGCATGCCATACAGGGGTCGCAAGCCCTGCTCGCGGCTCCAGCGGTGTATGTACTCTGCCCACTCTGGCGTCGGGTCCTGAAGAGGTTCTTCTATTAGTAAGGGGCGGTGGATGGAAAGTACCCTCTTTCGAGGAGTACGCATCCATAACGGGCCACCAGGGTGGCGATATACCTGGAATGTCGGCGGTGGTGGTGGTGCATGTATATCGCGGACTGGGTAGCGTGGGTCGATGACCTCAGACCCGTCATCAGAATCTTCATCTTCCCATTGGTCTTCTTCTTCCGAAGCTTCCTCTGGTTCCTCCTCCGGAACTTCTTCTGGTTCCTCTTCTGGCTCCTCGTTAAGCCATCCTCCATTTCCCTCCTCGGGGAAATAAGGGTCTCCTGGCAAATGAAATCCTGCCATGGCGTCTGTACGAGGATTGGGGTGTAAGAAGTATATAAAGGGGATTTTTAAATACACATATATATAACTAAGTAATGTACACAAAATACTCATATAGTATTTTAACTTCATGTTTAGTTCTATAGCGTCATAAAATACTCCTATAGTATTTTAAATTTTATGTTTAGTTCTTTTGGTTACTGGTAAGTGTTCGGACTTGTTGTTCACCACGACTATTCCTAAGTATACGTTAATCATATCTTGGATCAATACAGTTGATCAGGCTCTATTTATCCAAGATATAATTACCAAACACTTAGGCCTATCTGTAGTGTTCAACTCACCTTTTCACTTTTGTATGTTTTCGTTATGATATCATTCTAGTATGTATGTATGTACTTATACTTTTATAAAAATTATCATTGTAATTTTAAAAGTATACTTGTATGAAAAATATTTTTGAGGGTTTTAGTCCCATTGTATTTATAGTTGTATATCTTTAAATGGATTGATATACTTAGTTCACTATAAACAATGCTCTGATACCAATCTGTCACACCCCAAAACCGTATTGGCGGAATCGTTCGAGGGTGGATGACTTCATGAACAATATCATAACAAAGTTGAACAATAGTGAATTCCAAGCACACAACCATCATTTAATCAATTGCAAATGTTACAAAGTTTACTTGTTTCATATTTCAAATACAATTGAAATGATATCAAAAATAGACAAAAATGACGTCGTAACGGCCCATCTTGTAGCGCTTGCATTACCTTATCAATTTCCTGAGAATACAAGTAGTTGAAAAAGTGTCAACAATTAAGTTGGTGAGTTCATAAGATTTTTGCGTAAGAAATGTCCTTTGTTTGTAAGCGATGGTGTTGAAAACCAAGAAAATCCAATATTTTCTCATAAAAATGAACAAGTCTTTATATCCCAAAGACTAAAATGTAATATGTCAAATTGTAGTGTAATTTCCTTAGAAATTTGTATTTCCACGTAAACAATTTATAAAAATTATTAAGTTGATTATTTTCCCCATGTGAGATACCCTATAACCATACTGTGACTAGTTGGCATGCTGCGACGTTCTTCAGGCGTCGGAATGTTAGACATTTGGACACCTCAGACCTACCGGTCAAGCTGTAGCTAGCAGCTCAGGTGCGGGGTTGTCAAGCCACGTATAGATCTATACTCAAATATCGCGCTCTCTTACCGAGACTCTGGTTATAAAAGTTCAAGACTTATAGTAGGTACTTATAAAAGTACTGTGAAGATTCATCTCACAAAAATGTATGTATTCCAATCAACTTGTTTACGTACGATTTGTATATAAAAACTCTTGTAATCATCCATTTTCATTTTTCTCATGATAATATAGTAATGTTTAATAATTATATAATTTTATATAATTATTTTTGTCACGTCCAAAATATCATAATAACTTTATATTCATAAACTATTCCAATAATAGTCTATTTTTAGTATTGCGTCGTAATAATCATATTTTTGTGAATAATAACGAAGTAACTTGTTCAAATGATTATAAATATCATCTTTTGAGATATTTCTCACAAAATAGTGAAATAATTTGATTATAACCATTTTTGCTAGAAAATAGTGCTTTTATTTATAAAAACGTAGTTCTTACTAGTTTTCGTTTTTATAACGTCTTTATCCAAGATCTAGTATTATTGTACACTTTATTTGTAGTTTTGTAACTTTTACACAACTTAATATGTCAAAGTGTTTATAATATATGGATCTATCCATATTTCATACCAAGTTCATCTTTACACATTTTTCTAGTTTTCATCTTTATAGCATTTTTGTCCAAGAACTAACATTTTTACACACTTTATTTATAGTTTGGAAACTTTTACACTAACATTATATGTCATTATGATCATCATACATAGCAATATCCATAAATCATATCAAGAGCATTTTTACACAACAACTAGTTTTATAAATTTGTGTAAATCATTATTTATAGCATTTTAACTCATATAAACTTGGATAAAACAACATTTATAGTAATTAAACTTGTATTCTCCCCCAAAAATGTTAGAAAATATGAAAATATGGGGTATGAACTCACCCTTGTAGCGTGCTCGGTTTAAAAACTAGGTATTCCTTGGAAGATCGGTGGTAGGAATGAAGATCCAAGCTTTGGAGCTCGGAAGACCCTTGGACAAAACTATTACCCAATAGTTTTACATTGATGTTAGTGTGTGTAATTGGAATAAAACTTGTATAATAGTGTTTAAAATAACTAAAAGGAACTATCTTACCAAAGAGGAGTGATTTACACTTGAAATGATGGTGGTTTGTGGTGGTTGAGGTGGTGGCGGGTTGAAGGTGGTGGTGGGGTGTTTGAGCCGAGAGCAAAGAGAAGAGATGAGAGAAAGAGTTGGTGACTTTGATTCAAATGAGTGTAATGTTGGTTAAATGAGAATTTAGTTAGTTTTGAATTTATTAAGTGAATTATAGTCTTTTCCTTTAAATCATAGCCTTAGGCTTTGACTTTGTGATGTGAGGGGGTGTTGGGAAGGGCTCATCAGCCGATGGGTATGGGGGGGGGGGGGGTAGGTTAGTTTTTATAAAATAGCAACATACTTTATAAAAATAAGTGATTTTTATAAAATAGTAAGACGTTTTAGTGAAATTTTATGCGTTTTTGACGAAACGAAGTTCTAAATAATTATTTTGTATAAAAACATTGCCAAACATTTTTTTTTTGATTGAATTATAACTCGTTGGGTGTCGGAATACGCGTTTAAGCGCACTATTCTTCCGATTTCGCGATTTTTGGCGTTTTACCGGAAATTGCATTTAGCTTTGAAATTAAATGCTAAATACTCATTTAATCATGGAAGGTAGGTATTCACGTTTTAACAATAATTATAGATCTCATTTGAATCTAACTCACTCACTCACTCTGTGTGTGTGTGTGTGTGTGTGTATATATATATATATATATCTATATATATATATATATCTCTATATATATATATATATATATATATATATATATATATATATATATATATATATATATATATATATATATATATATATATATATATATATATATATATATATATATATATATATATATATATAGACACACACCCACCACACACACATGTTTGGGCTCTCCATGCTTGTACGATGGAGGAAGGGCAAAATATGAGCTCTTATGTGCTCAAAATAAAGAGCCACATAGATCACTTGACACGACTTGAAGTTATGATTGTCGACGAATTGTCAACGAATTTGATCCTTAACTCATTGACAAAGTCCTTTGATTCCTTCGTCATAAACTAAAATATGAACAGTTGGAATAAATCTATCCCGTATTTGCATGCGATGCTCCAAACCACAAAGAAAATATTCCAAAGAAAATCTTGCATGTTCTCATGATCCGGGAAGGTGGAACAAAGAAACCCAACCCGAACAACCCAAAGACCTCCAATGGTATAAAGGGAAGGCAAAACTTGCCAAATGCATGGGCAAGAAAGTTGCTCAACCTCCTCCTCAACACAAGAAGAAAGCAATGGTAGACGCGTGCTTTGAATGTGGCATAGTTGGGTACTGGAAGAGAAACCGCCCTACTTACATTGCTGAGTTAAAGAAAAATAAGGTCAGGGAAAACAATTAAAGGGCATAAATAAACCAAAAGAAGTACCAAATTTGGGAATTACAAACCATGTCGTCATCTTCGAACAAGTTCATTAAAGGTGAATAAACAAACCCAAATCATAATGGTTTGTGTGCATAAAGCATTCAAAACGATTACACAACATAAACAAAGAAAAAGTAGTACCAAAATCAATCAAACGTAGAAAATACAGTTTAGAATAGGAAAAGCCAGACATTCCTTCTTTTCAGAATTCCAGTCCTACGGGCCTGCCCGAATTGTCAGTGATCCAAACAAAGAAAAGCTATATGTATTTAACTGTTCAAACCGCAGTCAAAAGTAGACACAGATCCCTTAAAAGACATAAACAAAGCAATTTAAATATAGTATACAAAAGTACAACAATTTTAATACAACATAGACAAAAGTCCTAAACATAAGTTGTACCCTTAACATATACAAAATACCTAAACATAAGCAATTGCAATGTAGCTTCCTTAATCCAAATTAATTGGTTTTCCTACACTGGTGCCACGTCCATCCTTTCTTAAAATTTTCCTTTGTAGTCTCAGTTTGGTGATCTCTCAAAATTCTTCTTTTGCCTCTTCACAATGCTTCCACTTCGAGCCCCTACATATGCTACTTTAATTGCAGCAAAGTGCACCTTCATCAAAACTTTTAAATGCATTTGATTCTTAAATTGCATCAGGTTCCTCTACCTCATGGTGTGCCTTGTTTCCTTTGCTAGCAGATATTCATGGAAGCAAATTCAAAGTGAACATTTTTAGACATAAACATGGAATATTAATTAAAAGTCAACATTCTTTTATTGTTAGACATTTTTTTTCTGTTGTTGTGGCCTTTTTCTATACACATGCTACATTTTGTAATCGTCCCCACATTGCTAACATTATGTCTCCCCCTATTCTCTCTCTCTCTCTCTCTCTCTCTCTCTCTCTCTCTCTCTGAAGTACTCTATTTTTGATGATGGTTGGTCTACTTGGCGATCTTTTACATTTTGGGGCAAGATAGAAGTTCATTCAACTTGTTAAAATGGGTTTTTTTTTCCTAACATCTAGAATTTTATCATTTCCTCTTATGAAAAAAATAACATGCCTATCACTCAAAACATCCTAACAGATCAACATATACTCAAGTTCCAGCTTCGCCCCTTCCTATTTTGACAAAACATCTTGTCCATCACAAAACATCCATATTTCTTCGAACATTGTTAAAATGGGTTTCTTCCTAGCATCTAAAAATGCTACATTGAAAGATTCTGAATACCGTATTCAGTGACATCACACCACCTATCTTCTACAAAATAAGCTATACACCATATTTTTACAGTCTTTCCATTAAATGATCATATGCAGTTGTGTCTATCAACCTAAGTTGTTTCCTTGTCGCATCAAATCTTTGTGTAATTGTGGTCTTTGTAGCTGTCTAGAAAAGCTTCATATATTCAACACATGTGAACCTTTTCTTGAAGTTGGTATAGATGTGTCTAACATGTTATATATGCTCATATTCTCGTACTATTTCCTTAACGACCTCAATTAGACCGTACATACAATTAGTAGATTAAAACAATTAGTATAATATAACACAAAATTGTTGGTCGATTAGGGTTAGAAAACACCTTGTGATGGTTTGAAATTACAGTTAGTCCCCTTCCATTTCTTATTTGAATGTCATCAAGTCGAGAGTCTAAGAAACACTTCCAAGTTTTCTCATTTTCAACTACTACTACAACCCAAACAAGAGGGTATATCTAGTTGTTAGAGCCCTTTCCAAATGTTGAAAGTAGTTCACCTCTTACAAATGTCCTTCAAAAAACAATCGTATACAACAATAACTCTTCTGCATCCTTGAATCCAACCATCTTTCACACCATTCAGAAAAACATATATCTTTGAAAAATAAACTATGGAATCAGGCATAACATCTACATTCACTATTGAATCTGGATTAGACCTCGAAATCTCCGCACCATAAATCCTTAATTTTTCATGGTGTGAAATCAAAGTACCTTCAATCTCATTTAGTGTATATTTCTTTGCATTTTTACAAAGGCATCACTAACATTAAGGTTTTTTTTTTTTTTTTTTTTTTGCAACTTCAACTTTTATATTTTTATAGCTCATCTTGGGGTTTTCCAAATTGCCATTAATAAATTGTTTTCCTATCCATGAATATGTGACAATGGACCCAAATTTAAGGTTCTAACTTAGTTATGTTCTCAATCAAGGACTTAATATAGAAGGAACTTTCCTTACTTATCCAAGGTTTCCATAATCTAAAAGGACAAAATGTCTTTTTGTCATTTTTACATCACCTAACTAACAATCTAGTTGAATCATTTTTTTCATACCATAGGCACGATTGCTTATTAATAATTTAAGTTCTTTAAGCAATCATGCCTATGATATGAAAAAAGGATTCAACTAGATTGTTAGTTAGGTGTTGTAAAAATGACAAAAAAAGGCTTCATGTCCTTATAATAGTTTAAGTTCTTTAAACAATCAAGCCCATAAGAAACGACATGATTGCTTATTAATAATTTAAGTTCTTTAAGGTTACAAAATCTCATACCAATGATGGTACCATTGTATCCCATTTTTTTATTTGGATCACAAACATGATAAACATGGGCTTTAGTGTTTCCATTATATCCTCCATACTTATCATTAGCTACATTTAGTCTTAAAATAAAATTTATGTTGCTGAAAAAGGGATAAACACACTTTTTCAATGCAATAACCTCATCATCATTTTCATGATCAACTGATAAGTCATCAAACATTATTGAGACGATATCATCATCAAAGTATTCACTTTTAGTATCTTCATCTTCTACTTTCACTTCCTTAATCCAGTTAAGTAGTGGCTCATTGTAGTGTATACATTAATCCTTCCCTCATTAGCATAAACAGTGTCAAGAAACCTGACATAATCATCATCGTCTATAAATGTTGTCCACACATCTCCCAGTGATCTTTGTATAAGAAAATAGTACACATTAAGACACCTTTCATTAGTAAGTTTTTCAATAAAACATAAGCACTCCTTGAAACACATGCTTCTGAAATCAACATCCGTCGTAGAAGCATTAAGAAGGCACAAGTATACTAGCCACTTTGGGGAAACATCCTCTAATTTTGATTCTCTACATTGGACAAACTTGCCATGTTTTCGTTTCGTTACAATCGTTAAATGTGTTTGATTGAGTTTGAGAGAGACAAACACTAATATTTGAATGTGTAATGTATATGTAATCTCAATAAACTTAAGGGTCATAGTTGTAATAGCCACGTAACAAAAGCCTAATATCCACGTAACCTTTTCCATTTTCTAATTTGCAATATTACCCGGGTAAACGTATTACTGTCGGTGATAATGATATTTTATTTGAACAATATAATAATAATTATTAGTAATACGTACATAGAAATAAGTTTAATAGTATTTTTGTGTAGAATCAAAACCTCCTACGTTCGCAGTTAAGAACTCTAACTTTGATTCTTCTACATCGGACAAACTTGACATGTTGTCGTTTGATTGCAATCTTTGAGTGTGTTTGATTGAGTTTGAAAGAAACAAACACTAATCTTTGAGTACGTAATGTCTGTGTAATCTCAATAAATTTAGGGGTTACAGTTGTAATAGCCATGTAACAAGAGCCTAATATCCACGTAACCTTTTTCCTTTTTAATTTGCAATATTACCTGGGTAAACTTACTATTGTCAGTGATAATGGTATTTTATTGAACAATAGAATAATGATTATTGGTAATACGTACACAGAAATAAGTTTAATAGTATTTTTGTGTAGAATCAAACCCTCCTACATTATTTTTCCTATACCAAATTGCAACAGCAGATATATAAACGAGCACTTATACTTTTTTAATTTAATCAAATTTTAACGAATTCTATATTTCTCTTTTAAACATTATTGTATTCAGAAAACATGGCCAACTAGTCTATACCATTCCACAAAACTTAGTTCTTCCCATAAACGTTACACTAGACATTATAATTGATTCAGCACATATAGAAGACTTGGCAAAAGCAATGGACAAACGAGAATTGTCAAACGGGACCAAAAGAAGCCAATATTCAAACGACCATAACTTTTGATCCGTTAGGAGTTTGTAAGCCTATTATAGATCGTTGGAAGCTCTTGACGAGCTGGAGCTCCTGACAAACGGTCTTTCCCCTCAATCGATCTCCAAATTCAATTGTATAAGCCTAAAATTTCCAGTTTTCCCCAACTTTTACTTATTTCCCAGTTTACTTTCATCAATTTTGGATGTAAAATCACATGATTGATGTGATTGCCAAAATCCTGTGATTGATTAGCGGCTAAATTTAAGTAATTTTTCGTCATCTTTAATTTATGAAAATCTAGAAATATGTGTCAGTTTTGATCCCTTATATAAGCGAGGTTGAATGTAATGTTTAGAATCATCTTGAAATTAATGAAAGCAATCTCCCTATTGGGTTTATTGAACAACTATTGTTCTTAGGGTACGTTTGGTACGGAGAAATGGAATTGAAGCAGAGAATGGAAATTGAGAGAAAGGGAATTAAACCGGAGAAAGATAATTGATTCCACTGTTTGGTATCACAGAGAATTCACTTGAGAAATATGTTTGAGAATCAATGCTCTTGTGGTGGTGGTGGTGGTGGCAATGGCGGTAATGGTGGGTGGTGGCGGTGACGGTGGGTGGTGGTAGATGATGGGAGGTGGTGGATACTGGGTGGCGGCGACGGTGATGGGTGGTGGCGGTAATAGTGTATGTGGTACTGGTGGCGGTACAAGTGGTAGTGGTGGTGGAGGCGATGGTGGGTGACGGTAGTCGGTGGTTGTGGTGGGTGAGTGGTGATGAATAATGGTGGTGGTAGTGGGGTTGAGTGGTAGTCGGTGGTTGTGGTGGCGATGAATGGTGGTAGCGATGGATGTGGTGGGTAACGATGGTGGTGGTAGCGGTTAATGGTGGTGGCAGTGCGGTGGTGGTGGCGGCGGCGGTGAATGGTGGGGGGGGGGGTTGTGGTGGCGGTGGCGGAGGAGGTGGTGGTAATGGGTGATGGTGGTGGTGGCGATGGAGATGATCGTAGTAGAGTTGGTGATGGTGGTAGTGGATTACGGTCGTGGGTGGTGGTAGTGGTGGGTGGTGGCAGCGGTGAGTAGTGGCGGCGGTGGTGGTGATGGAGGCAATGGTTGGTGGTAGCAGTGGAGGTGGTGATGATTGAGGTGGTGGTGGTGGTGGTGGCGGTGGGTGGCGGGTAGCGGTGGAGGTGGTGGCGATGGAGGTGGTGGCGGTGGTGGTTGTGGGTAACGTTGTAGGTGAGGTGGTAGTGATGGCAGTGAGTGGTAGTGGCGGTGGAGGTGGTGGTTGTGGGTGATGGTGGTGGTGGTGATGATGGATGGCGATGGATGTGGTGACGGCAGAGGTGGTGGGTGTTGGCGGCGGTGGTGGTGGATGACAGTGGTGGTAGATCATAGGCTCAGGAAAGAAAATCAGATTTCTCATAATTTCTCTACTAAAAGTAGAGAATTAAAAGTAGGGAAAATGAATCAAATTATTTCTTTATTTTTTATTCTCAGGATTAAACAAACACAAGAAATGGAATCCATTTCATCTCTCTGTACCAAACATAGCCTTACTTCATTTGGCGTCAATAATACTTATAAATTCATGAAATATAACTTGTTAGTACAAAGTGGAAGTTCCATTGTTCAATCCAATGGTAAGAACCGGACCTGAAACTTTCGGACCGGATAAATCGTTATTTGTAGGAGAGTATGGAACGGGTTTTTGGGCCAAGTTAATTGGTTCTAATTTAAACGAATAATAGCTACAGAGCCAGAAACAAAGGAAGCTATTTTACAGTTGAAATTTAATTTAGCAGTATATATTTTACTTATAATGAAATACTCGATAACGGTTTAATTAATATAAGATAAAACTATTAAAAAAAACTACAATATATTTCGTGCAATATTCATTTTTTAATCATTTCATACGCAACATTTTTACCATTTAATATAGAAACGCATTTATGTAACATTTTTAAAAGCCAAATTACATAAAACAAGGTAACAAATTAGGGTACTAGAAGAGATGGTAAGAATCTATTGTTACAATAGTTAAGCAAAAAAAAAAAGTAATTAGTGACGTGTATGTATACAAAAGGTAGAAAAACACGGTAACTCATTAAAAAACTAGTAGAAAAACACGGTAACTAATTAAAAAACTAGTGAAGATGCGATAGTAAGTTTGTATGGTTAAAGTGTTAACATATGCGTAATTATAGACTCCTAACCTAATGGGCCTTCTTCTTAATCACATCCACTAATTTGTAAAAGGAAACAAGTATATATATTTGCATGTAAATTCCCATAATCATTACGTCGTAAATTACTCCCTACTTCCTTCCCTGTTCTCTATCTGTAACCGACACTTTTTATTAACCAAACTTACTGTCTCCCTTTCTGCCCACACTCAACAATGGCAGATTCGGGCATCACCTGGGATGATATCATGAAAGAGACCGTCGATCTTGTACTAATTACCTTTCTACCCTTCCCTTCTCTCTTTCTTTTTGCTAAAAAAAGATTCAAAAGTAATATTAATTATGTTTTCTGATTATAGGAACATATGCCGATGGACGAGCTATTCGACCAATTGAAATGCACAAAAAAGGGATTAACCGGCGAAGAAGGCAGGCGAAGGCTCGGGATTTTTGGTCCAAATAAGTTGGAGGAGAAAAAGGTAATTTTGTTATTGAAATTTAAAACCACAAATCAATCCTTAGAGCATGGGAGGTTTTTTTATAGTTGCTAATATTAGAATTAGTTATTAAAATGTTTTTTTACCATTGCAAAAGATATTTTTTTTTTGGTAAAACAAAGGGAGGGGAGGGTAAAAATAACGGTTAACCATTTTCATTCAATAATATTTCTTTTTATTTGTATTTAAACATCAAATCTTTATTATTTTTTCACCAATTAATTTATTTGTTTAAATATTCTATTATATTTCAATTTTAATCTTCAATATCAATTATTAAATTTGCAACAATTATCACATATTTATTATCATTCTCTATTTTTAAAACTATATTCATAATAGTTTTATCATCTTGTATATAATAAATTTATCAAATTAAATGTTTTTGTCAAGTTTTTTTTTTCCTTGTGTGCTTAAAAATGACAAATTAGACAAGGAATTTTATAAAACATTCCATATAGATGAAAATAAATTAGTTAATTAAAAAAGATTTTGAATCATATTTAATTATGTTTCATTGCAATACTAATACAGGAAAACAAACTCCTCAAGTTCCTTGGGTTTATGTGGAATCCTCTCTCATGGGTCATGGAGGCCGCGGCTATTATGGCCATTGTCTTGGCTAACGGAGGGGTATGTGTTATATACATATGTATTTATGTATGTATGTATGTATGTATGTATGTATGTATGTTAACGGTGAAATAACAATTGTACAGGGAAAGCCACCAGATTGGCAAGATTTCGTTGGAATCACAACATTGCTGATTATCAACTCCACCATCAGTTTCATAGAGGAAAACAACGCAGGCAACGCAGCAGCAGCTTTAATGGCGGGTCTTGCTCCAAAAACGAAGCTTTTAAGGGATGGAAAATGGTCTGAAGAGGAAGCTGCTGACTTGGTACCTGGGGACATTATTAGCATTAAGTTGGGAGACATTGTTCCAGCTGACGCGCGTCTTCTAGAAGGTGACCCGTTAAAGATTGACCAGGCCGCGTTGACCGGTGAGTCGTTGCCGGTTACTAAGAAACCGGGCGACAGCGTGTTTTCTGGCTCGACATGTAAACAGGGTGAGATTGAAGCGGTTGTGATTGCCACTGGGGTACATACGTTTTTTGGCAAGGCTGCTCACCTTGTCGATAGCACAAATCAAGTTGGCCACTTCCAAAAGGTACAATTGTATCCGTGGGAAAGATTCTCAACAACCTTCCTAATGACAAATATTAAATAAAACTAAACACAAGAATATACGTGGAAAACTCCAAAACCAGAGGAAAAACCACAGGCTTCCGGATAGAAACATTCATTATATGACAAACTTTTACAATCACATAGACTAATCTCAGAGACAGATAGCCGAAGTGGGACACTAACAATTATTATGGTTTTTTATGTTAGGTGTTGACGGCCATTGGTAACTTTTGTATATGCTCGATTGCGGTTGGACTCGTTATAGAAATCGTGATAATGTACCCGATTCAAAAACGAACCTACCGAAACGGAATCGACAATTTGTTGGTTCTACTGATCGGAGGAATCCCAATTGCGATGCCGACTGTGTTATCAGTGACCATGGCCATCGGGTCCCACAAGCTATCACAACAAGGAGCCATCACAAAAAGAATGACAGCCATTGAAGAACTTGCCGGAATGGACGTTTTGTGTAGTGACAAAACCGGGACACTCACACTCAACAAGCTCACAGTCGACAAAACTCTTATTGAGTGTTTTGTAAAGGATATGGATAAAGACATGGTGGTTTTAATGGGTGCAAGGGCTTCAAGAGTCGAAAATCAGGATGCAATTGACGCGTGTATTGTGGGAATGCTCGGTAGTGCTAAAGAGGTATTAAATATATATAATTAATATAATTAAATGTTTAAAATTTAAATAATGTTACTGAATAGAGTTATTGTTTTGTTGGTGTAGGCAAGAGCTGGGATCCAAGAGGTACATTTTCTGCCATTTAATCCGGTGGATAAAAGGACAGCAATAACATATATCGATCAAAGTGGAAACTGGCATAGAGTTAGCAAAGGTGCACCTGAACAGGTACGATAAAATAAGATTAGATATTAAAAGATTAAAACAAAAAACTCTTTGGTTCCTAAACTAAAATTGTATCTTGTTATTTATTAGATTGTGGAGCTTTGCGAAATGAAAGGCGAACCTAGAAATAGGGTCTTCAACATTATCGATAAGTTTGCTGAACGTGGCCTTCGTTCTCTTGCTGTTTGTGAACAAGTGAGTTTTTAAATATTTAATTTTATTTTGATATTGGATTTGGTGGTTAATTTTTTTCTTTTTTTATGTAGACGGTGCCGGAAAAAAGCAAGGAGAGTCCCGGTGGGCCATGGGTGTTTATTGGTCTCCTCCCACTGTTTGACCCTCCAAGGCACGACAGTGCGGAAACAATCCGGCGAGCCCTCCACCTTGGAGTTAACGTCAAAATGATCACCGGTGACCAGCTGGCAATCGGAAAAGAAACTGGTCGGAGACTTGGAATGGGGACAAATATGTACCCGTCTTCCTCACTTCTCGGTCAACACAAAGATGCGGCTATTGCTAATCTCCCTATTGAAGAGCTAATTGAGAAAGCCGACGGTTTTGCCGGCGTCTTTCCTGGTAACCACACATACTTTCATTTATATTACATAAAAAAATATATTATATTTTAATTACATGTATGAAATGATTTAAAAAAATTGATTAAATGCAGAGCACAAGTACGAGATTGTGAAGAAGCTACAAGAGAGAAAGCATATTGTTGGGATGACTGGTGATGGTGTGAACGATGCACCAGCCTTGAAACGGGCCGACATTGGTATCGCGGTTGCTGATGCAACCGACGCGGCCCGTGGTGCATCAGACATAGTCCTGACTGAGCCAGGACTGAGTGTGATTGTTAGTGCGGTCCTTACAAGTCGTGCCATTTTCCAAAGAATGAAAAACTACACAATCTATGCGGTTTCCATTACCATTCGTGTTGTTCTTGGTTTCATGCTTATTGCTCTTATTTGGAAGTTTGATTTCTCGCCTTTTATGGTTCTCATCATTGCCATTCTCAATGATGGAACTATTATGACTATCTCAAAAGATAAAGTCAAACCTTCACCACTGCCGGATTCGTGGAAGTTGAGGGAAATATTTATTACCGGGATTGTTTACGGTACTTATTTAGCCGTCATGACTGTAATTTTCTTCTGGCTAGCTCAGGAATCCGACTTTTTCACCGTAAGATATACTACTAATTATGTAGTTCACAATATTCCCGGGTAAATTTGCCCATAGTTTATGAAACTAATGGTAGTTGTATGTTTTTTTTCAGGAGAAATTTGGTGTCCCGCCTATCAAAGACAACGATTATGAGCTAACAGCAGCTCTTTATCTTCAAGTCAGCATTGTTAGTCAAGCACTTATTTTTGTCACAAGGTCAAGGAGTTGGTCATACGTTGAACGCCCCGGTCTTCTACTCTTAACAGCCTTTCTCATAGCACAACTGGTGAGCTTTTGTCGAAAACTTACCGATACATTTTCAACAATTCTACAATCTAACCATTTGCCCGAAATCTCATATTTAATATTTTTGTTTGATGAAGATTGCTACATTGATCGCGGTGTATGCAAATTGGGATTTTGCAAGAATTCACGGAATAGGTTGGGGATGGGCCGGAGTTATTTGGGCTTATAGTGTAATCTTCTACTTCCCTCTAGACTTGTTCAAATTTATCATCCGATACTCAATGTCCGGAAAAGCATGGAACAATATTGTCCAAAATAAGGTTAGAAAACATTTTTTTGGTAATGTTTTTTTAACAAGAATTTTCAACTCTAAGTTGATCGAGTGATTTTTTTTTTCTAGACCGCTTTTACCTCCAAAAAGGATTACGGAAGGGGAGAAAGGGAAGCCCAATGGGCCATGGCCCAACGAACTTTGCACGGTCTCCAAGCGCCCGAACAAACCGAAGTGTTTGGTGACAAGGATAACCTCAAGGATTTGTCTGAGCTTGCTGAACAAGCCAAAAAACGGGCTGAAGTTGCTAAGTATTTACCAAAACGCACCAGCAGTTTGTCGAAAAGTTAAGGTTAAACCATAACAGAACCATGCGATTCAAGTACGAATACTGAATCCTTCGTACGAATAATTCCGAAAATGCCACCGCATTTTTGTATTTCGATTCACTTGTGAATCTCTTTCTTATTTAGCTAATATCACATTTTTTATCGTTGTGGATTGTGTGGATTTTTGGTTACACAGACTAAGGGAGCTTCATACACTAAAGGGGCATGAGAGACACTATTCAACAACATTATACGGTTTAATTTTACTAAAGGTGGAATTAGTTTAGTTATTCGCCTGAGGAAAGATTTTGGCATTGAGAAATAATGTAATAGGAACATTTTGGAATAAGTCGCGAACAAGTTCGATATATACACTCGATCGAAAAGTTCACGAAAATATTGTAATAAGAATTTAGATCAATAGAAGCATAAAAAGGGTGACCCCCTCTGGTTTTGAAGGATTGGAGGAGAGAGAGAGTCATTGTAGGCTTTTTTCTTGCTAAAATCATTGTATTTAAACTCGGTTCTCCCTATAGAAATGTATGTTTTTGTTTATTTTGTCTCTATGCCCTAGTTCTTATGTTTTTATTCGATTTCAAACAAATGCAATACTATGCATATATTACTAGATAGATAAAGTTTGAAGTTAATAACATCAAGATATTAACATTATCTAAGTTAAACTACGAATAATCACCTTAATTTCTTGAGGTAGTCATGATTTTTTGGGATATCCTAATTGCACAAGGTACCATAAGATTCCTTCAGCGGCTGAATCTGCTGCATTTTTCTTGTTTAATTGAGGCTTGCCAATACATTCGACCAGTATCCATGAGGTTGAGTCTTCTTTCATCTCAATAACCGCCTTGTAGGTGAACCTGTTTCACGTACGACATCTTTAATGATTGAATTGAGAATTTTGATCGTTTTTGTGATGAAAAATCGAGTAAATTTGAGTCTATGAACTTACGATCTGCCATTACTCGGCCCTTTTTCGTTGCAACAAGTGAATACGGGACGTTTCCAGTGACTCTTCGCACATATCTCGTACAAGCATGATCTCGCCGTTAATTTGACAGGATCTTATTTGGGGAGAAAATCAAAAGTAAGTAAATAAAAAACACTGTAGCAATTGGTTAATAGTAAAACCTAAATGTAGCGAAAATGGGGTTTTTGGAGGTTAAAGTCTAAAAGCCTCCAATTATGAGCAAAAATCGTCCGTCTGACTTAAAATAGGAAAGTTGGAGTAGAAGAGGGGAGACTTGGTTGGTAGATGAGTTACAGTTGCATACTTGCATAGTTGCATACCTTGAGGAATAGGGGAGGACGGTGAACTAATTGTCGGAGAATCGAGTGACAACGGCGGAGTTTTTGCAGAGTAACTACTGTTCTTGATATTAGGGGAGGACGGTGAACTAATTGTCGGAGAATCGAGTGACAACGGCGGAGTTTTTGCAGAGTAACTACTGTTCTTGATATCATCGCCGCCGCTTGGCGGCGGAGGGAACGGCACCAGGCTCATGGTTTCTTCCGGTAGACTTGTGAGATGGATACGAATATAAACGCTGGTAGAACCGCACCAACTTCGTAGAATCGTTTATCATGTTCTTGATTATGCTTGTTGACAAAGGTTTAACTAAATATCGATGTCTTAAGACAAAAGTAACTGATTAATCATCTACGGGAATACTAAAAAGGGTTCAAGGACAAAAAATATTATCTATACAGCTTTGTTCTGATTTAGCCCTCATCTTTTGGAAAAATGACTTATAAGGGTAATTATGTTTCAAAACTGTTCAAAAAACATCATCCAAGTTTGGTATGTTCAAAAAACACCATCCAAGTAAGACATTTGTACAAAAAACACCATCCAAGTAAGACTTTTGTACAAAAAACACCAACGAACTACATGTTTTGTTCAAATTTTACCCGATGGTAACCGGCCCTTGCAGGTTAAAAGATGACTTGGCCTAATATTTAGTGACATGGCATAATAACAGATGAACAGTTTAACCTGCAAGAGCCGGTTACCATCGGGTAAAATTTAAACAAAACATGTAGTTCGTTGGTGTTTTTTGTACAAAGGTATTACTTGGATGGTGTTTTTTGTACAAAGGTCTTGCTTGGATGGTGTTCTTTGAACAGACCAAATTTGGATGGTGTTTTTTGAACAGTTTTGAAACATAATTACCCTTATAAGTCATTTTCCCTCATCTTTTTTATCCTTATTTGCCATCATAAATTAGACAAATTTTCAATTTGTTACCCTTTTACCAAAAGGTAACTCTCGAATTGCCGGTTTCTCCAATTCACTCGAGTGTTTGATCTTGGAAAGACAATTACTACTTATATAAATATCATATTTAAATAAAACATACATATCACTTCAGGATTTCAAAGAGATTATGAGAGAGATTATGAGAGAAAGAAATGGGATTTGATAGGTTATCGTTGTTAACACCACACTATTGTTGGATGCAAGAAGCTTACAATTGGAGTTTTTCAAGTGTTAATCTATAGAAATGGCAAAGACATCGTAAGAAAGGAGAAAGACCCAAAAAAAATTACGTATGTGAAGAGTCTAATGATGATCTTATTGACCTCTCATGGATTTTGAAGCAGATACATTCAAACCCACTTCTACCATGTGTGACGACCCATTCCATAATATTTTATGTGATGATAATATGTTAAGGAGCACATACTTCGAAGTGGGTGATGAAGATAATGATAATGATGTCAACGAGGAAGATCATCAACACAATGAAGATGAAAGTGACGTTAAAGTCTGTGTAGAGTGTAGGGTGCATGATCCTAACATTAGGTGGAATAAAATGAAGCCCGTTGTGGGAGATTTATACGAGTCTCTTTCTTAACTAAGGTTTGTGTTAACTAACTATGTTGTAGCTAATGGATATTGTTGTGCATTCTGACATACATATAAAACACCCAAAAACGACACCAAGAAACTTGATGTGTTATTAGCGTTTATAAGATTTTCGAAAATGATTTCACATTAGTTTTACATTTATGAACAGGGAAATACCATGTATGAATAGAACAACACAATTAGGCAAGTGTACCTAGTCGATTGTAGTATAGTAATGGTAAATCCGGGTTGTCGACCCAAGGGAAAACGGCTATCTTTAAGTTAAGAAAATCAATTATCAATTAATAATTATTCAAGAAAATACTCAAGGGCGAGTTTTAATGAAAACTCGTAAAACTTTGATTATAAAATAAATGACGAAATAATAAATGATCATAACAAAAATAACAAGGGGAACTTTCGTCTAGGATCTGTTGATTCATATAAACCTATGTTGACTAGTTTTGATTAAGTGCAATGAGTTTAAATAGGCTGCATTAAGTTATTGGATCGTATGGTCAAGTCACCAATTCTATGACTAATAAGTTAAAATAGCACAATGGTCATGCAACTAATTAACTTATAATCATCAAGTATTAATACAATCTAGCATGCAAACATAGCCCATATCCTAATGGTCAAAGTGATATGTTCATACAATCAATGGTCATGAGTTGTAACTAAATGTGATATAAGTCTTATTTCACTAATCAAGTTTATAACTTAGACAACCTTCCTAGTTAAATGGTCAATAACTAGTCCAATGATATATAGTTGTCAATTATACATCATGACGGTTCATGTGATCAATACGTTTAAATGGCCATTTAAACTTAATCATATGAAGATGGCAATCAAGAATACAAACCGTAACCACATTTAATATGTATAGCATGCAAGTTATATATCCTAACCGATATTAAACTCGAATCAAGAACTAGATCAACACATATTATATTAATGAATCAACATCACCTAGGCAAAAGTTACGGGAAATATAAATTACAAAATATAAAAGTAAACATTACTTAGATTCGATTGAACCATCTAGTTATGTTTGATATGCTATTAGTGCAATGGATATTGAACGTTAGATACCGATTTCTAAAGTGATTAGATGTTTTGGTCCAACTACCTAATCCTATGATTATAAGGTCATTAATGGCAATGGTCATGCGATTATGTATTCCAAATAATCATGTATTGGTTCGTATCATACAAGGTTCATTCGAGATTTTGATCTCAATGGTCATGATAATCAAATTGGTTTCAAATGAATTATGCGAGATAAAATATAAAACGTTCAATATCCGATAAATAACAATCAAATCATAACTAAACGGTAATCAAATCTAAGTAATAAATAATACAGATAACATAATCTGAAGAACACGGCTTAGGAAATCATAATAGAATGCTAAATATATATAAAGCAAACCGAATGAAGTCCCGGCCGAACATTCTTCAAGCTCTCGATTCCATAGTTTCCCCTTCGATTCTACAAGCTTCCTGGCCGAGTTTGGTGGTGTGGAGGTGCAGAGATACGAACGGGTCTCAAAGTGGTGTAAGTGTTGTCTTAAAAGAAGAGCTGAAGGGCTGAATTTATAGCAGTCGCAGGAGTTGGGCGGGGTGCGCCCAAAGTGAGGCGCAGTGCGCCCAAAAGTAGATCTGTGCACGTGGTCAACTGTCGCACGAGGGAGCACGTGGTTTGCAGCTTTAATGTTGGATCTGAGGCGCGGCACGCCCAAAAAGTAGGTGGGGTGCGCCCTTGCACATGCTTGGCAGGTCGGTTGAATCATTGGATAAACGCACGCTTGAATATTATAATCAAAAAGTCAGACGAACGTGCGATCTGGTTCCCTCCATGGGCGCAGTGCGCCTGGAAGTGGGCGGGGTGCGCCCTGTGCTTCTGGCAATTTTGCTCTTTGCTTCTTTTTAAGCTCAAATGTTCGTGTAATTCGTTCTTTCGCTCCAAACGCGTATTTTTAGCTTCAAAACGAATATTTAAGCATATTAGGTATCTTTTAGTTCATAACATGTATAAAATTAAACTAAAATCACACTGATATCGCCCGGAAAATATGTATAATTTACGCGATATCAGATATCAGCTTTGCTTTATGAAGAATGATTAAACCAAGATAATTCCAAGGTGTGGGAAAAAACGAAAAAGAAAAAAAAAACATGTCCTTTTAGGGTGTATACATCATGGAAGTATAATGAACATACAAATCTTATTAAATCCATGATTGAAACATAACTTGGTGGCGGAGGGAATGACACTAGGTTCATGGTTTCTTCCGGTCGACTTATTATATGGATACAAATATAGATGCCGGTAGAACCGCACCAAGTTCATAGATACGTTTATCATGTTCTTGATTATTCTTGTTGACAAAGGTTTAACCAAATATCAATGTCTTAGATGATATTATTATTGTTAACTATTTATTTTAAGACAAAAATAATTGATTAATCATCTATGGGAATACTAAAAAAGAGTTAAAGGTCACAAAATATATTACATATACAGATTTGTTATGATTTAGCCCTAATCTATTTTATCCTTATTTGCCATCATAATTAGACAAATTTTCAATTTGTTACCTTTTTACCAACATGTAACTCTTGCGTTACCGGTTTCTCAAATTCACTCGAGTGTTTGAACTTGAAAACACAATTACTACTTACATAAATATCACATTTAAACAAAACATACATATCATTTTACGATTTCAGAGAGATTGTGAGAGAAAGAAAAGGGTTTTGATAGGTTATCGTTGTTAACACCAAACCATTGTTGGATGCTTACAATTGGAGTTTTTCAAGTCGTAATCTATAGAAATGGCAAAGACATCGTAAGAAAGGAGAAAGGCCCAAAGAAAAGTTACGTACGTGATAAAGAGTCTCATGATGATCTTATTGACCTCTCATTGGATTTTGAACCAGAGACCTTCAAACCCACTTCTACCAAGTATGACGAACCATTCCAAAATAGCTTATGTGATGATAATATGTTAAGGATCACATACTTCAAAGTGTATCATGAATATAATGATAATGATGTCTACGAGGAAGAGCATCAATACATTGAAGATGAAAGTGAAGTTAAATTAGGTGTAGAGTATAGGGTGCATGATCATAACATTGAGTGGAACAAAATGAACCCAATTGTAGGAGAGTTGTACGAGTCTGTTGCTTAACTAAGGTTTACATTAACTAACTATGTTGTAGCTAATGGATATCAGCTTTGCTTTATGAAGAATGATTAAACCAAGATAATTACAAGGTGTGGGAAAAATGAAAAAAGAAAGATCATGTCCTTTTAGGGTCTATATATCATGAAAGTATAACGAACGTACATTTCATATTAAATCCATGATTGAAATATACATTTGTGTAATGAATTATAATTTTGGTTGTTTGTTTAGTTGTAATTAGTTAGCTAAACGCTACCTTAAGGAGATAACTAGGAAGATCACTATGACATTGATTGGGATGAAGGAGAATGTCACTAGGAAGTACTTTGTTGAAGTGCCAAATGGGAAATGTCATATGGTCGGGGTAAAGTATAGGGAAATGATAGAGGGTAAATTAGAGGAATACTTGCCAAGGTGCGAGATTATGCACAAGAAATCCTTATGACTAACGTAGGAAGCACATGCAAAGTAGGAGTAATAGTTAATCAGATGGCAATAACTATTTTCAACGTTTTTATATATGTTTCAAGGCATTAAAGGATGGCTTGAATAGAGGTTGTAGGAGTGCGATAGGATTAAATGGATGTTTCTTAAAGGGACAAGTCAGATGTGAGCTTTTGACAATTATTTGAGAAGATGTTAAAAATCATGTCTATCCAATAGCATGGATTGCATTAAACATATGTATTGCATTAAACATAAAGAACAAAGACAATTGACATGGGCTTTAGAGTTTCTGGTTACCGGCTTGGACTACTAGTCATTTTAGACCAACACAGGGTAAAGATAAATACTTCATATATTTGCTCATTTGTTCCTTTATATATGTTAAACAATATTGAACTATTATATGCTTATTTCAGGGGGTTCTAAAAGTTGTGAAAAACATCCTTAGGTTGTGTACAAGGCACATTTATGCAAACTTCAGGAAGACTTATATTGGTTTATAGTTGAAGAACTTTTTTAGGGTGTTGCAACTAGTATTGTGGAAGGGAATTTCCTAGCCAAAATGGAGGAAAATAAGAAAATCACTCAAATAGATATGAGTGGCTCATGTCAAATGATCTATTACCATGGAAGCAACATGTGGCTCGATACTAAGCATATCAAGCTCTTACCTAATTTGATAAGGATGATGCTTAGAAGGCCCAAAAGAAAAACAAGAAGGCATGTATCTAAGGACAATGATTCTAAGTATCTAACTATAAGAGTCAAGGTTAGTAAGACTAGTAGGTGTAGTAAATGTTTTGAACTTGGTTATAACATCAAATCTTACAAAAATAAGCAATTGACCAATGACCATTTGCATATTAATAAAATGAAAATAACTAATATGGATGGGGAAGGGACCTCAGATGTTAAAACTAGGAAAGGTAATCATATGGAAGGATCCTCCCAACCAAAGAAACCCGTAGAAGGGATGTTAGTAAAGTGAGGGGCAAAACTAGAAATGCAAGTGCAAGGATTCAAGATCAAACTTGTGTTGAAAAAAGTGTTAAGGATGTCATTTCTTAGGTTGTACCAACTCAAGTTTAAGAATGTATACAAGATCCCGGTTGAAGTGTGCATGGCAATGCAGTCCACGATCTTATTGAAAGTGTTGAGGGAAATACTCAAAATGATAGGTTTATACAGTCCAAGATCATAGTGAAGTGGATGGAGCTCTGTTTGACGAACCTCCCCCCCCCCCTACAAAAAAAATGTAGTCTAAGTAGCACTCAAAGTAAAGATGGAAGAGTCTAGATATCAACCTCATGAGATTGAACAAACTTTGGAAGGGTTTGTTGTGTTACCCGACCATATGCCACCAACAGAAATGGTAGTGACCATCTTCAAATTAATGTTGATACAAATTTCCTTTTTATGTAGTTTTAGCAATACCAACATGTGTAGCATGATATAGATGTTAATGTTAGGGTATTTGAACATGAAGAGGACACTGATGGTGATGATGAACTAATTAATGACACACAAGTTTACTTGGCAAAAGAAATAGTGAAGAGGAATATTTCTAAGAGGATTCTAATGAACAAGTTGAATAAAGTAGTACATGACAATGACATAAATGGTCCTTTCATGGACAAAGCCATTGCTTTGGAGTATGAGTGTTTATGAGGGGTAGATTGGGCACTATGCATTTGCTTTCCCTTTTGTTTAACATTTCATCACGTTTTGGTAACAAACATCCAATTATTTTGTCAACATCTAGTATTTAGTTAGGCCTTTTTGAACAACGATAGTGCATGACCATTTGCAATTTGGTGTAAAATTGAATTTTTGTTTGTCCTTATATGTAACTAACACTTTAGTGGCGTAAATATCATTAGTACACTGCCTTTATTTGTCATAAAATATTTTGTAGATTACCATAATCGGTTTTGTTTGCAACATCATGTATTATAATACCCCCTATATGTAATTAACACTTAAGTGGCATAATACCATTAGTACATTGCTTTTATTTTTCATGAAAGATTGTAGTACACCGCCTTTGTTTGTTAACGGAAATTGAGTACATCACCATAATCAGCTTTGTAATGCAATATGAAATGTATCATAAATACCAACATATTAGCATCATCATAACTTTACATCACCATTACAAATACCTTCATCATTTGTGTCTCAAAACAACAAACTAAGCAACAAGTTCTTACATCAAACCAATACTAACCAAAATACCAAACTAACAACTTAGGCCTAAGGCAATGCCAACAACATATGTTTTTTCAACATGACAACCCAAAGACTGATAAAGTCTCTAGTAAGCACCATCATCTCCAAAACCATTTGCAGCAACAGGATCGTCCTCATAGCTAGTACCTCTAATTGCAGTAGAGCATTGGAAACAATTTCATTGTAGTCTTGTGTTAGCAATGGTGGGTCAAGCCACTTGACATGCATACAAGCTTTTTCTGGATCATCCAAAAAATTTTCACAACTAAAAGCTTAGAAAAAAAAACTAATAGTTACCTAGTTAACAAAGAAAATTAGAGGAAAATTGCATCAAGGGTTTCATGTAAATTGGTTCTTCTAGCTATTGTTTTCCTCATATTTTTCATTATTACTATTATACAAACAAATGCAACAAATTAGAGAATCTCTATTCAAATTATAAATAAATAAAAGAACATAATTCCCCACAAGTTCTTTAAGGATATGGTAACTTAAGAATTTATGTGCAACAAATTCGAGAATCTCTATTCAAATTATAAATAAAAAAACATAATTTGTTTGAGGATATGGTATAATAATTTGTTCTTTAAATACTTGTTTAATAATTGTTATTAAGGTAATAACATCACTACAAAATATCAACTGTTTGAAATGAATAAAATGAAACTTCAATTAATAGTGAAATCCAAATTTTTATTTCTTTGAGGAAGAACCTCATTGTGCTCCTTAGTTTTACAAATTAATTGTTAATGGGGTGTTCCAAATCCAAAAGATTATAAAATAATGAAGTTCTTGATTTGGGTGATAAAAATTCAATCATGTTGATTTTAATTTGTTTTTAGTAATCAATATTTTAATTTGATATTGTTTTACTTTTAGTTTTATGTCTTTAGGACATAGATGAAGAAATGGATATAATGGCTAAATATTACAGTTCTTGATTTAGGTAGTAATAATCTAGGCATTTTGATTTTACTTTGTCCTTTTAATAGATATCTAAATTTGATTTTGTTTTATTTTACATTTTATGTCTTCAAATAATGATTATTGTGTAGAAATGGCAAAAAAAACCTAAATCCGATGGGGAAAGTCAATACCCAACATTCTCGGGTTGGGTATTTATATCGGGTTCGGGTCAATGAATCAATAGTGCTATACCTCTCCCCTACACACACACACACACACACACACACACACACACACATATATATATATATATATATATATATATATATATATATATATATATATATATATATATATATATAATGTCAGTTTTACCCTTAAGGACACTACCTGTACCAAGTTTGAAGTAGTCCCACATTAGGGCTTTTTGGTGTTTACTTGTTTGCTCTAGAATACCAGTCGATTATATCTCTGCCCGCCTCTAAGTTCCATCCCGTCATCCCACGATTCCCATCATTGGACAAATTGCAGTAGGCATTTTGCGATTATCTCATTCACCGATTCATATCTATCAAGTATCATCGAACACATCTCAAATTCCCAACCCTCAACACATTTTCATCCTCCGTCCCCGAGACAAGCTCACATCATCATCGTCATCTCCAACTATACCTTTAATGTTGATACTTTAAGAAAAGATCTAACAGAGATTATTATTGCGCATTAGTATCCATTGTCAATGGTAGAGCACCATACTTTTAGAAAATTTGTTAGAGGTCTTCAATCTTTAATTAAGGTTCCTTGTCGAAACACCATCAAGAGCTATATATTAAATATTTATGAATATGAAGTGAGAAAAACTTTGAGGTTGTCAAAGAACACAAAAAGGGTAGCAATTACCATTGATATATGGACGATGACCTATCCAAGAAAGGGTTATGGCAATCACGACATATTTTTAATATCAAAATTGGAACATGCAAATATGAATCATGATGTATATCATTTTTATTTATATATACTTATTATTTATACATTATTACTAAAATAGTAATAGTTAAAAATATTTATGTGTCGTGTCCATATACAAGTGATGTTCTTGCAGGAGTGCCCTATGATTCTTTGTGTGATTGGAATCTTGAAAGAAATCATTTTTGGTACTTGGTTGTGTAACTATATATTTGCATATAAATAATTTTTTATGTTTTCATTTACAAAAAAGTGTTCAGATGAGACTGGTGCGTATTTTCGTTCTATTGATTATGATTATGATGTGGAAGAGGTATATGATTTTACAAGAATATTACTTTTATAGTTTTTCTTAGTACATTCGGTTGGGAGGTACCAAGGAATGTGCAAGTGGAAGTGGAACAACTTCCATTGATTTGGATTTGTTTGGACTTTATGCTAATTTGACATAATATTTTGATGAGTATGGTTTTTTATGTTTGGAACTTGATTATGTAATTTATGCTACAATATTAGACTCTTAGTAATTTGTATATTATAGACTTATTTGACACAATAGACTATTAGTATTTCCAGATATGGTTATAATCTAATGTTTATAGTGTTTTTCAAATTTGTTGTGCGTTCTGTTTTTCGAGTTTCAAGTCGGGTTTGAGTATTACAATCGAGTTTGTGTTCGGGGAAAACTGCAGTCACAATCCCCCCCCCCAATAAGATCCTCGATGGAAACGGGACTGGTATGAGGAAGAATATTAGTTTTGGGTTCAGGTAGGAAGATACCATGCTCCGACGCGAACCGACCCCATTGTTTTTCCTATAATATTGTGTGAGAGGTGAGTGGAATAATCCTGAAAATATAGTTTTCAATGAATGTGTGTGTGGATGTGGGTGTTTGTTTGTCTAACCGAGTGTGTGTGTGTGTGTTGACAAACTATTTTGAATGTAACCAATGAGATATAAGGTTTTATTGGAATACAGATGTATTTACGATCACGGGGCATCACAAAGCTAGGAATTTTCTAATAATCATGGGCAAGTTGGCGGGAATCTCTATGGAAGTTGCGATAGTTAACGTATATGCCCCTCAGACGGTGACTGAAAAAGCGAAGGTTTGGATGGACCTCTCGAATATTATTAACGGTCGGAATTGCATGTGGATTATTGGGGGTGACTTTAACGCGGTTAGAAGACCGGATGAAAGGATTAACTCGCACTTCTGCGCTCTAAGTACTAGGAAATTCAATGATTTTATTCAAAATAATTCACTTAAGGATCTACGCATGGGAGGTCACAAATTCACATATTTCAAGCAACTAGGAGTCAAGCTTAGTAAACTGGATCGATTTCTCGCATGTTCAAAATTTACATCAACATTCCCAAATGCTGTGGTCACTGCACTGCCACGTGAAAGTTTTGATCATTGCCCAATCTTACTATGCCCTTATAACGCTAACTTTGGGCCAAAACCATTCAAGTTCTTTAATTCATGGCTATCACGTGAAGGTTTTAATGAAGTAGTTACGAAAGCTTGGAAGGAATGTGTGGGATACGGGGCTGCTGACTCCATTTTACTGGCGAAATTAAAAGCAGTTAAGAGAGCTCTGAAGAAATGGTGGGAGGTGGAATACACTATTGAATATGGTATGTTGACAAAATTGAAAAACAGGTTGGAAGAAATTGATAAAAAGGCGAAAAACTCATCACTTATGCCACACGAGTTAGGAGAGCGAATGAACTGCCTCAGATTAATTACTGAACTAGATAAATCTGCCGCCTTGGATCTTAAACAAAAAGCACGTGTAAAGTGGTTAGTTGATGGTGATGAAAACTCCTGTTTCTTTCACGGTCAGGTTAATTACAAAACTCGTAGAAACTCGATTATTGGGTTAAATATCAATGGTCAATGGAATAACATCCCGGATGATATAAAAACTGAGGTCCACAGATTCTTCTCAAGTAAGTTTAAGGAAAAATGGGTTTCAAGACCTAAAATTAAAAGTTCAAGATTTAAGAAAATATCTTCTAGCAACAGTGAATTTTTGGAGGGACCTTTTTCAGAATCAGAAATTAAATGGGCACTTTGGGCGTGTGGATCAGACAAGGCACCTGGCCCGGACGGCTTTACATTTAAATTCTTCAAAAAATATTGGGAATTGTTTAAGAGGGAGATCATTGATTTCGTTCGTGGTTTTGAAGCAAGGGGAACATTCTCGCCTGGTTGCAACACGTCTTTCATCTCTCTGGCTGCAAAAGTGAAGGATCCCTTAGTGTTGTCTGATTATCAGCCTATCAGTCTCATCGGTGGCTTATATAAAATTATCGCAAAACTCCTGGCGACCCATTTGAAAAGTGTTATTAGGGAATGCATTGATGATACACAATCAGCTTTCGTTAGCGGAAGGAACATTCTTGAAGGCCCGTTGATTGTTAACGAACTTTGTTCGTGGACTAAGAAAAACGGAAAATAGATGCTTTTATTCAAGGCCGAATTTGATAAAGCATTCGATTCGGTGAACTGGGAATTCTTGGATTCTGTAATGGAACAAATGAACTACGGTGTGAAATGGAGGCAATGGATTGCTGATAGTCTTCAATCGGGGAGAGCTTCGGTTTTGGTAAATGGAAGTCCAACAAAGGAATTTTCATCGAGCAAGGGAGTCAGACAAGGAGATCCATTATCTCCCTTCCTATTTATAATTGCCATGGTGGGCCTCAATGTCATGATGAAAGCTGCAATTGAGAAAGGAATTCTTGACGGAATTCGAATCCCAAATACTAACATTATTATTTCTCATCTTTTTTATGCAGATGATGCCTTATTCGTTGGCGATTGGTCAAAGAGAAACATTTACAATTTTGCCAGGATTCTTAAAATATTCAACGCGGTGTCAGGGCTAAAAGTGAACTTCACAAAATCCGAGGTATATGGTATCGGTGTTGACTCGACTGAAGTGGTGAATTGGGCTGTTCCACTTGGTTGCGAACCTGCAAAGTTGCCCTTCACATATCTGGGAATTCCCGTGGGCGATAACATGAAACTGGAAAAAAGTTGGAAACCAATTGTTGATAAACTTAAATCCAAACTGTCTCTTTGGAAATCGAAAACCCTAAGTTATGGTGGAAGATTAACACTTGCTAAGTCAGTACTTGGTAGCCTCCCTACTTTTTATCTATCTCTCTTTGCAGCCCCATCGGGTGTACTAGATGAACTGGAACGAATAAGAAGGCAATTCATATGGAAAGGTTGAAGTGATAGAGCATGCATTCATTGGGTTTCATGGGAGAAAGTGATTGCACCTAAGAAAGTTGGCGGTATCCGGCTTGGTTCTCTTCAAGCGTTAAATATTTCTCTTCTTGCTAAATGGTGGTGGAAGTTGAAGACCGATTTGAATCTCTTATAGGCTCGTGTGATTAGTGGGCTTCATTCGCTTCATAGCAAGCCTACTATGGTTCTAGCAAATAAAAGACTTCCAGGAGTATGGTTAAATATTGTTAACATTAAAAAATCCCTAGATAAGTTGGGTATCGATGCGTTGGATGTAATCAGATCGGATGAGGAAGGTCTCCAGTGGAACTCAAATTTTGTAGCTGATGGTATGTTCCAGGTCGCACTGTTGCCAGAGAGATGTGATCGTGCTCATTATCTGGTTTCTGATGGCTATTTTCTTTGGCTTAAAATGATTCCTTACAAAGTCTTGTGTTTTATTTGGAGAGCAAAGCAGGATAGAATCCCTTCTGCGGAGGCCTTATTAAGGCATGGTGTCAATTTAAATTCTGGCGTATGTGGTGCATGTCAAACCTATGACGAATCCTCAACACATCTTCTACTTCACAGCCCAAGATTATCGAGATCTGGCGATTAGTTTTTGAATGGATTGATACTCCCTACGTGATGTTTGATTCGATATATACGGTGGTGTATCCCACATTGGTGCGACGCGGTCCTATAAGTTTGTATATATGTTGGAGTCTCCCCTCTCTCCACAAGGGCTCTTTTGGAGAGATACTCTTGGGCTCCACATATATTTACATGGTATCAGAGCCGGTGTCCCGCACCCCTGAACCTCATCGAGCCTACGTCTCTGAGGGGGAGTGTTAGTGTATCCCACATTGGTGCGACACGGTCCTATAAGTTTGTATATATGTTGGAGTCTCCCCTCTCTCCACACGGGCTCTTTTGGAGAGATACTCTTGGGCTCCACATATATTTACAGACTATGCTCGATGTTGGGGCCATTGTCCTAAAAAGAGAAAGATCTTAACGTGTATTTTGTTTGGCGTATTATGGGTAATATGGAGTGCCAGGAACAATAGGGTTTTCAGTAGAGTACACTCATCAACGATGCACATGGTGACAACAATCAAGACATTGACATTCTCATGGAGGAAGTACAGATGCTCATGGGGAGGGGTTACATGGGAGGACCGGTGTGAAAAACCTTTTAACTATGCCTAGTTTTAAATTGTTCGTTTCTATGTTTTTTGTTCTTTGAATTTTCTTTTTTGTCTATTTGTTGTACTTTGCCCTCTAGCGCCTTGCTAGGGTTGGTTTTGTTTTATAATATATTTGCCGGTTCCAATAATAATAATAAAAAAAAAATTAAGGTTTAGATGGTATGTAAGAAACTAGGAAAGTGTAAGTAAGTTATGCGATATTTATGATATTTTATGTGCAAGACCGAATAATGAGAAGAACTATTGAAGTTACCAACCTAACAAATCAAGATAGTCCTCACAACTTACTAAATTGGGATTGCATTACGCAATATGTAGATTCTGGTGAAGTATGAGGGTGTATGCATATTACATATTCATAAATGAAAGCATATTATGAATTGTGCTTGCATAGTATTTTGTATAGATAATGTGTTATCATATTGCATATGCATAAAATATATGAAAATTTATGCATCTACAGCATAAAGTATGTATGGATTCATTACATGTGTAAGTAGTGGAGTCCTTTACTATGTGAAATGAAATATGTGGATGTGGATTTCCATATATGGTGACAAGTAAATAATGCAAATAATGCGCATGTAGGTTCCCACCTACTTACAACATCCCATTTTTTGGGATTTCGCACCAATATATAATTAGGGAATGTTTTTAAAGACGTGTAATACTTTTGGTTAAAGATTGTTAATAACCATTAATTAGGAGATGTAATACGTGTTTACGAGCTAAATGGTTGTTTTTACCTTTCTAAGCTTTACTCTAGGGTTCATTTCAAATATGCAATTATCTTTGTGCAAAAACGAGTAGAAAATGCATACATATGTAACATGTAAAATTCACTTAATGACTTTAGGTTTTGGTATTTAACTATTTATTCAGATGTATGCTGACATGGACGAAATCACACATGAAATCAGATACATTTCATCTTTTTCTATTTAACATGTAATTTATGTCCTTAAATACGTGATTTTTATAGGCACACCGACGTAAATGACAAAATAAAAACCGGTAACCCAAAATACAAAAAAAAAAAGAGAGTAAAAGTTCATTTTTATACAATGTCATTAGCCTTTAATATGAATTTTACAAACAACATTACCATTTAATATGCCACAAATAACAAACAATTGTTTGCACATTATATTTACAGCTTGTTAATTAGCATGACAAAATCCAAACCATTACAGATTGTTCAAGTTTGACCCGAAAGTGACCCGTATCCAAAACCAAACCACACAACCACAAAAGTACAACCGCCCACTAGAACTAGATTTCACAAATCACAATATCTATCCAAATCAATTTATGTGACACAAAATCGAACATCATGATAATTGATAACATGGAGCTTTCAATGATTCAATCCATCAATTCAAAAGATAAACAACCACACCGCAAAGTCACATAATGAGGATGTTTTTTTTTTTTTTTTTTTTTTTGCTGGCCTGTACATAAAAGAAAAAACACAAAAAAGCCCATGTACTACATTAAATGCTAACTCATTACTCTTACTCATGTACATCGTACTACATGTTCCAAAAAAATTATTACGACCCCCCTCATCCTATCTTTAATAGATTTTTGACACCGGTGTAAAAGGTACACTCATACCTCATGTCCTCATCATTCACAGCTATTGTAGCACCCACAAAACAAACCCAAAATGATAACACAAAAGCGGGCCAACCATTGGGACTCCCTACAAAAGTTTAAAAACAAAAAAACATTTTAATATATACTACATTAAATAGTTTATATAACTTAATAGTTAATACCATCTAAATTAAGCTCTTAATGATCCTCCAAGCTCAACGGGTACCAAAGGGATAAACGAATGCAATACATCTGTTATCAATGGCCTATAACTAGGTTCAGGCTGTACACAAAGCACAGCTACAGCAGCAACCTACCACAAAATAATATCATTTCATTAAAATACTAAATCAATTTTTAAAAAGAAAATGTAATTATATTAATATTATACTAACTTGATACAAGTGCTTCAAGTCCATTGTATCTCTAATCACAGGATCAACAACGTTTGGAAGCTTTGACCTATCTGTTAACTGGGGAATCGCCTGTTTATCAAATTAATTATTTCTCAATATTTTGAAGAAAAAAAAATTTGTTTCTTGGTTAATAAATATGTTGCTATCGAGTAAAATGCTTACCCATGTGACAATAGATTGAAATAAAGACGGTGACATTTTTTCCACTGGTTTTCTTCCTATTAAAAGTTCAAGAAGTATGACTCCAAAAGCGTACACATCACTTTTATCGGTAAGCTTACCTGTTAAATATAACAAGTTTTAAAAAGAATAAAAGGACAACTTTTATATTATTATTGCAAAAGAATTATTGCATACCATCTGATAAATATTCAGGGGCCACATAGCCTGAAGCTCCTGAAAACTTTACTTTATACTTGGCATGAAACTCGGTGGTTGCAAGTCCAAAATCAGAAATCTGAATTTTTTTTTATTGAATGTAATTAGGTAAAAATAAAATAATATTAGATTCTTGATAAATAATAAAATAATTCTTACTTTGGCATTGAAGTTGGAATCTAGCAAAATATTTGATGATTTGAGATCTCTGTGAATTACAGGGGGGTTGCATCGCTCATGAAGATACTCTAATCCTCTGTTGAATTTTATAAAATAATTTAATTGAAAGATTTAAAAGAAAAAAGAATAATATTGAAATATCAAGAAACAAAAGTAATGTGGACACCTTGCTATATCAAGTGCAACTTTCATTCTGTGATGCCATGTTAATGCTGATCCATGTGAAGGTCCTAATTGTATTCAATAAGAAAGGGTTAAAATGGTAATTTGTCAACTAACTAATAGCATTTTCCCAAAATGTTTACTAAACTTTTTTTGGACTTAAACAAAACAAATTTGTTTTATAGTTTATACCATTATGTCCGTCTATTACAGTAGCAGGTTATAACGCTATAAAAAGAACAAAAAACTTTTTACCAGTTCTGCTACTAGGGTCATAATGGTCAAAATGACATGAAAAAGACATTTTGTTAAAGACCAATTTAACCTTTTAACCAACAGGAATTACCAAAAGTGAAACCTATTTAACTTTGACAATTTAAATTCTAAATGATCACTATCATTAATAAGAAACATTCTTAAAAATGGTACAAAGCTGTTCATTTATTATAAAGTAGTGTTTTTTTTATTCTTTTTGCTTACACCTTTACGACTTTTTTTTTTACCATGAAAAGCCAAAAGCACTAAAGAAACTTTACCATGCAATTGGGATTCTAAAGAGCCTTGATGCATCATTTCATACACCAAAAACCTTGTGTCATCATGAATGCAATAACCCAAAAGATTGATAATATTTTGATGCTTGAGTTTTCCTAACCAATCTACTGCGTTCTGCAAACAGAAACCATAAATTAATTTAAAAAGGGTATAATTGTAATTTGTTGAAAAGGGTGTCTGTTCAAAGTTTAACAGTGACCTCAAAAATTCTTTCGGCGTCTGGTCCTCTACCATGGAGTCTTTTTACAGCTGCAACGAAATGATCATTGAAACGAGCTTTATAAATATGCCCAGATGTTTCGACACGAACGATATTATCTTCGTGAAAATCGTTTGTTGCAGAAATTAACCACTCGTAGTCAATCGCAGTTACCGACCCTTTTCTACCGGTGATTCTTGTAGGGGTGAATTTCTCCAAGATTGGACCCAATGATAAACCTTTTGAAGAATCTATATGAATGCGATGTAATACTTTCAGAAAAAAGGAATTTTTTTTTAGAATGTTAGTCGGGAAAAGAAATTAATGTACCTTGGGTTTTGGGGGTTTTCTTCGTATTGAGGGGTTCTGTGGTTTTTTGTTTGGAGATCCAAAAACAGAATAAGAACAGCAAGATTGCGGCGAGGAGAGTTGAAGCGATAATGAGTGCGACGAGAATCTTCTTGTTTAAATCCTGATGGTGAACGATTTCGATTTCGGACATTCCTGTTTAGACCATGAACCGAAGAATTTAATCTTTTAGTAAAAGCGAAAATGTCGAACAACGAGTCAAAGACGCATCATTGAGAGATGATGATACAGAGTCATATCATCGAACAGATGGACTGCGTTTTAGTCGAGATTAACAAGTGACCATTTGACATTTTTCATCCGCCGTCGCAGTTCATTTTGCCGATATATCAAAACAAGAGTGCCATTTGCACCTCACAGTGATGAGTGATGAATCACAAGCCTTCAACGTAAAAGGAAGATTCGAAAAGAAAATTGAAAAACTAAAGATTTTAGTGAGATTACCTGGAGAGTGAGCTTCATGTTCCGTGGGTATTTGAGAAAATGGAGGTTTTTTCTCGGTGGGAAGAACAGGATCAGCAATGGAGGGAAGAGGAGGGTATGTCCTGATAGCTTCAATTGGCTGTAAAACTAGGATAAAAGAGGACAAAACCCAAATGGGAATCATCCAATTCTTCAAAGGAAATCTCATTCCCATAATTTGCTAGCAGTTTTCAAGAATCTTTTAGGAACATGAAGGAAGTAACAGTTGTGGAGAGACAATAAAAGGGAAGCTAAACATTAGGATATATTGTGTTTGGTCTTGGTTCTATGTGTTATGGTTTTAAATCGGGAACCCACTCTAATTCCTCTTAAATCCTTGTCTTCTTTTTCCTGGATTTGTCCATTTATCAGTCTATCTATTTAAAAATTACATATAGAGACAACGCTTCAAATAAAAATATAAAATTTTGTAAAATCGTAGAGACAAAAAAAGTTATTTTTTTTTATAAATCGTTATTCTTTAAAACATAAAAGATAATAAAGTTCGTAAAGTTTTAAATTTCGGTTTTTTATTTGTGCAAGTATATGTCAAAAAAGTTACTCGTCAATCGGTTCAACCGGATGAACTATTTTTTTGAATTTTTATGCGATTTAATATACCTGCACATGTATATATATAAAAACTTGAAAACCGGTGTCCACAAGTTCAAATATTAAAAAAAAACATAATGACGACATATATGTATTGATACCCACAAGTTCTAAGTCAATTTAAATGCATTAAAAAATAAACATAACCTACAATATCAAAACAAAATATATTTCACGATAAATACAAACATATAACGATTTAATCAAATCACGGATATTGAGACATTCGAGTGTTATATGAATCAAGTTCGCCATATCTTAGTAATCAGAATTTCTTATCATCTTAATCCTCATCAACAAAAATATAACGACTTTCTTTTTTCTACCATATCGCATAAATTTTTTTAATGTCATATAATAGACTAATAATAAAGTATATTACAATACTAAATTAATATATATAGAAATAAAAAATGTCATTATGTGTTGAGAAGTTGACATGTTTCAAATCAATTCAATTGTTTATTAGTTATTAATTTATATTAAATTTTAGGTTAACACGGTTTCTTAACGGGACACCGATTCGATCGATTTTTTGGTGTACTCGACCGAGTTAATCCGGGTCATAAATAGACAAAAACTTGACCTTAGTTGACTCAATCTCTTAGTGGTTCACGGTTCATCCGGTTGGGTCGATCCGAGTTTTAAAACATTAAAATTTTGGAGTATATTTTTTAATTTTTTAAATTTAAAGTACTAATTTATTAATAATTAATGCTAAAAAATTTCATAGAACTCTTTACATTTTATAGTTATATATTTATATGTATACCATCTTTTAAAACATAAAAAATTATAAATTTCGAAATTTTTGGTTTTTTCCAAATAACTCTCGAGAAAACAAAAAAGTGATGTCATGAAGCATGTTTATAGTGCAAAAATTATACACACACACATAAATGCATCGTAAGTATAACCACCAATGGATATCAAATTTGGACAATGATGACATGTTCATCAAATTTCTTGCAACAAACTAACCTAGGGTCATTGGCCTAGCGGTACCCATGTGTTTGAAAAGGTGTTCCTCCCCAAAGGGATTGAGGGTTCTAGTCTCATCGTAGACATTGGTGTAGTTTGGGAGTAGGATTTAGTGGGTGTGTGTGTGTGTTTAGCCGTTAAAAAAAGAAAGACTAACCTACAAGCATAGTATATGAGAATACATTTCTTGACGAATTGTTTAAGTATATTGGACGACTTGAGAACCCAAACTAGAACTACTTTAACGAAGTCGCACCCCAAAGTGTAGATCCAAGCAATACATGATCAATGCTCACTTTCTTGAGGCAGAAGCAACTCCAAACCAAGAACGTCTTGTTGATTCCTTGTTAGCAAAGGTACTCCGACCAAGAGCTTCAACTTTTAGTTATGTTTAAACTGTAAAGAGAGAGTAGGGGAGAGGCCGATATCTAGAGATCGACAGAGGGAGAAAGTTGATATATATATATATATATATATATATATATATATATATATATATATATATATATATATATATATATATATATATATATACAGAAGTTGACGAGAAAGTGAAAGAGAGAGTAGCCGAGAGGGAGAGGGTCGAGGGTCAAGCGGGGTCGGTTTATTAGGGTTTTAATTTTTTTTTTCACAAAACCACCTCATGACCTCCTTTTATAGTGTACGAGTCCTTATCAGGTATCTACGGACTTTGGGGAGCAGTTTATTGTTGATATGAAGTTAAAGGAATGCACTTATTGAAAATGGGAACTAACAGACATACCTTGTAAGCATGTTGTTGCTGCATTGTGGGACAAGGCGTCACATGGGGAAAGTGTTCCACATCCTGATGATATGGTGCATCCACGTTACAGATTAGAAACATGGAAGAATATGTACAAGTGTACAATCGAACCAATCAATGGTTATCATTTGTGGCCAAAATCGGATTGCCCCATGACATTGCTTCACCCAAAACATCACACTCAGGTAATTGCATTGGGAACCAGTTTTTGGGTTATTAGAAATCTGGTTAATTTAAATTGTAAATTTGTTTGTTTTGTAATAGGTGGGATGCCCAAAAGTAAAGCGAAAGAGAGGTCCAGATGAATCTACTTCACAAACCAGTCAAAGGGAATGGGCGTATACAAGTTATCAAAGAAATACATAACCATCACATGTAGCATTAGCAAGTGTCACAATCCATGTCATAATTCGAGATCTTGCAAGGGACAAGATGGAAATTTACATGGTGCAGGTCGTGCAAAAAATGGTAACAATTTGGGGAGTGGCTCGACAAGTGGAGGTGACAAGGGAAAAGGAAAAAGTGACAAGGGAAAAGGAAAAAGTGGCAAGTGATTAACATTACAAGCGTTCGAAAGGGTAATGTCTAGTGGTTGTTACATGTGGTTAACTTTATGAACAAGCAGTTTTAGTTGTGTCTTTGGTATTTGGTGTGTTATGTTGGAGACAATTTGAACAATGTTATGTTAACTTAGTTGTTGTATTATGTTAAAGACATACGACGTTTGTTATTTGGTGTGGTATGTTACATACAATTTGAACAATTACTATTGTTAGTGTATTTGTTATGATTAAGTGTTGTTTACAGGAACATACGAAAGTTGGCTGCTTCATAGTATTATGTTTTCTATGTTTTCTAGAAGTACGTTGTATTTAGGGACATACATAAGTATGTTGCCCAATTTTGTTTAGACCCATGTTAGTTATACAAATGTTTTGTTCACTTTGTATAACTTGATGATCATAAAGGTTTTGGTGATCATAGTTTGGCTATAGTTATTCAACTTTCGAAAGGTGTCCCTTGTAAATTATCATGAATTAATGACAATGTCAATTGTTTTGTCGTCTACAATAAACTTAAGTTACATGGTACATAAAAAGTTAATAAAATGCGTATATGTAGAAGGTACTTTTCTATCAACACATTCACGTTGTTCGAATACACAATTGCTAACAGTCGTAGTTAACATTCAATGATTGCTTCAATACGCCATACAAAACGGATCATTCATCAAAACGTACCACATTAGTTAACTAATTTTTTCCTACCCATACTGGTAAACTACTATGAATATTCCCATAAACAAGAACATCAAACACCCCAAAATATGAAGAATTAGAACCCCCGTGAACTTATACTAAGAGATGACGTTATAACCCAAACCTACTCAAAAGTTGTAAACATCAAGTAGATGATGAAGAACATCCAGGAAACAACAACCACCATTTTGTACCTTCGAGCAACCCTCAGTTCACCTTCAAGTCGAGCTATTTCCACCAGATGCATCCTCCTCGCCTGCAATAAGCCGGGAATTATCATTATCGATCTTCGACACATTGGAGGGTCCGACCAACCAACAAAGCCCCATCGACTACATCTCCTGCCTGGATTAAGATTTGTCCAAGAAGTACACAGTCCCGCTTGCGTCCCACGTATGCATACGACCATAACTGCTTCGTAGCTTCTTCGAGATCTACTGCATCAAATGTGTGTGTTGATTATGTTTGACATTTGGAGAAAAAGACATCCCACTTCCCGCTTTTAATAACTTGAGACTGAGACTTAAGCAAATGGACAAAAATACCCCCACGTGATTGGCACATGTGGGGGGTCTGACGGTATGAGCAAACGGTAACGTATACAGGGACGTATTTGTTGGTTTTTGCAAAAGTTAGTGACCTTCAAAGTGATAATCTAAGGGTGGGGGAGTAGATCCCTCCCATCCCACTGAACCCACGCGCCACGTCAGCTTTTCTCTCTCCTCTCACTTCCATTTTCCCCATCTTTCACCAATCTTTCACCAATCTTTCACACATGGAACCAGTACCCACTGAACCCACTGAACCCACAATGCCACATCATATATTTGATATTTAAATGTTTTAATTAAATGAATAAATTAATTTTAACACTTAATTTAATATTAGAAATAATAATAAAATGCACAAAATTTAAAGAAAATTCAAATTACATTTAATTAAAAAACACATCGGTACAAGAAAAAAAAAAGCCTAAATACGGAAATAAAAATCCTAAAAACGGAAATAAAAATCCTAAAGTTCCCACCCATACATTTCTGCAATTTCCCGTTTCTTCCCAAGAACCAATGCCAATTTTGATCCGGTCAAATGATCATGAGATTTAAGGAAGAATTTTAAATCTTTTTGTTCACGAGACCTTTTGAGCGCTTCGATCTCTTGCTCAAGGAGGGCCGATTTCCTCGTCAATTCTTCCTCCTGTTTCTCCAAAACAGCCATTTTCTTTGCACGGAGGGTTTCCTTCTTCTGCGCTTCTGCCTCATTAATATTCGCCAGTGCGGATATCTTATCGACGATGGTCTGATAACCATCTGGCATTGATGAAGATCCAGCCACATTTTTCCCTTTTCTTTGCCGGGAATGTGATGATGGTTGTGGGGAAGCTTCATCAAGATCGATTGGTTGAGGCGAAAAGTGTGCATCAGAAGGAGAGTTGGTGAATTGGTTGGAGCCGGATGTCTTACTTCGTTTGGCGGAATGATGTGGGGAATGCATCCCCATTTCTTTGACCGTTTCCCATTTGGCATGCTCGTTGAGTATTTCCCATGCCCCTGTATGTGAGAAACTGGACCGGTACAATTTCCGGTACTCTGAATGGGTGGCCTGTAAAACATCCGCATCCCCCCTCCCACTGGCACGCATGTTCATTTTATTGTTGTATATACAATTGAACTTATTTACCTTATTTAGCATATCTTTGTACTTGGAGTTGATTTGATGCTTGGTCCGATCGGTACCTTGAATTTGCGCCTGGAAATGTTCCAAAACATTCTGCCAGAAAGAGTCGGACCGTTGGGTGTTTCCGCGTTCTTGGTCCTCAGAACAACTAATGTATGCCTTCGCCAAGGCGATCTCCTCCCTCTCCTCCCAATTTCTGCGTTTTACTCGGTAGGTGTAATTCCTTTTACGCGTAGAGGGTTGTGTCTCTGGGATAACCTCCTCTGCGTCCTCCTGGTCATCTGCATGCTGCTCCTCCACTTGCTCGTCCTCTTGCGCGTCCTCTTGCTCCTCCACTTGCTCGTCCTCGTTATCCGAGGGTGGAATGGTTTCATCACTGGACTCTACTTGGGTACGAAAATGAGAAGTGTCCGGGACGTAACATTGTTGGAATTGGTTGGGGTATTGTGGAAACTGAGTTTGATATTGTTGGAATTGGTTGGGGTATTGTGAAAAGTTTTGTTGGAATTGGTTGGGGTATTGTGTGTAACTGTAAATGTGTGGGGATGGGGTTGGGGGAACTTCACGGCTCCTGCTTTGTGAGGAACCGTGACGTTTGGATTTACCACGATTTGAATCTATTTTATAAAAAAAGAGTTTTTAATAAAATAGAGGGCAAAGGGTTTTTGAGAGAAAATGAGAGTAAGAAAGAAGGGTGAATGTGTGATTTGTGAAGGAGTGGAGATGTGGTATTTATAAGGATGAGGGGAATGTAATTTTTGAGGGATTAAAATTTTTTTTTTAATAAAATTAGATGGGTTCATCGGGTTCACCATCATCCCATACCCGCCACCATTGCCGAGCCCGCCGAAACTGAAGGGGAGGGGGCAGCGGTACCGGCGGTACCGCCCCAACCTTTCACCCATTTTCGAGCCACTCCGTCCACCCTAATACTTGAGACCAATCTGTAAGGTTTCCCAAACCACAGGGACCAAAACTGTAATTTACTCTTTTAATAATATATATTTATTAAAATCTTAACTATGTAATTTTATTATATATAACACAAATATATATGATTTGACAGAAAAAGTAGGATGTGAATGGGGGTAGAGGGCAGTAAGCCAGGAACAGCAATTGCTTTATTCATGGGCAAGGAGAATCATGTGGCGGTTATCAAAAGATGGGTATGAAAGGCGGGGAAAAGCAGAGGGGCTTTGTAGGTGGTATACGAAATGACGGATTTGCCCTTCTGACTTTTCAAACCTTGTAGGGTACACGTAACACGGCTATAGGGCTGGTCCTTATTTGACGGTACTCTAATTGGATCAATTATTCGTCCCAGCCAAATAATAACAATAATGAAGCATTATTTGCCTTTTAACAACAAATGATTTGACTTTTAGATCATCAAATCATTTTAGATTATCAATTCATGGATAACTTAACAAGAATATTAGATAGATGTATGGATTATATCTTTTTTAACAAGTATTAGTGACACGAAAGTAAATTGAAATTGAAATTTAGTATCATTATAACAGACTTGTTAAGTTTTATTTTATAGTATGTGATTGTTAATGGCATAAATACATGACAAAAAATATTTGTGAAGATCTTTTTTATGGTCTGTTTGAGCTTTACAAGTATACATGTGTAATGTGGCCATTGATAGACACACCATACGCGTACAGCCCTTCAATTAACAGTTTCTTTAATATTTTTACACACTATAGTCTATATAAACCACAACATATATTTATTATCTAGTATTTCTATAGAAGTCCAAAATATTTAGAGATATAATGAGGCCTAAGTTTTTAAATAAAAATTGTAGCTGAACAGAAAATTTTGGAAATTTGTGTCAAGAGCTTTACGTTAAAATTATAAATAAGATGGCTATTAACTTATTATATACAAAAGATTGCGAAGTGGAACAAAAAAGGAGAACCTTCTTTATCTGAAAATGTGAGCCATTGTTCTCCTTCACTATTATATTATAGATATAATTACATCCAACTTTCACTATCGTTCTTTTGAAAATGTAATAATATATTAATCCAAAAGCTTATTACTGAGATATGATATGAAGTAATCGAATACAGTTGGACTGAATTCCAACTCATTATACCATAGATTTAACAATAATTACACCATTATATACGCGTATATGAATTGCTATTACTAGAAGACTAGAACGCAAATCGGAAGACAACAAAACTATCACAAATGAAAAACAATTAAACATCGAGATTGTCAATTTTTTTGATTTTTTTATTAAACATGAAAAATAGAATATTTTGATAGACAATAAATTGCATAGAAACGTGTACATATTCTGAGATAGTTTTAAGGATTATACTTTCAAAAAACGATTATACAAACCTTGATATTATTTAGTCAATTTTAAATTAATTATTTTTAAGGATTATACTTTCAACAACGTTTGTATAAACCATAATATTATTTGAATCAATTTTATACTAATTGTTTTTAAAAGCATAATCCTTAAAAATGTGAATTGACTAAAGCACAAAGCACAGAGTCCCAGTCGACATTGAAGAAGCATGCGTACTACGGGGTGCAGAGACTGTTCACTGTTCAGCTTTGTTTTCTTTATATTTCTAATAAAATAAATGCAGGAGCGCAGCTTTCATTTTGCTGGTTGACATTGCATCCAATTTCACGTGTGTTTTGTGTGTTGTCTATTTTATATGCAAGCAAACATTTCTTATTTTGTCATTACTTCTTATTCCTTTTTCTATTATGGTATCTCACGGCTAAGATATTCTACTTTATGACATTTATTTGTAACATCATTTTATGTTATCAAACTTTTTTCGTAAAGAGAAAGATAATTCTTTCACAAATATATCCAAGACAGGTATCGAATTTGCGGTTCTACTTATTTATCTACTCATTTCCTCGGGGAATGTTTCATTATATATATTTTTACTTTTTATATATCATTGGGTCTTCGTGGAAGTAATAATACCCTATTTCCATTACATGAAAGGCACCTCAACTATCAACTATGATAATTAATTCTTTTAATATTTGTAATTCATGCATCGAATAATATTTGATATGGTCTTCATGAACTCAATTTCCACAATACGACGAACATCATGATATAAAATAATCAAGAGTAGTTAATTTGGTGAAAAAAGTCTTACAAAACACACACACACGTTCACCCATTCTCTATTCACTAAGATTCATACAAATCACAATGGCTCGAATTAGTAGGTGGAGACATGATATGCGATTGTTGATATTATTTTAAACTAATATTGTTGAAGTCAAATTTAAACTAATTGTTTTAAGTGTTAGGTGAATATTTGGTTGGTGAAGATTTTTTTTTTCAAAGGTTGGTGAAGCAATATTCAAAGGGTTGGTGAATATGTTGAAAAATAACTCCACATTCACATTGATATATGTATATTATATACACACTCAAATGTATATAAACAGGGAGCTTCACTTGAGTTTTAGATGCATCACAACACACAATACATGCAAAGATTGAGTGTGTATCTCTTGTAATATCCTCATTCAAATAAAATCTAGTTGTGCCCGTGGATGTAGGATTGACACCGAATCCGAACCACGTAAAATCATTGTATTCTTGCTTTATTTTCGTGAGTTTGTGTGTGTGTGATAGTGTTTCCGCTGCGTGTACCCTGTACGATTCCTAACAACTGGTATCAGAGCTTCGGGTTTTCGGAGGAGGTCTCGGTTTTAGAAATTAGAGTATGCTCTGTGGTTGCAGTTTTGTCTGATCTTCCACATCAGAAACTAATTTCTATTAATCGTATTAAAGGTGTCTCGGTACTTTGAAGGGTACTGTTCTGTCACACAAAAGTACTATAAAAGATTTGTCTCTTGTTTGTCGTAATGGCTGAAGACAAGGTTGTAATCGAGAAGTTCAACGGTTCTGACTTTAGCTGGTGGAAAATGCAATTAGAAGCATTGCTATGTCAGAAAGATTTGGACGTGGTACTTGGAGACAAACCGGAGAAAATGGAAAAAGCTGTTGAAGATGCGTGGAACTCAAAGGACAAGAAAGCTAAGGCGGTTATTACATTGTCGTTGGAAAAGAGCGTTGCTTTCAACATCATGAAGGAAACCACGACACGTGGTATGATGGATGCTCTGACGAACATGTATGAGAAACCGTCGGCGGCTAACAAGGTGTTCTTGATGAGGGAGCTGTTCACTACAAGGATGAATGATGAAAGTTCAGTTACGGTTCACATTAACAATCTAAATTCAATTCTGTCCAGATTGTCATCTGTGGGAATTAAATTTGATAATGAAACTCAAGCTGCACTGCTGCTAGCTTCACTACATGATAGCTGGTCCGGAACAGTTACGGCTGTTACTAGCTCCGTGGGAGCTAGTGGTATGACTTTTGAAGGGGTTAGAGACTTGGTTTTGGGCGAGGATATCAGACGCAAAAATCAAGGTGGATCATCTTCTTCTGCGTTATTGAATATGGACAGAGGTAGAAGGAATAGCAGGAACAGTGGGAGCCGAGGAAGAAGTTCATCTAGAACTTGGAAGAATGTGAAGTGCTGGAACTGCCAGGAGGTGGGACATGTTAAGAGTCAATGTACAAAGAAAGAATTGAACATTGCTGGTGCTGAGGGTGTGTCTGAGGATGATGCACTGATACTAAGTATGGAAAGTTCTGTAGACTCTTGGATAATGGATTCAGGAGCTTCGTTTCACGCCATGGACAACGGAGAAACGATGGTGAATCTAAAAGAAGGAGATTTTGGGAAGGTACGATTAGCAAATGACGAGATGCTTCAAGTAACGGGCATGAGAGATATTGATCTGGTTACTTCATTGGGAACTACATGGAACCTGAAGAATGTCAGGGTGATTCCGGAGCTGAAGAAGAAATTGATTTCTGTTGGTCAGCTGGATAAACAAGGACTGGAAGTAAGGTTTGGTGGTGGTAAATGGAGGGTGGTCAATGGTAATTCGGTGATTGCTCAAGGTATGAAGCGTGGGTCATTGTATATGGTTGAGGTACCTGCTGAGGGAAGTATGACCGTCCCCGTTAAGCATGACAAAATCTGGTTCGCTAAATCTAGTGCTAAGAGAGTTCATTTTGCAAACATGAATTCTGGAGCCAAGGGGATGTTAGCTGAACGAGTCGGAGAGTCTAAACCATTCAGGGGATTTTGTGACAGTGGGAGCACGGGGTGTGTTCCGGGTACAGTTACAAAGAGCCGTTGGGTTTTGAAGACTAAGATTGAAAAATTCTCTCATGTTGGAAGTTTGCAAAGTTTGGAGAGTGTTAGTGGCCCTCGATGTATCTCTGGAGCTGGTGGAGTGTCCAAACCGGTTGAGACAGAGGATGAGTCGGTGGTGGGATTAGCCACGGCTGAGTTGGAGCTAGTGGGAGTTTCAACTGGCCCTTCTAGTACTTGAAGATGAGGGGCGGCTACAACTAAGGGAATTTGACTGAGTCTTAGCTTGTTCTTGGGAACTGGAAGCTTGGAAGACTTGTTATGTTAGGAGATTAATGAGAGATGTTAAAAATCTTCAAGTGGGAGATTGTTAGGTGAATATTTGGTTGGTGAAGATTTTTTTTTCAAAGGTTGGTGAAGCAATATTCAAAGGGTTGGTGAATATGTTGAAAAACAACTCCACATTCACATTGATATATGTATATTATATACACACTCAAATGTATATAAATAGGGAGCTTCACTTGAGTTTTAGATGCACCACAACACACAATACATGCAAAGATTGAGTGTGCATCTCTTGTAATCTCCTCATTCAAATAAAATCTAGTTGTGCCCGTGGATGTAGGATTGACACCGAATCCGAACCACGTAAAATCCTTGTGTTCTTGCTTTATTTTCGTGAGTTTGTGTGTGTGTGATAGTGTTTCCGATGCGTGTACCCTGTCTGATTCCTAACATTAAGAATAATAGTTTCTTTCGGTAAATGAGGATGATCTTTCAGATACTTTTATTAAAAGAAAAAAATTTAATACATAGCATGTTGGAGACTTCCCAACTACAAAAAGAAAAAGCTTTTGGAACACGTCCTAATAACCAAAACAAGACCCAGAGACTAGAGATTACAACAAGGAAGGGGGTCAAAACAAGCTTTAAACCCCGATACAAAAACTTAAGGAGACATAATTAATACAAACAAAAATATAAACACGAAGACGATGAAAGAACGAACCTTAGGGTGGAAACTCAAGGCAAGTGCTTTATGGTGATGTCTTCATTATACAGAGGCATGTTCTAGAATGTTTCAAACATCTCTGGCTTTAGCTACATTTATGGAGAGCTTTAGAGGTTGGCCCAACAGTCTCGAACGAACATAGTCGGTAATAGTATTGACCATCACTTCATAAGGTCTTCCTTATTATTGGAGATCCTATTGTTTCTCTCATTGCACAGATGGTAGATGTACCTACAAGCACGGATCCATGAATAATAAACCAAATGTTTTTACCTTTTTATGGCTCGCTGAAAGATGTTGATGGCGTCGATCCACCTGTCAGGGATATTGGTGAGATTCATTTTGACTTTCAAAACTGAGAGGGGTATGTATAGTCAAAGAAGAGGTAGTAGAGAGAGTCTGGGCAAAGGTTATAGAAAATACAACTTAACTTTTGATGGGGCCCTCAATTACGATTTTTAGCATGCATTTTGATTAGGTCTTTCAAGGTCACCATAAGATGAATGCATGTTGACGAATGTTTTGAGAAAACCACACTAGATGATAACAAGTTCCTCTGACATCGATGCGCAATCAAGAAACAATGTTATAATTCCCATTTCATAATGATTATCATGAATAACCTTATAACACCCAATTCAAGTATTGTACTTTCAAAACTAATTATCATGAACTTTCTGCCATCGATGGTCAATAGGGAAACAATGTTATAACACCTATTTTATCGAAAAAATGAAGTAGAACTGCTTTTAAGAAGTGACTCGGAGACAAAAGAGAGCATTGGATGATATTTTTGGGCCTGAAGTTAAGTTTTTTAGCTATTGATTTTAGGTTGTTGGTGTTTTTATGCCTAAATGGTTTTGAGAACCATCCAATGAATAATTTAAACATTTCATTGTTAGAGATGAGCTTGTAGGTGGAAAATTGGTATAGACTATGAAGATCCTAGAATAGATAGTTTAAATTGATTAATTTGCTATTTGTAAGTCTTAGAACTTTGATTCTAATGCTAAATATTGTAACTAATCAAAAGAAGTCATTAAAACTGATATCCTAAGTGATTAATTAAGTTTGGAGATAACGTGGATTAACCTTCAAGATTTTGTGAGTTTTTTTATTCATATTTTGTACAACTGTGTATGGCTTTATGTCAGCCCGTACATGCACGCACATGCAAAAGCAAGGGATCTAATGGGTTACAACAATACTAATTGAGTTTGTAGTCATAATTTTAGAAGAAAGAACTTTAAATTACAAAATGAAAAAGAATTTGATGTTTTCATAATGTATCCATTGAACTATATATTCTTATATAACACAAATCAACATTTTGTCAAAGAAATAACAAAAAAATATTTGCAAAAACTACAATTACAAGATTCCCTTTGGCTGGGAGGAAATGTGCTTCTTAAAATTTAATACAAACAAATACCAACTTGATGAATAATGTCTTCACTCACCTCTAGTTACTTAATGTCATAACATATAACCTTATTTTTTATATGCTTATCAATAACATATAACACAATTTTTTATATGTTTATTGATAACATATAACCCTATTTTTATATGTTTGTTAAGCCTCAATCTTTATTCATTTTATCTAAATATAGTCAATAGAGTTTTTTATATGTTTAATAAGATCCATATGTTTTTCAAACAATACCTATGAAGTTTTGACATATTTAGTCCAAAAAGCCATTTTTATGATTTTTTTTCTGAATTATAGTTACAAATTTGTTCTTTAATGTTTTTACTAATTAATTTTTTTAATTAATATTATTTTACAACATATTTTACATCTTTTTATATCTTTATTTTTTTGAGTTTGTTTTTACAGAGTTAGCTATTATATATATTCTCTACACCATTGTTATTACTTTGTTTTTATATATTTTTGTTTAAAACTTAGTTTTTTTTGTTTTGAAAACTACTTATGTTACAATATTGTTTACATTTTCTATATATTTATTTTTTACAATTTAGTTTTTGATAAAAAATTGTTCTCCATTTTTTTCATTTTATTTTTATGCATGCTTTTAAAGATATTTCCATTCTCATCAATTATATTTTCTAAATCAGTTCTCTAGTTTTTTTATATAATCATTTTCATATATTTAGGATTTAAAAAATATAAAGATCGCCTTTTAGAAATTCATTTTTACAAACTAGAATTACACTCTTATTTATAACTAATTTTAATCATACTGTAAATTATGTATTGCCTATTGTAATTACATAAATTTTCCACAACATCGGGCAAAGTGCTACCAACACGTGAACAATCACATGTTAATTGTTATAATGTCGGTGCGCTATTTTTAAACAAATAATATTCCCTAACCTATTGAGTTTTGAGTGCGTCCCTTGCTAAGGGATTCAAGAGCTTAGAGTTTGCATTCCCTTACCCTTTCTTTATGGTTTAGGTCAGAAAACTTTGGTTTTGCCTGTCGTGCCCCAACATCTAACCAAAGTCCACCCCAATTTGTTTTTTTTAAACTTGACTAATATTTTAAATTTATGAAAAATTTAGTCTAATTTTTAATAACGTTGCTCTTTATTCCATATTCTTAATTCATTTCCATTAGACAGCGGAGTCTTTGGTTACACAGATAAGGGAGGTTTGTATTGCATAGTCATATTTATTTATTATCATATTTCCCAATTCGGTGATATCTACTAATTATATTTTTCTTTAATTTTTTCTTTCATTCTTCATCTTATTCAAATATGCATACTCTATAGGGGTAAGCAATCTATACTAGGCATAACAGTTATCATATTTGTCTACAAGTTGTGGAGCTTTGTTATGATCATACTTCTTTTCATTCCAACACGCATGTTCCAGTAAGCATATTCCAGGGGTAAAAGGTTACAAGTTGTGGAGCTTTGTTATGAAGAAAGTTGTTACCTCGCCAGATGAACATGTCGTTTTTGAAGATGCAACACCATCACAACCACAAGCTACTACTCTAAGTATTGCAAGAAATAGGCCGAGAAGACACATTGTTGCTTATGATTTTATTATTTTTATCATATTGAGTTGGGAACGGAGCCTGTGAATGATGATGAGGCTATCAAGTCTAAAGACTCAAGTGATTAGATGATTGCTATGCATAATGAGATGGAATCCTCATTTTGAAGTCAATGTGGAAATTTTTGAATCTGCTTTCAATAATTGCCGACACAATAAAGTGCAAGACAAGAAGAATAAACTTACTCCTTTAATCGTTTTGTATCAAATAGGCAAATGGGGCGATTCATTTGCTATCATTTTAGACTTAATAATTGTGTAAAGTGTGGAAGGAAATGTGGCTATTTAATTGATAGCTCTGATAGTCTAAAATATATCACAAACACCAAAAACCACATATCACAAATACACCAACATGTAAACCCATTTGTTTAAACTCTGCAACACTGTAAATTTTAGTAAATTGGTTCTCAGCTTCCTTCGCCTGCGGTTTTTTCTCAATTTGGGTTTCCACGTAAATGCCCATGTTTCTTTTACTTACTATTTTTATTCATATTTTCATTGTGTGTGTAAGACCCGTATCCTGATTATAACATATACTTAAAATAAGAGTGTTAGGAATTATATGATCATTGGTAGTTATAAAGCTAAGAAAAACTTTAGTTACAATTTCATATGAAAATCAGAATTTTGTGATGTTTTTAGAAAAATCATAATTAATTCTAGGAAACTCGTTTGGACCTCAAACCAATGCACAAAGTTTACAAATTGAGTCTAGTATAATTACCAAAAATAATAGTAAACTTGAAAATGACATTATCTATGGTAAAAAATGCAATCTTTACTGATTTGTTCGGAATTGACAGATTAGATAGTCTGTTTTCAAAAAATCATAATAAATCATAGAAAAATCGTATAAATACACACCATACATCCCTGGAAAGGTATTGAGATTAATTTTATGAATATCAAATAAAAACGTGAATTTAATGGGTTTAAGATCGGCTAAACTAGTCTTGAACAGACTGATTCTAGAAGGCCTTTAATTTCAACAAAATTATATTATTAAAATCTTTTGTCAAAAGTGTCATGCCATTTTTTATTCAAGAATTCAAGTATAAATACCCCCCAAAACATCTCATAAACGACACCAACAAATCTCAATCCAATATATAGAGATTTCTAAACACTAGAGTGTAAGAAGTGAGCGGAAGGAAGCTCAAAAGTCTAGCGAAGAAGTTATAGGTTCCGACGAGTGGTCATAAGGTAATTACAAACTTTTCTATAGCTTAATTAGGTATTGTAAAATAGTTTTTGTGTTAAGAAGTAGAATATTTAATAAGTATAACATATGTTATATTATACTCATTTCTAACAATAGTAAACAAAAACCTTAAAATGTCGTTATTATAACTATTCATAATTCCGAAAATAATACCGATTGATTTACTTACGAGGACGGTGACTAGGCCGATTACTTGGGATCTGGTTGTTGGATTTTCCGAAAGGCTAAAATGCTGAAAGGATCCTGCCACCCCATCTAATCTTCTACCTGGCTGTTCTTTACTTGATAAATCATGGAGTATCATATTGGAATTACTGAAGGGTTTAATGATGCGACTACAATATAGTTAAGGATTAAGAAATGATAGATTTCTTATTATGTTAACAGTTAAAGTTGAAGGAAATACAAAGCCGAGAAAGATAAACGATATAGTCAACTATAATCAGGTGAGTCTTCTCACTATACTATATGTGATATTGCATGCATAGGAAAGAAGATATGTTAGACTAAGGTGATCTTACCTGTTATGATAATTGTATGCATTATTGCTATGATAATGATTGTTTGTGGACGGAACGGGATAGCCTGCGAGCCAATAGGCGGAACGGGAATAGCCCGCGAGTCATTAGACGGAACGGGATAGCCCGCGAGCCAATAGGCGGAACGGGAATAGCCTGCGAGTCATTAGACAGAACGGGAAAAGCCTGCGAGCGATAAGACGGAACGAGAACTGCTCGTGAGTCTTCAGGCGGAACAGGGATAGCCCGCGAGTCTCACAGACATATGAATGGTTATGATGTGTTCTATGTTGTATGATGGATCGTATGGTATTTTTAGGAACTCACTAAGCTCCGTGCTTACCCTTTCCTTATATAAACCAATGTTTCAGGTACATCAGGTACAAAGGATGGCAAGGCGTGACGTGTATACACTGTGCTGCTTCATTGGAGGACTGTTTTTGAATTAATATTCCGCTATATTGTGATTTCGTTAACTTCTGTTAATCCTGGGGTGTTTTCATTAAACTTATAAGTTATAGAATTTTATGAAAATTAATTAAGTGGCTTTTCTTATATTTAAGTTTTCGTTTAAAAATTTTTAAAATTTTACCCTAAAATTTTGGGATGTTACAGTGTGGTTGGTTACCTTTGCTATATGGATCATATTTCGTATTGAGCTAATATTATTCTAAGTAAGGATTCTTGAGGCGTGCACCATTGTATTTTTGCATTCTTGAAATAGTGTATCCACCCTATTGTTTACTACAGTTAGATTACTGAATAAGGGTGGCAACACCATCATACGATTCGATAAGCACGTGGGCTATTTGTAAGACATGTCGATGTTTGAAAAATGATGCCTCCACATTCGAAATTTGATCGGGGAGTGTTTTTAGCTCTCGAAAAGAGAAGGCTATATTAGAAAATTGGTTATGAGGAGCGTTTGAGAATTGTTATTCAATATAGATTGTAACACACCAGCTTTTATTCACTTTGAGTGGTGTAATATATTATAAAACTTCATGTTGTAAAAACCCATATTTCCAAAACTTTAATTTTGAAATTAAGTCATCTCTTACAATTTTGGTCCCAAACAAAACCAAACATATTTTAGAAATGTTTTTATAGCTTTAGGGGTTACAACCATATACCAAATTAAACCATAGAAAGTAATAGATAAATCATAAGCATATGTCCCAAAAATGTACCAACATTCCTATCGAAATTTGAGCATGACCTCTGGGTAACCGGATAAAAATCCATACTTACTCGACTCAATATGACAAACCAAAACTAAACTCTGGGCATAATAAGAACAATTCAATACAATTACAGAGGTAGAGGTAAACCATTAAACAATTCTCTCTCAATATAAAACAATTACCATATCAACTAAGGGAATAGCTATCAACCATTCATCCACTCTAGTTATGATATTGCAATAGACTTTTATACATTTCCATACTTCTATCCAATGCTAGACCACCTGTTCCTGAGATACATGACATTAAAACAAACAACGTAAGACAAACTTGTCTCATGAGCTATATGAGTTTTAGAATCAAAATACTTTTAAAAAGCTTTTATATTCGACATCATATATTTGAAACTGTCCTTTCAAAACCCTTTTACAATTTAAGTCATATAAATGACCCTTACTTCCAAAAAACTCTTTACAATTCAAGTCATATAAATATACTTTATTTTCAAAACCTTTAAAAACATTTCATATTTTACTCTAAACAACATATTCCATGCATGATATGATATATGCAATGCATGATCCACACCAATGCAAGCTTACAGGTATCATACCAGCATCGTTGGGTCTAAAAGACCATGTTACCCTACGTGACAATAACTTACGGTTATGTAACGCATCATTGGGTTTATGAATACCAAATCACTTTTATGTGATCATCATGATTACCATAATAGGAGAACAATCATCCTATATCATGGTGGTTGTCGAGGCCAACAAAATTAAACACTATTTCTATAACACAAATAACGTATAACGGTAAAAGGATCGTATCTACGGAGACTAGTTCAATTTGTAAAACTATGTGATCAATTAGAAATGAGATATGTTTTTAAACAAAATAAAATAAAATGGGTGTTTTGTTTGTTTGAGTGAAAAATGTAAACAAAAGAAAGTAATCAAATTTTGGAGAAACAATCAATATTGAGATTTCATCACAATTCCAACTAGTCGGTTCATCATCGAAGTTTATAGTACAATGTATTTGATTTAATCTAGATTGACTATAGCATCTCAAAATCTTGAAACACCTAGATTCTTCTTAATTGTATGGAAATTAGAAGCGTTCTTAACAACCGTCTTAATCAAGGTGAAAAGTCAAATAAGCATCCAACTCAAGTAAATTGACTAGCAAAATAGATTCAAGAATCATCAATCTCAAAGGAAATCAATAAGTTTTCATTTCTCTTTGAAGAACACAACTCCGTGATTTTTAAAATGAATATAAGCATCTACAAAAATCATTTGTCACTAGTTTGTTTTAGAAATCAATTACGTAATTAGAAAAAAATGACAATAGTCATTCAAACATCCAAACTCATGAATAAGAACATAAGAACAATTTGGAGAATTAAACAATGATGCATTCATAGATTAGAGATCAAATACTCATAAACCCTTTAAACCCTAACTAGTTGTTTAAGGATTCACCCAATACTAATAGTTAAGATTTATCCATACATACTCAAAACAAAATAATGAAAATACCAATCGTTCATTCAAAAGAAATACTCCAAAATCCCTTCTTCAAGTTGCAGCTCCAAAACCTGCTCAAAAGCTCCTTGTCGTCCGTCTAAAGAAATCTGTCCTCGAAGGAGGGTAAAAACCGTATCTTAAAACCCTTGGTGAAATTACAAAATAACCCTTCATTCTACTTTTTACTCAACCGCGTAAAATTTATTCATAAAAGTGAGCGAGTCGCACAAAGTGAAACCAAAGCCTTTAACTTCTCTTATCGAATTACAGACAAGTATACGGGCAAAGTCATTTTTGCACATATGAAATTGTGCGGCCACATACTTTGACATTTCTACATTTTTCACTTGATCGCACACTTCCTCTTTCTATTTCTGAATTCCACCGCACAAGTTTTTGTTGTCGCATGTGATCTTTAATATACTCGGTCACATAAAATTTCTTTTTGCATGCGCTCAATTCGCAAGGCTTCTTTGGCAGCCAAATATCCAACCTTAAGATAAGTCCAACTTGAGCCCACGTTCCATAATACGAAAAATTAAGCCCACTACATTTGCTTCATTATGTCACCCAAAATTTCAGCTCCTAGCCCATTGATAAATGATACATCAAATATTCAAAGCTCGTCTTCTATTAGCTCATATGCTGTGTCCAAATTTTGTTCCGCTCGAATCTTTTGAAAATCTGCAACTACACATAAAAACTCAAACGTACCCAGTGTAGTCATAAAATAAAGTACAATAAAAATGTGCATGATAATTACACTAAGAATGAATTAAAATATGCTAAATAAAATATAAAAAGAAGTAATAAAAGCGAAGCATCATAATGGCATCATATGAGAATTCTACTTCACGATGAGAGGTACCATCTCAGTAGAGTCTTGTTGTTCCATTATAGGGACGTGTCCGGACCTCGCTTAACTCATATGCAATCACACTCCATGTATGCATGCTTCAACATTTTTCTTTTATGCAAGTCAATTACACTGATGCCTTGAAATGCATGCATTAACAGATAAACATTAACAAATTTGATCTTTCGTGAACTTTGTATAAAAATCATGTCATAATAGTTTTTAAGACTTTCAAGCAATATTTATAAAACATATGTATAGCAATTATTATTTTAAAAAGAAATCATAATATGAACAAATAACATGCTTTGGAAACATTTTTATATAATTGCATAACCGTAAACGTGAGATTATAAATATTTTTCTTAGTATTACCATGTATCCCATGATGGGAAAATCCTCATGTACTCACTTCAGTAGCTAGATATGTCTAGCTACACTAATCCATACAACTCTCGGTTTCAACCACTTCCCAAGATCCACTATTCTCTATTGATTTAATGAAATAAGAATATAATACATAAATAAACATATAATATTTGACTATTCATTATTGAATCTCTTTAAATCATTCTACAATTCAATGCCAATGGTTAAGTATAATTGTTAAAGCATACAAATTATTTTGGGCACTTTTACCCTTTTTGTCTCACTTTGACCAAATATAGTATCTTAAGACTTCTACAAAGTTATTTTAGCAACATTTTTATCTTTACATCTCTATAAGTTCACTTCATTGGTTAGATGTCAAAACATCCTTTATTTTACTCATTTATGCCATTTTGATAAATCTCGACCATGAAAGTTTCTAAAAATAGAAACTCTTGTAAAACATGATCTCCCATTCACTTGACTTGAATATATTCCAAACATTTCATAAGTGTTATTCCAATTTAATTTTATGTTCTCTTTTAGTATTGTTGTATATACTAAAATTATCACATTCTTACATAATATATCGAGATAACATATTGTTCACCATTCTTTTGGTCGTTGCTTGGAACCCACACATATTTAATCACATATCAATTGTATAAACATGTTATAAGTAGTACTTTAATCCTTTTCCTCGTTATGTATTTCATATTTAAATTTCAACATGATGTTTGACTTTTTACAAAGTCAAACCTGTCTATTTTCCAAACTACGGTCCATCTCATTCTTCCTTCTTTGGTTGTTCCAACTAGTTATAAAGTTTCACAAATATATTTATTTCAATTTTAGCAACAACTTCATTTCTATAAGCTTTCAACTTCAAGAACACAAAGTAAAGTTCATCCATTCAATATATTACACAACCTTACACATACGTTCATCTGATTTCTGATTTAGTCTTACTTTGTTCTTCACAAATCTTGAACCAAAGTTAACATGCATCCAAAAATTACAACATAATTTCGTTTACATGGTAATTAGGTTTAGGAGATACCTCCAATTTTGAGCCCCATATCTAAAATTGAAATGTTCTTGGCTGATTCCAACAAGAATTCGAACCACCACCATGAGAACCCGCTGCCACTGCCACCAACATCATTCACCGTCGGCCACCACAACCTCATGGCTATTATTTCTGTTTTAGTAGCATCAACAACAACATTGATGCTGCTACCATCGACTTCTCGACTCAATGACCTCTCTCTTTTTATATTATTACCTAAATTTGTATCTCAACCTCTTCATCGCACAAACACACACTTAGTATGTGGGTGCGTGTTGTGTTTGTGTGTTTTTCCCAAAGAATCGATTTCCTTTCCCCTCGCTCTTTGTTTCTGATTAACGCACACGGAAATAGCCCATGGGAACCAAATGGCTGTTAGGCTTAAGCCTGATTTTGACCAAGTGAAAAATCGAGAAGTACCCAAAATACCCTTAAAATTCCATGCCTTAGAAAATTCCTTGTAGTTATACACAAGCTTTCCTAAATTATCCCTAGTCATAATTTTCACATATGATATTCGCTTTTTACAAAATTTATACGTTTAGAAAGGTAGGGATGAGCTTTACAACTTCTCTTTACTTACGTAAGTTAGAATCTTTTTAGATTTTTCTGTAACGACCTCTCAAAGATGAGCATTTGACCATTTTTGTAACTTGCTGACCATTTTCAAACCTTCATAACTTTATTATATCAGGTATTGCAAAAGTCATATTGATGATTTTTTCTTAATTACTTTTATATTTTGAGATATTAATATATGAAGATAACATAATATTTACTTTATTATTTTGTCCCCAAATTCTCGTCTTGCCTTTATGTCTTTAAAACTAAATTCTATATGAAATAATATCTCATAATGACTTAATAGAAGGTCTTAACCCATACATTTCCATATATTTACCTTATTTGACCATTTTTCCTTCATAATACATTTAATTTATTTAAGCATCACACTCTTTTAAATCAAATACTTGTATCTAATTCTTATCTTATATACCAAGTTTCTAGTTTGTCACATAGATTGCCCAAGAGTTTCTATTATCTTGAAATATGCTTTAAAGACGACCCCACACATTTTTTGCAGTATCTTTATGAACAAGAATTGTATTAAGTAGGTCGTTAGAAATCATGCCATAGGTCCATTGAAGGACTATGTCATTAAGATGGACGAGGTTTTTGTGGTGGGTGTTGTTTTGGTGGTGTCAGGGATGGCGACACGCGGTGCGAGAGAAAGAATATGATCTATTACTTGATATGTTCAACAATAAATTTTAAAAAGACCAACCAATAAAGTGTATTGTCTTATCTCCATATCAAGGGTGATGAATATGAAGTTTTTAATATTTGAAACGGCGATGATGGGTCAAAATTATCGGTGGCCATGGGAGATAAAAGAGAAATGACAAATCAGAGGTGTTTGGAAGGTGGAAATTGATGATGTGTGGCACCTTAGGTGACTAGAAAGTATCGATTGAATATGGAAAGGCAGTGTGGGAATAACACGACTTGGGAGAAAGAAATAAGAGAAGCCAAGCGGCGCCTGGAGATGACTCAAGATCACAGTCTCCCATGTGGTTAGGGTTCAAACCCTACTAGGAGCAAGCTGAAACTAATTTGATGTACTAACAAACTAACTTGGTGTACTAACACTAGAAAGTATTTACCCATTCTAAAAAATAAATAAAAAGATTTGATTATTTTTTATGTTGAATTACATAATCAAAAGTCCCTATACATACAAAAGAATGGGAAATATTTAAGGAAACTCCTATTCCAATGCAACAAGATATTTACAAAATAATAAAATCTAATTCTTTGATAGTTTATTTATCTAATTTCTAAGGTTTAAAACAAAACGACCAGTTTAGAATTTTTATTTACAATAAGATATTTAGGGGTTGTTTGTTTTTTTCTAGAAGAGCTTTTCGGCCACTTTTGTCTACGGACATGCAGACGTTTTCTCTGCAGACATTTACCGCAGACCTAAAAAGGTCTGCATGTCCTCTTTTTGAAAAAAACATGGCCCTTGCTCTTTTTGTGTCCTAAGAAAATTTGTGTATCTTTTTTCCCCGCTTCCCCCATCGGTTATCTCTTTTCCGATTTTCTTCTCTCTCTCCTCTACCACCTGAATCCCTTCTCCCTCCTTTCTTCTTTCCGTCGGACATCACTCCCGGCCGCAAAGTCGCCTACCCCAACGATCGTCGCTGCCCCATAGTCGCCTGCCCCACCGGACCACCACTGTACCACCACTCTACCGCCGGTCTGAAAGTTGTCCATCCCGCTGTCCAAAACACCGACCAAACATCAGAAATCGTCTCCTTGTCGGGTCGGTCGACCTAAACCTCCCGACAGTGTGTTTTTGTTGAAATTTTTTATTATGATTTTGTTTATATTTTTATTATGCTTTTTCTGCAATTTATAGATATGGTTATAAACAAAATCATAATAAAAAATTTCAACAAAAACATAATAAACCTGTTGTTTGGTCGGTAGAGTGGTCGTGTCCGGGTTCACCCCGACCATGTGTTTTTGTTGAAAACGACCTGTTTATGTAAACGGGTTGAAAACTATAACTCGAACTCGACACAATTATATCGTGTCAACCCGATACAACCCGTAGACCCATTTAAATTATCGGGTCAATCCATGACCCATAACTCGTTACCCGTGTAACCCGAACTCGGCCATCAACTGTGGCGAGTCTTGGCTACTCGGCCAAAGAAATCGAAACTCAATCAACCGGGTCAACTCAGAGAGGTTTAACCCAAGATGGTTAAGTTGAAACCAACTCAAGAGTCACCCCTCTTATATAAGAGCTGAAATTAACTCTTTTTTCTTACCCACGGCGATGTGGGATGGAATTCTAAGGCTTTGAAAACCGAAGGAGAGTTATCTCCTTATAAACTGGAAGAAAGTGGCGTCAGTTTCCTCCCACCAGCGATGTGGGATGAACTTCAAAGGCTGGAAAAATATAAACCTGTTGTATTGAACAAAAGTCGAACCTGGAACCGCCTTTTTGAATGCCCTAAGCATTAACCACCAAGCCAAGTCGTCGTTTGTTCCACATTTTCGTAGCTAATATATATATATATATATATATATATATATATATATATATATATATATATATATATATATATATATATATATATATATATATATATATATATATATATATATTCTATATTTCAATGGTAAATCACCGTGCATTCCTTTAGGTTTTTCTTTTAAAAATTTTGAAACAATTTACACCTTTTTTTTTTTTTTTGCACACTACAACTATTAATCTATAACATCAATATATATAAAAATATAAAATTTATAAAGAATATATATAATTAAACGGGTCATTCGGGTCATTTTCGAGTTGAAAGTCTTGACCCTAACCCAACCCGTTTAAATTTCGTGTCGTGTTGTGTCAACCCGTTTACTTAAACGGGTCGACACCTCTTACCCAAACCCGCTAATTTCGTGTCGGGTTCGTGTCAGGTTGTCGTGTAGTGTCTGATTTTGCCAGGTCTACTTCTACAGATGTGGTCCGCAGACTGCAGACGTTTTACATTTTAAAATACAAACAACATCTAAGTTACGTCTTTTTAAAGTAAACCGTAAAAACACTATATAATACATAAAAACCTAAACATATAGTTTTAAAACTATAAATCACTTCCTATGTTTTTAGAATGATTTTACTTTTTGTAAACGATGCAAATATTGTATCAGATATTCTTATTTTCATAAAAAAAAACATATAAGGACGGAAGGAGTCGTGCCGTTGACAGCTACTCCACATCAGCCAAAAAAATGCCACACACCACATGCTCGCCGCCATCAAAGTTTCTCAAGGGTTGGGTTGTCGGCAACAATCAAGAGAAAAGAGGACAAGAGAAGAGAAAAAGAAGAAGAAGTGAAGAAGAAAGAGAACATCATATTTCCGCCGTTGAGGGTTGCCGCCAACAGCCTTAAGATGCGGTGTTTGCCGACGACATTGGCTGCCAGCAAGGATACCGCCAACGAAAATGCTCCTCACACCGTATAGTCTAATCCGTGGGAGTCTACAATAGAGGTGGCAGTTAAAACACAAAATAAAAAGTTTTAGCATATGAATTACCGGGTTGAAATCATCTAATTATATTTTTGAGACATACAATATTCTAGTTGCTTTATTCAAAATTTGTGGAGTCAAACCAAGAAACCTTATTGAATTCATATAGTGTATTATCAAAATATTGGGTAATCCTCGTCTATAGGCTATTTTAGTGGCCTTCTCATATCTTTTCGTAAACCCAGCCTCAACTATTCATGGGCCGTTGTCTGCCTGTTGTTGTCCAATATAGTCTTTCTATTTCATAATAATGGGCTGGATTTTATGACTCATGAAATCAAGTAACCAACGCAACAAATCGAATTCAAATGGTTAACCGGGCCAAAACTTTAGTTGGGTTGTCAATTATTTAAGATCTTGAAGCTTGTTTGGTTTGCGGAATTTAATAAAATTCATTATTTAAGATTTTATTTGATAGTATGTCTGGTTGTTAAAACGGACGGAATTTAATTTTAACTTGGTCATACTCCTAAAAATTCCATATATGATAGGATTTTACCATTCACCGGAGAAGCTGAAAAGAATTTAATCATCGTAACTTTGGAAGAGCACCTTTGTGTGTGTGTGTGTAGTAGGGGAGGAGGTTGGTTTACAAATGGTTTTAAACATCAAGTAATAGTTTGTAAATATTTATACAAACCAAAGATATAGCAAATTTTCTTAATCAACTTAATGGAAAATACAATGCTCAAGATAATACAAGGGAAGACTGTATGAAACCAAAGACAATGATGTAGAGTGGTTCACCCAACTTATACTTCATTTTCTGACTTACTCACTAGACAAATTCATTAGAATTGAAATCACTCTTCTATGATCGAGTGACAACCTTATCAGAAGAATAAATGTTTAAAATATCTCATGTAGGATGGTGTTGACGTATTAAGTTCTCACTAATGTGTCTATTATAGTCATGGGCACTTGCCGATGTTCCTAAGATCTCTTAGGAAAGTGCCCCTACAATTCCCTTCGATGCAACCATATTTCTCTTTCACATAGTTGGTTCAAATCGAATAATCAACATCTACATTTGATGGATACCACATAATTATCAAAGGGCTATAAGCTTAACTCGTACCACTGTTTTTCAGAGGAATGGATTAGGATTGTCTTCTACACTGATCCAATTTCATTATATACAATTAGGTTGCACCATTGAACATAGATATTATAATGTTTTAGTCCACTTAGGTTGGGTTCTCCTTCATAATAACTTGTTCATCCACATGCATTAGGTCTCGTCCTCTTAATGACTTCTCACTTCAAGCAATTTGCTAGCGGGTAAAAAAAATATTATTTTGACTTTATGCAGTCACTAAAGATATTTAATCTTGAGACTCGTTGTCAAATGGTGTTATGTAAAAATACGTCTACACTCACCATTGTTTATATCAACATGTACAATATATATTGGCCCATTTTGAGACGTCTCTGAAGACCTTATAGAGCCGCTTAGCTCATATATATATATATATATATATATATATATATATATACTAGGAAGTTTCATGGCCGTGCTTAAAGCACGGCCCAAGACTGTAATTAAAGCAGAGTTTGTATTTTATATATGATATTGAAGCTATTTGTAAGAAGAAAATGGAAGTACAATGCAATAATTGGGTGAGTTCTTAAAAGTACAATGCCTAAATAAGGTCAACCTATTCAATGGGTAGACAAGAATCTAATACTTCTTTATTCAAACCTGTATGTATGTTTTGCCCGAAGCTCTTCAGGCGGTGGTGTCTTGAAGTCAATAGACATACTGTGGAAGCTGTATTATAAGTATGGCGATTCTCTTTATAGAACCGAAGAGTGAAGACGGACCGTGGAATGAGTACAGGTGCTAACGCTCTCCATGTCCCAAATCCATTACTGAGACCATCTTCAATGCTGCAAGTATATTCCTCGATTTCTGTAAGATCAATCTGAACACAGTTTTACCAATTGATAAACAATAACGACATAAACTAAAATAAGAAAATAAAACATAGATGATTTCATCATGTGTCGATAAATCAATATGTACAAAAAATAAGTCTTCAGTCAATAGGAGCATGGATAAAGTCGAACAACATTCCAAATAAAATAACCAGAAATTACAATGTTAGAGTTGTGTATGTTTTCCGGACACAATCCCAAAGAAGAAATTACAAGTATAATGCCGCAATAAAATGAAATGAAAGTAGTATGTAGTCACAATAGTATAATGTTTGGTTTTGAATTTCTTGATAAGGCATGTGACAATAAATTACCTAGAAAAAACATTTCGGTTGCAAAAGCTGAACACCGTATTGAAAGCACGAGTTCTTGAAAAGGAAATTGTTAAAACCTATATTTTATTGCAAAATGTAGCTCATGTATCAATTTAAAATGGTCATATAGTCAATCCTTTCCAAATTGTTTATAGTTAAAGAATTTCAACAAATTCCACGATTTTCATATTAGGTTTAGAAGTTATCTTCACATATTCGTCAAAAAATAAACTCAAAAATTTCCCTTGACCTCAACTTGCACCTGTAATGGTTAAGGGAAGAAGAGGATTAACAGTCTAATGACTAACAATACGTGTATAGTCTCACTTTTCAAGTTGTTTATAAAAGAATTTCAACAAACTCCAATATTTTCATCTAGGGTTTATCGGTTTAGAAGTTACCTTCATATCTTAGTCAAAAAATATAATCAGATCTCTCCTTTGACCTTAATGTGCACCTGTAATGGTGTAATGGTTGGAAGAAGAGGATTAGCAATTTTAAAATACCCATATAGTCGATACATTCCAATCACAGTTCTCTTGGGGTCAACGATAACACCAGACCAAGTCACTGGAACCATTGAACCCCAAATATGAAAAACCTAAGTGAAATACTCTTTGCAGCATTTGATCAAACAGATAGAGTGTAACTACATTTATAGCTACCCAATCACAGAGAAGTCTACAGAAAAACTTGTGTGTGGCTCTCAAGCAATGCATATTTGACATAGCAGGTAGTTAACATGGCGGATTTGAATTATCTTGAACAAAAGTTGGAAAAAATATTGTTGACAAACCATTTAAGCATGTGCGATTCTGCAGCTTCCCCAATTGTTCGATCCACAATCTGTTATCTCTTCTATGTGATGTACAATGATTTCCGACATGTCAACAATCAATAGAGAATAAGAAAAGGGGAAGTTACCTTGTATTAATCTTCCAATGGCATCGTTTTGTTATTAGTAACGATCTTCATGATTTTACAATTAAGGACCAACTGTATAGAAGATAATTTTACAAGATCTTGAAAGAGAGTGGAATGGATTGGTAAAGCTTCTCCACAAATAATCTAAGACCAACGATGATCCAGGGGTTAAAAACGACAAAGAGTTAAAGCAAGCACGCTCTACAATTAATTTACGAATTCATATTTTGGATCGATTAGAATTCCTCAATCTAAAATCCACCATCTTCTGATTAAATTTCCCAAAATATTGTCACCAAAATAACATAAAATATTTGTTCAATAACTTACAATTGAAGATTAAGGAAAATAAAATGCCTTGCCCTTGTAGGTTTTCTACAACTCAACAACACCACCAACACGATTCAATAACTTTTAATTAAATAGTTTGGAAAATAAAATGCCAGGCCCAATAACATGATACACACAAAACAACAAACATAGCCACACATAACCACATATAGACACAAAACCACACGGACGAACACAAAACCTATATGCTGCACTAATATTTAAAATGTTAAAAATAGGGAATGAAACAAGAGCCACAAAGCTGCGATTAATGTGAATAAATTTTAGAAATCGGCAAAAGAGGAGACACGTGTAGAAAGATTAATTTACAAAACAAAACTGAACGATATAGAAACATTTAGAGATCAAATAGAATGTAAGCAAGCAATTCACAGAATGATTGTACATGTCAATTGAGGGCTTAGCAATCATTGGATGATGAGAATGAGAATCGTAGCAAGATCGAAGTGATTAAAGGACATTATCAAAATTAACGCAGGGCAAGGACGTACCTTCAATGTGCGTGTGACGCAAAGCACGTACTCGCTTCAAAAATCCCAAATGACAGTGGCTTGAAGGAAACTTTCAGATAACGAAAACCTAGAACCCTGATTCCCTAATGAAGCAGAAAAAGTGAGGGTATAGGAGAATCGGGAAGCCAATTTTCAAAATTACCAAAACCTATAACCTTAATCTCCCAAAATGAAGTAGATACCATTGCGGTATCGGAGAGTCGATAAGGAAGTCATCGCTAGAAGCAAAGTAAAAAGGTGAAAGCACTGATTTCTATTTCCCAAAACCCACCCGTCAAAGGCTTTATATTACTAATTGTTTTAACTTCCATTTACCAGGTGTCCAACCCCCCAAAAAAAAAAAATGCCCCATCGTATTGAAGAATAAGAACACATGTCTCATTAAACAATATGTGCTTCAATCGTCGTTACTGGAACTGATGTTGCCGATATGTGGCTTATCTATCCTCTAAATGATTACTTGAGAACCGACAATAGCGATGGTAGGGTCGTAGGAGTACCTTCGATTTATCGGAAAATTAGAACGATGTTAAACAAATAAGGAAAAAATCCTTGAAAACCACAACAGGAGGTGGCGAGAAGAAGGAAAAAAGCCGGTGACTCAGCAAATGGAAGCATGAGAAGTAGGGAAGCAAGATGGTGAAGCAGGCACATAAACACGAAGAAAAGGGCAACGGAGGCGGATCCTATTGGACAAGAATGAGGCAAAACTAAGGGTAAAATGCTGGGTTCTAAACCCAACGTCGCCATATTACGCTATGTTTTGCCTCCCCCTCCTCCAATAGGAGTTGCCGCCGTTTTCTTCCTTGACGCCCCCTCCTCACGTCTCTAGCAGCTTATCGCCAGAGACGTTTCTTGTTGGCCGCCACCTCCTCTGTGCCTGCCTGTTTCACCGTATAGGCATCTATTTTCCCCCTTCGTGTGAGACACCCACCATTACACTGCCGCACCTCTTTTCTCTTTAACCCATGTTTCTTGGTTTTCATTTATCAATTATTGTATCCCTCTTCTTCTTTCTATTCTTTTTTCTCTTCTGTAGAAGAACTCTCGTCAACTGTTGCACCAATGTTTCCTATGGTGTATCTCAGGAAGGTTTTGGGATGATGAGATGGGACCTTTCTAGGGTAATTTGAAACCAAATTGCTAGGGTTATTCAAGAAATCTCAGGAGTTAGGGTTCTCGAATATTTACTCTGTATATTGCAGTGGAAAAAAGAGAACGAGGAGGTTGAAGAATAAGCGTCAAAAGATGAGACAGACATACAATACATGAACTCGGTTGGTTTTCATGCTTTACGGTACCTAATTTCCTTTCTTCATTACTGATTTGGTCTAAATTCTGATACCCATTTTGATAATTTGTTTATTAACCATACAAAGTTAATTAGATGGGTGATTATTGTACTCTACCCTCTACCATCGATAGTTACCGCGCAACTTCCTGCTTCCATACAAACCATCTACTATAATGTATTGACTTTCTTCAGTTCTCCTATAAAAAGAATCGGTCAAAAGTTGGTCAAGTGAACGAGGAATATGGGTAGGCACTTTCTTTCCCTGCACTTGAGGTGCACCTTTAATGCCTTTTTGCCCCATATACTTTCAAATGTACTTACATACATACAACATATACAAACCTATAAATTTATACGTATGTCTACATTTTCTTTTGCAGGGGTCTTTGTAAGTTTAATCTTCTTTTATCTTGCAATTAAATCATTGGGCATTTTCTATTTCACAATTATAAGTTTAATCTTCTTTTATCTTGCTTTGGGTTGATTCAAAATCTGGCAAAGTTGTATTGAGGGACTTTTTTGTATTTATGCACCTGGTGATCAACGAGAGGTTAAAAAGATCATATCAATTGGAGGTATTTATCTTGAAGTGTTTGAATAAAGAACAGACCATTATCCACAAGGTTAAATAGCCGTACCTTAGTCAAAAGTAGATTAAACTAGCCAAGGAAATATGTCTACATATGGTAAGAACAGGCATTTCACTGGTCTGCTGATTCTGTGGTTCCTTTATCTCATATCAGGTAGATTTCTCCACTATTCACTTAACTTATTGAGGGATTTCAGTTTTATGGGCATGTTTTAGTTTTTTTGTTAATTGGTGAAACTGGAAGTTGAAAGATAGGAATGGAGTGATTAGCAGTGCAATGTTTATTTTTCTTTTTGTTTTTTTGTTTCCCATTTTTCAAAAATTAGACTTCGGTAGGTGGGAAAAAGAAGTGTGTGTATTCAATTGTTGATCTGTAGTAAAAAAAATTACTCTCTACTACCTTTTTTAATTTTAAGACCTATTGTTTGACTTCTAAAATAAAAAACCTAGAAGAGTTAATTTATATAAGTATCGTTTTAGTTTCTTGTTTCGCTGTGTGCAAGTATTTAATTTTGAACTGTGTTGTTGTTTTTTTTTTTTTTTTTGGTAACCGAGGACCCCACCCGACCCATCCTTTGGATGACCCTGATGAAGCAACCTCGGGGCCCACGCACACCTGGCAGCAGGGTGGTCCGGGTCAATCACCTACGGGGGTAGAGAGGTGGCCAGTGGCATCAAAGATCTAGGGGTTGTTCCTTCCATTCGGGACCCTATAGAAATCTTCTGTGACAATCTAGGTGCTATTGCTCAAGCAAAGGAACCTAGATTGCATCAAAAAACCAAACACATTCACCGAAGGTATAACTACATTAGACATGAAGTTAAGAATGGTGAAATAAGTATTCACAAGGTTCATACAGATCAAAATTTGGCAGACCCATTCACGAAACCTTTACCCCAAACTAAGCATGAAAGTCATGCTAAGGGTATAGGACTCCGTTTTTCTAATGAATGGATTTGATTTGTGTTTAATGTTTTATGAATATGAACTTATGTAAACGACAAGATTTATGTAATATATGTGACGTGATGTTTCATTCATAATTATTGTGTTTTATTAGCATGTTTAATCCTTGAATAATTTAGTTATTCTAAACGTCCATAGTCGATCATAGTTGTGGGAGCAATTATGAAGTAAGACTAATATGAATTGGATTGGTTGACTTTTATGGGTAAAAGTAGCAAAAGGTTGCAACCAAATTCATAGGTACTTGTCAATGAACAAGTATTGGACTTGACCCGTTTTCAAGATCACTCCATGGATCATCATCATAAGTGATTCTTGAATAAAGGTATTATCATTGTATCATTTGACCTGAGATACATATTTGGGACTCAAGTGTAGAGTGTACTATGCTTTGATATGGTTTACTGTTGTTCTTGAAATACAGACAACCATAAAGGCCATACTCATGCATAGTATTAACTATATGAGGGGCGTATGTAGTCAAGACGGGATTTGTTCCTCTTATGTGTTGAGAGTTAGACATCTAAGGCGCCTGTTTGAAAGTTGAACATAAAATGAGAATGATTAAGATCCATGTCTCATGTTCAACATGATGTCTGTGACAAAGGGATAATTGATAGATAACCTTATACATCAATTAGAGCCTCGTGTTTTCTGAAGAATTGAATGTTGTTGAATGGCACAATGTCATGTGTTATTGGGGGCAGTGAAATGTTGCTAGACGTTTACCACTGTCGATATCATTCTATGATGCAACCTTGTGCAAGTGGGAGATTGTTAGTTCTATATGCCCAAGGATGATCATAAAATGATATTACTAATAATACATGATCCTATAGGGTCACACCAACAACAAGTTTGACACCAATTGATCATTTAGAACGTTAAATTTGATTTAACATCAAATGATACTAAACTTGCAATTTAATCTTGTAGGTTATTATTATTTGAGGTAAATAATAATAACTACAAAAATTAAAGGTTGATTAATAATTCATATGTGATGAATTAATTAAGTGTAACAATTAAATTGTTTAAATTGTTAAACGATTTAATTGATTTATAAGTAAGCCTTTTATTTAATTTAATTGGTAAATTAAATAATATATATATATATATATATATATTGTTATATATATATATATATATATATATATATATATATATATATATATATATATATATATATATATATGTATATATATAATTATACAATTAAGATTGTATATTTAGATGGTTTATTTATATATATATGATTATGGGTTAAATGTTATCCCATTTAAGAAATAAGAAGATGTATTATTTATAAGCTTTTATTATCTAAGTTTTATAAATAATAACAACCAACTAGCACTTCATTTGTCATCATAAAATCAGCCATATTGGAAGGAAAAGAATGTATTAAGAACTTAAAAGAAAAGGAAGATGCTTTGTGTCTTCTAGCTTTTGATTATAGAAATCAAATGAGACTTTCTTTTAAGCTAGTTGCATGTGCTTTTCTTTTCCTTTGTGTGATATATGATGGCAACGATTTTGAGGGAGTTAGTACATCATTCTTGCTTCAAGAAATCAGCCAAAAACTCTCCTTAAGTTCTTAGCAAAATTGGTTTTTGGTTTCACAAGAAAAGAAGTTCTAACTTGCAAGTTGTGGAACTAGCATTCAAGGGTGTTCAAGCTTGTGGTGGATCAACTATAGAGAGATTCTAATTTGATTCCTAGCTATCAAAATCATCCAAACCAAACCCAAGAACAAAGGTTATGATCTTGAACTTAATCTATGTTTGTTCTTCATCTTATCTCTACATGCATGTAGCATGATCCTCTTGAAAATGGAATTTGTGTTCATGATTTTATGCTTCCGTTGCAAACTCATGTTTTTGAAACTAATTACATGAACCTTGATTTCCAACACACTACTGGTTAATTACACTGCTTAGTATCATCCTGTGATACACTACTTCTCATGGGCCAGACTCGTCAACGGGTCTGTAGCATACCTACTTTCCTCACAACTACTAACACATATATCATAACTATACTACTCTGCATTTCTTTCAATAATTTCTTTCTACTATAGCTCAACACGTAAAAACTACTAGGGAGATACGGTAGCGATTACTCACTTGAGTTTGGTGCTTTCCCGGAGTCCTGGCACGGTTCTCGTTCCGGACTTCTGACAGCTCCCGAGCGCCTTGACGCTAGTTACCGCTGGCTCTTTACTTCTCACTATCATCTCTCAACGTATACTCCTTACCAGAACACTCTCCTATATCGTATATGTGTTTGGTGTGTGTTCTGCCTCAAAAATGAGGCTTGTGCCTCGTATTTATAGGCCTCTGGAGCCCCGTCGCGACGCGATCTAGCCCTAGGTCGCGACCCGATCTCTGACGTAAGCGCTTACTTCATCGCGCACTCGACCGACACCACCGACGGTGACAGGCGCGGTGCGCCCAGCTTCCAGGCGCGGTGCGCCCAACAAAATTTATAGAATAAACTAGACTCAATTTGAAAACTTTGTGCACTGGTTTCAGGTCAATCCGATTTTTATAGAATTAATTATGATTTTTCTAAGATCGGCATACAATGCTGATTTTTATATGAAATTGTAACTGATGTTTTTATTTTTTGATCTGAAACATTATCCGGAACACGGGTGTTACAATATTACAGAGCTATGACAAAATAAAAGAGAAGTAAAATTTAACCCCAAAAAGAAACCATTTTGGAAAAATCTAAAAGATACCTCTGTCATGCTTAAAATTTATTAATAACATGTGTTGGGCGATGATCATCTATGTATTACAAGCAGGGGCAGAGACAAAGAGCCACACATCTGAAAATCATAAATGATTTAATTAACTTTAAGCTTAATCAAATAGGAAAATTAGGTCATCTAGTCACAATTATGCATAGTTGGCTTTAGCTAAAGCATAAGCAGCTTGCAAGTCCGAACCATTGCATCATAGCCTTCTACGAGCCATGTATATATGGTTGGAACATAAGCTTATGAAAAAAATCAGATTTTATAATGACATGGAAAGAACTGTGGACAAGTTCAAGTATATGTGGGTAAATTTATAAAATAAATGTTAACATTAATTAGTCGGTTGATCCTTATTTTCTTGACCGTCCCTGTTAAGTCATTTTTATAGCTATTGGTAAATTATTTTCCACATAAAGCAAAAGTTTTGAGACAATTTTGATGAAAATTAATAGACAAACAAATACAAAAGTTGGACATCCATGTATCTCTGTTCTTTCCCTTCCATTACTTGCTTCACCCTACGTCAAAATTAGTTATGGCTTTTCCAATATTATGAGCAGGTTTAAGAAAATTTCCGCATCTTTCATCAAAGTCGATGAACAAGCTGCATTAAATTCGTGGTTATTATTTTTTAATAAAAGTTTGATATTATTTATTACTAAACACATACAAATCATAAAAAAGCATATGTTACCAGTAACTTGTTTGACATGGAGTGAATATATTTCCTGAAACGAAGGTAAAAGTAATTGTTAAGTGAAATGCAACATCTAATTGTCGTTTTGAGGCATTCTTCGTTCATCGATTTACTAAACAGAAAATAATCAGAAAATCTTGATTAATCACAAGTCCTAAACCTAAATCACTACATTATTAAATTGATAAGAGAGCTGACCCACCTACCACATCGAGACCGTTAGCCAACAGATTCCAAGATAGAACCCCAACCACCACTTCTAGCCACATTGCTCATCATCTCCACTGGTTGAACCAATTTGTCACCTCACATCCTTATGATAATTAAATAAATGCTACCACTACCATCAATAACATGAAAAAACTAAATTTCCATGGCAACTAAATTAATTTCACCAAAAAAGTCAAAATTAGAATCCAACCTTGAACAACATACATGAGATCATCAAGAATGTTGTGGTACCTCCGTACCTAAAACAACAAAATTTCCATTTGAGGATTTTCATCAAACGGTTGGTGTTCGTCTTTTTTAAGCCAAGAAACCAAACCAAAAATTGTCTCCTCCTGCTACTGCTACCACCACCACAGGTGAATCAAATAACATAAAAACCCTATTGGAGTCAAAAGCTTCTTACCAATTCATTTTTTAATTTCTGTTTTGTAGCCATCAATTACACGCCACCAAACTAAGCCAACAAGTAATTTTAGTGAATTGGATAGCAGAGTGCAAAATTGAAATTAAAGAAAACCCCAGACCCAAATCTTATTATTATAAAAATTGAAAAATATAATAAGAAACTTACTACAAGAACAAGCTCATGGTTTTGGGGGTGGATGGGGGAAGTGGTGGTATATACTGTCGAAAGCGAGGACTCAGATGAAGTAGAAACTCATTAGCTGGATGGAACATATTGGGTAGCCAAAGCGGTGAAACAGAAGAGCTGGAGGACCAAACGCTAGCCACCTATAGTCGAGAGAGAAAGTCGGAGACGGTGACTCGGCCTCCAATCAAGCAGGAGGTCTCGTTAGGTTTGTATAGGAAAAAGATGGAGGTGTCGTTACGAGATGAGGTTGGAAAAGGCGGAATGACTCATTTAATTAGTTGTAGTTATCAGGAGGAAATCTTGATGAATATGAATAGTGAAGCAGGCACACAGGTAACGAAGCATGATGGAGGCATCAGGTGATTAGAAGCAGGCAAGAAGGTGACTTGGACCTTTCCGATTGGAGTAAATCGTGAGGAGAAACGAAGGCAAAATTGCTGGGTTTCTAGCCTTCCTCATTTACGTATAAGTAAATGATATATACTAGCAAGTCTTTGGTCCGTGCTAAAGCACTGCCCAGGAATATAATTATGTAATATATAATCTGGAAATGAACAAAAAAACGTTGTTATTTCAAGATATTATATATTTTTATTCACAAAAGTTTAACGCCATTGGACATTTTATGATCTAACGTGTGTCTGTAGTACAATACAAAACAGGGTTAATGCGATTTGATATTTTAAGACCTGATGTGTGTTACGTAATATAAAAACAAGGTTAAACTTAAAGAATATAATGTTGCATATGCATCTATTTTCTGAAATATAGCAAGAGTAAATAAAATTTGGATCGATTGGCCTAAAGGCAGTCGGAGCTAGGTAAACACTGAGCTAGGTAAACTCTCGTTTCACTTCCCTCTCCTCTTCTCGCTTCTGTACCCCTATGAATATGTCCCTTTATTCCAGTGCCACCCTCAACCACCGGGATCCAACATCGTCCACTCCATCCTCTTCCAAACGCCACCTAACACCTGCAGAACTCCTAAGACAAAAACTCAAAAAACTCGGAGACGAATTAAACGAAGGCGAACACGGCGGTCAGCAACCATAGTCAAATGCAACGACGCCTCCATGCAGTGGCGAACCATTTTAATAGTTCAAGAAAGTTACCTTTATTATGAGATTCTTCTGTCTCATCATGACCACGTATTGCTAATCCTTGTCTCAGAAGGAATATAATACAATCAATTGAAGCATTCAAAAGAATACGGTATTCTGATTCTTGTTAAATAGTTTGTTTCTGAAAAGCAGACGTGATTGATTGTCTTTGGTTCATCAAATTTTGACACTTTTGGACAGCAAGATTATGTGGAGTTCCACCTTTATGACTATCTATTCCTGATTTCCTATTCCAAGCTTTGAATCCAGATTTCACAAACTGATCTGCTCCACCTTGGTTTGGTATACTTGATTTAAATAGATAACAACATAAACAGAATGCAACATCCTCTTTTATACTATATTCTAACCAATATTTATTATCATCAAACCAATATAGATTAAATCTTCGAGGTTTACCTCCGAAATCACGTTGTGGGAATTTATGGTTTTGAGGTTGGAAAGGCCCTTTTTGCAAGTATGCTCTTTTAATTTCATCTCTTTGATTCACATGATAACATTCCATACTTGGTCTCGGATCAACGGGCAACGAATTTAAATCAACCTTCGTGTACTTATGTTGCTCAACATCTTCTTTCTTTTTAAAAAAATTGTGCAAAGACATCTTTGATTCTGAAATTAAAGACAAAGGCAGTACAATTAAACAAAACAATTGACTATCATTGTTTTAATTACTTTTATCAATTACACAAATCAAGACAAACTAATGAAATTCAATTGTGTTGTACATTATCACTTTTTCAGCAATGTTATTGAACATTTGAACTTGATTACTCAATTAATCAACAACTAACTTAATTACACAATTGCACAATAATAAATCAAATCTCAATTGCACAATAGAATTACTCAAATTCTCAACATTCGGCAAAGATAAATCGGATATACAAAGGAACAAAACTGAAATCACGTACGTAACAAACCTTGTGGGCGGAATGTGGCTGTGAATGAGTGAACCGCAGCCGCTAGGGCTGAGGAAGGCGACCACCGGTGATCGCCGATCACCAATCAGTCGTTGTCGATCACAGAATAAGAATTCCACGAATGAATCACGATCACGAGCACGACACAGGAGGCCACGTTTGCGTCTTTGCGTTTTGTGTGTTTGCGTATTGCCGATTTGCCGTTTTCTTTTTTCTTTTTTTTTTGTTTATTTAACATTTAAGGTAATATTCTAATTTAGTAATTTGCCTCTTTGCGTTTTGTGTTTTGCGTATTGCCGACTTGCACTTGCCGTATTCTTTTTTTTATTTATTTAATATTTTAGGTAATATTCTAATTGACTTAGGTAGGTTCCTAAATTTTTGCAAGGTGGTTCCTGAATTTTCTGCAATATAGCTGTTCCTATAAAAAAAATTAGGTGGGTCCTAAGACCCACCTTCCCAAACATTGAATTCGCCCCTGCCTCCGTGGCATCACCATTCATCGCCAAACACGCATCCATCTCCTCCACCACCAACATCATCCGCCAAGGCCACAGTAGTCTCGTCACTACTCTCCACATGTTCAAAATCCTCGACCGTAACTGCCTCGCCACCGCCTATGTCGTAAGTGTCATGTACCTCGACGGCGTCAAACTCGACAACATTCAGAACATGATGTCCATCGTCTTCACCGCCGCCTTCTTTTTCTTCATCTGTTTTGCCTGTGCTCTCCCGACACTCTCCACCGAACAGCCCCACCGTAACGTCTCCTGTTTCTATGTTTTCCTCTTTCCTCACCAAACCTTAGAAATGGTAAAGAGGAATTCAATGTACCGTAATAGGCAGCCATTCATTGATACAACATATAACTTTTGATTCTTTTGGATGGGAGCCAGAAGTCATTTAGCTGCAGGAATCAAACGCTTTATCTTTTTTGTTTCTATATGATATGTAAAACTAAGCTCCTGCATTACCTACTCAGAAGATAGGAAAATATGATAATTTATTAACAGGCACAAAAAGTAGGTTAATTTTGTAAAATTAAAGTGAATATGCAACCAGGGCCGGTCCCGATGATTCAAATGCCCGGGACGAGCGGGAAAAAAAGGCCCTTAGGCTTTAGCGTGTAACAAATTAAAGTACATAAACTAATTTTTTTTAAAACGATAAACTTTATAGAGCACCAAAGTCTAACAATAATGGTGTACTGTTTGCAATTTTTTTTAAAGTACATCCTCTTGCTCTTCAACATGTTCTTCAACATGCTCTTCAAGATGCTCATCAATGTTCTCTTCAACGTGCTCATCAATGTGCTCATCAACATGCTCATCAACAGGTTGTCTAACAATAAACTTATGTAGAGCACCCTTTCTCTTTTCTTCTTCTAGTTTTCTCTTTTTAAGTTTTTGATACCCGGATGGTTGCTTAGACTTCATCACTACAAGTTTCAATTTCATAAAGTCATAATCCAATTTCAATTTCATAAAATCATAATCAATTTCAATTTCATAAAGTCATAGTCCAATTTCACTTTCTTTCAACATTCAATTTCCTAAATGATTAAACTCATAAAGAGGTTTTGAAACCAACCAAAATTCAGCAATTACCAATCTAAAGGAGTAAATGATTACGAGAATGAAGACCGAAGTGAAGAGGTTTTGATTTTTGAACCGTGATTCACTGATTATTGATTACCTGCTGGAGAGTGGAGTCTCAATGCTTCAATCGAGTGATCGACACTTGTGAATGTCTGATTCCGTGAAGCAGTGTGATTCCGTGAAGGCGTGGAGCACTGCGTGAACGATC